>JAODAL010000208.1:0-373737 GCA_025379985.1 Phyllomedusa bahiana
CTACGACCTCCCACCTATCTAATGGGGGGTCCAACCTACCTGGTAACATGATTCTGAGGGGTACAGACCATAGCTGTAACACAATATCCAGGGGATCCTCTGTTTCTCCCCTTCCCTCTAGGAGACTGGCCCTCTAAGTTATGCCTTGTACAGCTCTGCTACTTCTTGGAAGTTTGTACAGAGAAGGGGAACAATTAGGGAGGTGCTGGAAAAGTGAGGATTCTAAGGTATTTATGTCCAAATCTGCAGGGACGAGTGGTGCCCAGGAGAAGTGGTCTGGACCAGATGCAGAACAAAAGGGAAAGTCAACAACTTGCCAGAAAAAGGTCACCTGTGAGTAACCAAATGTAACTACAGTAATCACTTATATGTCTTCAGAGTCTGTGTACACATATCTACAACTATATGGTCACTGTATGGTGGTAATATACAGTCTGTAGCGCACTTGTGTACATATGGCAATAATATTGGTCTTTGTATACTGATCCTTACCCAGTAATAGTATAGGGGAATTATTCAGTCACTATTTGGTGGTAATTTGTGGTTGTGTTCTGGTGGTGTAATCAAGTTCTTATGTAGTAGTGTTATTGGTAATGTTGGTCTTGGTGTACTGGGATTTGTTTGGTAGCAGTATGATTGTGATATGTATGGTGAAGTAATCGCTCCTTGTTTTATCTAGTAACTACATGACTTAAGAGGTCCTGATAAATGGTTGGGGAGGCGAGGGGGCCCATCCAAAAATTTACTATGGGGCCCAGGCTTTTCTTGTTATGCCCTTATACCTATCAACCTACCTACTGGGAGAAGTTTTGTACCTACCCACCTACTGGGGGCCTTATATTTCTACCTATTAGGAGGAGCCTATATATCTACCTACCTACTGAAAGCATCTATATAGCTACCTAATGGGTCACGATATACCTCCTTGCCAATTCTGGAGGCCTTTTATCCTTATATACTTACTGAGAGTGCCTATATACATACCCACTGACAGGCTTCCTAATGTGGGACTTTATACCTCATCACCTATTAAGTGGATCTTTATACTTACTGAGGGGAGCCTATTTACCTACATTCTGAGGGTACCTATATACCTACCTACTGCGGGAGGCCTATATACTACCTGGGACTGTATAGCTACCATGTGGGGGGCCTATCTACCTGCCTATCTACCTATGTAATGGGTGGTTCTCTACTTAAAGGGGGCTTACATGTAGATGAACTTAACTGGTTTGGATTAAATCTATTTCACACTGCAAGGCTCCTGTGAGCTACTTGTGAATTTAGGATAACTACATCCAATAGAGGGCACTGTGGAGCTCTTCAGCTCTTTTCCCAGAAGCCTTTACTTTGTAACTATATACCAAAGGGGGAATTTACCTACTTAACAGGAAGAGTCTTATCTGACTAATTGTGAGGCTCTAACCTACCTAAAAGGAGCAACTAACTATCTGCCTGCCTAATTTGGGGGTCTGCGGGCAGTCTTTCTACTAAATGGGATGTGTACCTACCTACTAGTGGGACAAATAGGGGCCCTATAATCGGTTGAAGGCAATTTCAGTGGTTGGAGCTGTGTGGGGCACCAAACGGGATATTACTAATATTAAGGGAGTTAGGAATAGGGAGCTTGTATAGTGGTAGGAGTTGGTAGGGATATGCTGAAAAAGAGAGGCGTCTAACATGTTTGTGTGGCAAATTCTGCAGAGACCAGGTATGGCAGGAAGAAACTGTCCTGAAGGTCTTGACCAGATGGAGAAGAAAAGGGAAAGCGAATGACTCATTGGAGAAGATGTCACTTCTGAGTCCCCAGATGTGACTGCAATGTAATCACTTATATCTGCAGAACACCAATGTGCAACTGCTATCTGCCACTGTAAGGGCACTGTATGGCAGGTATATAGATCTTAGTGTAATGGTTTATATTCAGTAACCATACTTTTTTTTTTTTTTCAATCACTTTATAGTGATGATATGTGGTCATGATGTAGTGGTATTATTTGATCCTTGTATATTGATGTTGTTGGTGATATTGGTCTTGGTATATTGATTTGGTCATTAACAGTATGGTGGTATTAGTCACTATATAGTGATGACATGCGGTGTTCATGTGGGGTTATATTTTTTTGTCCCTTGTATATGTACTGACTGGTAGAATAGAGATCACATGTCAATTAAACTGCACTTTGTAAACTCTAAAAAAAACTAAACAAAAAAACAAAGGCACAATTGCATTTTTTCCTCTTCAATCCACATAGATTTTTTCTTCTAGAGAGAGGGCAAGAGGGGGCAGATGCTTTGGATGTATAACTTTGAGGGTTTTTGTTTTTTGTTTTTTTCTGCCACCAGTCTCCATTTCAAATTAATTTTCTTCTATTGGAAAATCCCTTTAAGTAGAATTCTTTTGTGTGGCATGCTACACCACAGACATTCGTCACACTAAGTAGAGAACCTGTTGTTAAAAAGTAGTCTGGAGGTAGGGGGCCCAAGCTGCAGTTTTGCACCAGGTCCATGAGCCTTTAGCTGCAGTTTTGGAGCAATCGGGGAGCTGCTGAGATGAGGCTCTGGCCCACAGAGGCCCACAGAGTATGCCTGTAGCATACTGTACTGGGAGTGTACAGTGCAGCTGGTGCTAAACATTAGGGGCCACATGTATGAAAACTGTCTTGGTCTAAAATTCACTTTGTTGCCCATAGCAACCAATCAGAGCGCCCCTTTCATATCACATAGTGCTCTAGTAAAATGAAAGAGGCGCTCTGATTGGTTGCTATGGGCAACAAAGTGAATTTTAGACCTAGACGGTTTTCATACATGTGGTTCTAGATCCACGCCACGTGGTGTAGAGAGGGATCTCTAGTTGGGTTGAGTTAGTGGCTAGATGGCCTGAGGTTTTATTTTGTTTTGTGTTATGTAACCTGTGCCTCAATAAAGCTGGCTGAGGCAAGTTGAAAACTATTTCCCTGGAGTCAGAGTTATGTTTGTGCCGTTCTGCTTACCAAAGCGGCGATCCGCAGCGCTAAAGACCCCCTGAGACTGTCCAAGATGGCGGCTGAACAAGTGTGAGTCTTACATTGGAGGAGGCTGCAGACATAAATGACACAAACTGGGCAAGATTGGTGCAAGATTTGCACCAACTGATGTGTGCACAAAGTGGTGCAAGAGTAGGTGCATTTGTGGCACAACTGAAGCCAGTGGACTAGTGAATACTGTACAGTACAGTGTTGGTGCTGCAGAGTCAATTTAAAGGGCTGGAGGCCTAGTTGTGGTTTCAAATAGACTGTGTTACTGCTGCATTGGCCATGGAGGAGCTGGTTAAATACCTTGCCAAGGCGATTGCCCAGCAGCTACAATTGAATAAGCTGTGGGCCCAGCAGTTAGCAGAGCTGTGAGAGTGCAATCTGAGGCTCTAGTCACAGCTGAATACCAAGAGGGAGACTGTCTCCCCAATGAAGACTATACAGGATGATGTTCGAGTCCGACGTGCTGTGCAAAGGGCGATGTGGAAGATGACCACAGGGGAAGATGTGGAGGTCTTCCTCGCAGTGTTTGAGCAGGTGGCGGTAATCGAGAGGCTACCACCAGACCAGTGGGCAGACATTCTGGTGCCCTATCTGACTGGCAGACCCCAGAGGGTGTACTGTGGCATGTCCCTGCAGGACACTAGGGACTACCTGAAACTTAAGATGGAGATTTTGGCATGTCTGGGGTTCACAAGGACTGCTTGTGTGCAGGAAGATGCAAAGCCAGGTGTGTGGAAATCCGTTGCTACAGGCAACCAACCTGACGACTGCTTGAGCGGTCAGGAGGCCTTGAAGCCTTGTTGTCCACCAAAGAATGGGTCCACTTTGGGAGAGGCCGATTTGCTGAGGGACCTGTGTGCTGCTGTTGCCGCAGGCAACCACCTTCATCAGCATGAGCCTGCTACCACCGTCCAGCAGGAGGAGCCATGTTAGAGGTGCACAGAGCAGTGAGTTGTGCTCCTGACTGCCCTCACAGGAGAAGGCCGGAGAGGTTGCAGCTGCAAACTCTGGAGTTCCAGGTGGATGGAGCTCCACCCATGGCTGACATGAATGGTCAACAAGGGAAGTCCAAACTGCACCCAGACGGCATACCCGGTGTTTAGACCTGTTCTGGACCCGGTAAAACTGCTCCAGTGGGGTGTATTGCAGGTGACACCTGTGTTGGGACTGCCAGGCATTGGTTACGTGACAACCGGGGTGGACCAAGCAGAGGCCCAGACATGATGCCTGTGCAGGTAAAGAGTGCTGAGAGCAGCAGCACTGTGAACCGTGGACTAAGTGTCTTCTATGCTGTGTTACCTGTGTGGAATGATGACTCTATTATAAACTGTGTGATGAATAGTATACCAGTTGAAAATGCTAACAATGAGGAAATTGTATCTGTAACTAATAGCTATATCATACAGTCTGAGCAGGAGGATGCCAGCGGTGTCAATAAGTTAACTTCAGTTACTGAAATGTGTGAATCTACTTCTAAAAATGCTGTAGACAGATGAGAGCAGCTCAGGTGTGCCCCTGGAGATCGTAGGGGAGAGCAGCACAAGTAACACAGGTGATGTGTGTCCAGTGATTGATAGCCACCATATCTGGTCTGTTCCTGTTGGTCCCAGAGAGGGGCTTTCATGTTTTAGTTTGTTGCCTGGATGGAAAAAGATAAACCCTGGGAATGAGTGCTCTGCTGCGATGTTTAAGGAGACCATGAGTGTGAATGTGCCGGTTATTGACCATGAAGAAAAAACATTCGGTGAAGAGTCTCAATTTCAGTGTGGGAGTGGACGTTGTAGTTTATCAGTGTGATGTATTGTGGCACTGCAGGGAATGAAGAGAACAGTTGTGCTGTGACTTGTAGTCCACCCAAGGTCACTTGCTCAATGGCTACTATATTGGCAATAGCTTTTACTGCAATGGCCACAAAGACTGCAGTGATGGAAAGAATAAGCTGGTAGATACCCCAGAGGTGGGTGTGTGCTTAACCCCTAGTGAGGGGCAGGTGGGTGTGTCTGAATCCTCTGGTTGTAAAGAGGTGCCTGGTTCTGAGGCAACTGATAAATTTTCCCCAGAGGGTATGGAGGAAAATATTAACAATACTACAGAGGTGATATGTCCTGTGGTTTGTGGCGACCTAGAGGTAGATGTCATGTGCAGACCAAGAGCAATGGGTCAGGGACAAAAATTGTATGGAAAGGTTCCCAAAGGAAAACATTGTGTCCTCCCTGACAGATGAAGAGTCACAGGAAAGGTGTGAGATAGCTCCACTGCGCAGGTGTTTTGACCCCGGAGGAAGGGTTGTGCAGTGTGAAAAAGACCTGTGGCCTTTATCAAAGGGGGGGTATATGTGGCAGAGCGACCTTAGGAAGTCACAGGGTGCTGCCACTAGGTGGAGTACAGCGGGAGACTTGCTGCAGACGTGCCACTGAAAACCTGGTTTCGGTTGGAGAAGGCAACCATTTAGCATTAGTAACATAGGTTACTGACACATGTAACTAGTATGGCTGCTATGCAGCTAGCGATGTGTTGCCTTTCCCAGGACGGTCACAGTGTTGGGTGGGAGGCCGTCTCCACGTTCTGGGACAGGCTTTTGGCAGCTTGCTGGAGGCCTATAAAAAGCCTGGTACTGCAGGTGTCCAGGGGACCTGGATACTGCCTGCAGTTTTGGAGCAATAGGGGAGCTGCTGAGATGATGCTCTGGCCCCCAGAGACTTGTGAGGAGCCTGTAGCATACTGTACTGGGAGTGTACAGTGCAGTTGGTGCTGGACATTAGGTCTAGACCACGTGGTGTAGAGAGGGATCTCTAGTTGTGTTGAGTTACTGGCTAGATGGCCTGAGGTTTTCATTTGTTTTTGTTATATAACCTGTGCCTCAAAGCTGGCTAAGGCCAGTTGAAAACTATTTCCCTGGAGTCAGAGTTAAGTTTTTTCCATTCTGCTTACCAAAGCGGCAATCCGCAGAGCTAAAGACCCCCTGAGACTGTCCAAGATGGCGGCTGGACGAGTATGAGTCTTACAATACATACTTTTTACTTTATTACCACCTAACAACTGACGAGCCGTTAAAACTTTTGGAACAACCCGTTAAGTGTTTGATGTGGTAAAATTGCCAGATAATCCTGTCTCATATTAGTTTATTATTATTGTAACCTCCACACTTCATGCTTGTGTGCACCTGCAAAGAATGTGTTAGCCCAAATCAGGCATGTGTGTATGTATATATATATATATATATATATATATATATATATATATAATATATAATATTATTTTTTTCTTTTTTAATATGCCCTATTACCTACCTATATTTATACTGGGGGTCCTGTTACCTACCTATGTGTGTACTGGGGGTCCTATTACCTACCTATGTGTATACTGGGGGCCCTATTACCTACCTATGTGGTGTACTGGGGGCCCTATTATCTATATATATATACTCGGAGCCCTATTACCTATCTATATATACTGGGGGCCCTATTACCTATCTATATATACTGGGGCCCTATTTTCTATATACCGACTGGCGGACCCTAGTATCTATCTACAGCATGTAGGCCCTATTATCTATATACCTACTGGGAGACCCTAATACCTGTATATCTACCTAATGGGGAACATATAACCTATATACCTACCTACTGAGGAGACATATATACCTTCTTACTGGGAGGGAGTCTATAAATCTACCTAATGGCGGCCTATAAAGGAACAATGGGTGACTCTCCATCCCACACAACAGGCACCTGGCTTTCTTATCATAGGAAAGCGGGTTGCTGTGGGGATGTGGCAACCAAACTTTCCTGTATGAAACCCCATTAGGAAGGGAGTCATATAAACCTCCCAGTAGGTAGGTAAGTATATAGGTGCTGGAAAAGTGAGACATCTCCTGTAAGTCATTAAATGTAACTTCCGTGTAATCATTTATACATCTGCAGAGCACCTAGATACGAAAATTCTACTACTATGGTCACTGTATGGCAGTGGTATATGTCTGCCGAGCCGGAGTACACTGGTTATCTACCATTATATGGTGACTGTATGGCGGTGATATGTGTCTGTAGAGCGCATGTGGTCCCATTTGGCCATGGTCTGGCAGTATTATTCGATCCTTAAGTAGTAATAGTTTTGGATATATATTTTTTTTTTTTTTAGTAACAATGATTTGTTTGGTATATTTGCTCTATGTATAGATGTATTATTTGGTGACTGTTATTTATAAGGTATTACACTGTCATACATAGGTGAGCGCTTTTGAGAAAGCAAATTTGTCTGATTTTCATTGTACAGTGACTGCTGAGATGATGGACAAGATCTATGCGAAATACGCATACAATTAGTGACAGGGACAGAAGTTTTTTTTCTCTGCAAAACTACATGCGTCAGTTCCCAATGTGGTGTGAAAAATGCTGTGTGAATGCAACCCTACTGAGCAAAACTTAACATAAAGTCCCACGCCTCGGATGTTTTAGGACCTTAGTAACGCCCCTGCCTGGTCAGAATGGTAATGTCACTCCCTGCTGTTAATCAGCAAGATGACGCTTATTTATGTTTCTTACTGTTAAACATTAAACATTTTAGAGCTATATAACCCTCTTCACTGCTGTTTAGACCCTTCCACTAACAATGTCTCTTTAAGGCTAGATGTACACAGCAAATTTCAAAATGCTGTCCAAAAGCCGACAGCATTTTGACATTGCTAGCTCATGGCGGGATCATAGTTTTTGGCGCAGATTTGCGCAAAAGGCGCAGTCAGTTTTCGGATTTGCCATTGGCCCCGTACAATTGAATGTACATGAATCTGACGGTAATCCGGCAGAATCCTACGGAATATACAATATGTTGCATATTCTGCCGGATTTTAACCCCTTAAGGACCTTGCTTTTTTTGATTGACACGTTAGTTTTTTCAAGAGCCATAACTTTTTTTACTTTTCCACCTACCTAGACATACAGTATGAGGACTTTATTTTGTTGGACAAGATGTACTTTCTTATGGTGTTATTCACCATACTATAGAAAATATTGGGAAACTGCAAAAAAAATTCCAAGTGGGACAAAATATTTTTTTTACACATTAAAAGATTTTCTTTTTAATTTAACTTTGAATCCCCCTAGGGTATTTCACCACTAGGGGGTGCGATCATTTACAATGCATTAGGGTATACAAAGATGGTGGTTTTACTGGGGCAGGAAGTAGTAAAACAGAAAACATGGCAGCGATGAAAGTCTTCCAGCTGTCATGTTAAACGATCGGAAACCCGTGATTTCACCAGTGGGGTTCTGAGTGGAGTGAGGAACGGTGCACGGCACTGTTTCTCATTCATTTAAGCACTGCAGCCATGTTTTCCATGGCATCTAAAGGGTTAAACAGCACAGAATTAGTAGTTATCACCCGCCGTCTATGTAGCAGGATCACGCCGCGATCCCGCTACATAGCCCTTTAGTATCCCTGGGACGTACTCATACATCCAGGGTCATTAAGGGGTTAAAACCAATGGTAAAAAAATCTGTGCTGTATAGACTACAGTGCAGATTTTTTTTATTACGGTCTATGCCGCACAGGTTACCGCCAGGTTTTCGGTGGATCCAAAATACAACGGAAAACCTGTGCTGTGTATAGCTAGCATAATAAGCTCTGCTATTTATAGCAGAGCTGATCTGCTAATCACAGCTGTAAAACTGCCCACAGCCTGAATAGGCATTGGGAGCTTGAAACTGACTGTGAAGATCAGGCTCTGAAATAGCATGATGAGAACATCCTTTTAAGGCCTTTTCAGGTCCGGTTCTTAGGGGGCTGAATGAAAGCAAACAAAAGTCATGAAAATTTGATATAGAAATTATACTGGAAATGTTTTAAGTGGAATAGTTTTTAATTATACAAGAAATAGCTGGAATATCCCTTTAACAAGTTGACAGAAGAGTGCTATACTTAAAAGAAAACTTCACAATAAAAAGTCATTTGCATTATTATTACTTTCTGCGATGTCCCTAGTTGATATCTCTAGAGTTAGCAACACTGTTTTATTTGCATGCTGACTTCTGTTTAAACTGTTTATGGTTACATTTTAGCCATCTGGAAATACAAAAGCATTGAATTAGTCAATATGAAATCCTGCATTAATTTGCTTTGCGGTATATTATCAGTTTCCAGTTTATTGTAGTGAGAGATTTACAAAGATGTCCATATGGTATCGGTGTGCTTTTCACTATATCAAAGTGGCAAATGGTGAAAGGAGTCTTGAAAAGGATTGATAAGTACATTTGTATAACTACTATTTTTAGAACATTGTATACTGTTGACTTAACCGAAAAGACTTGGACAAACAGTAAAATAGGTCAGTAGATACTTCATTTCTATCCTTGACTCATGGATTAATCTTGGTTGTACTGTTGTATATATTTCCTCCTTGGATTGTTATCCAAATGAACTGGATGAATGTGCATAAATAAGAAATGCTTTATTTCAGAAGCAAGGTATGACATGTCTACAGATAAAATAAATGCTTAAGTGTAAGAACCTTAAATATGTTAAAAGCCTAATATGGATGGAAGCTTATGGAAAAGGAAATATTTTCTTAAAATGAATAACATTTACGATTAAATATTGCAAAGTAATCACTGTTGCTACATCCTGAGAAATTAACACAATATTGATAAGAGAAAAGTGAATTAGTCAATGGGCTTAAGGCAAGGTCTACATAGCAATGTTAAAATGCCATTGGATTTCCGGCATCGGCATACCGTGTTTTTTGCCATAGATTTGCACCAAAAACCGCAGTCTGTTTTGGGATTTTGGCTGGACAATACATAGAAGTGTACTGGAATCCACCGGAAGATAAAACATGTTCTATATTCCAGCAATAGAAAATCTGTCCTGTGTAGGCTACAGCTCAGATTTTCTATTGAGGTCAATGGGCACTGGTTACAGTCAGAGTTTTGCGTATTCTAAATACTGAATTTGCTTAAAAATCTGACTGTAATCCTGTGCTTTGGAGACATGGCCTAAGACTGGAAAAGGTCTATGCCTCTATGTGTGTGCCTAGTGTAGTGTACAGGAGTGTACACTCCTAATTTTGTTTGTGCCGCATGATAGTGTCTGCTATGGAAGCCATTGTTTATTATGTGCAATATTACGTGTCAGTATAATGCTAGGTTTTTATGCCGATCCATGACCTAAAGGGTTAATATGCTGTGTAAGCCTGAAGCAGAGTGGGGGTTACCTAGGCGACTAGCGTGTGGCCAGAGGTTATAAATAAAGGTACCCAGGAGGGAGGAGTTCAGTTTGGCAGTTAGACAGTTAGTGAGTTACACCAAGAAAGTTAGAAGACCTGCCACCTCTGCTTTAGGCTTTATAGACATGTCTTGGGATGCAACATCTAGCCTGAAGTAAAGAACTGTTTGTGTTATACCACCTTGCCTCTTGTCTATTATTCTGCTGACAACATCAAGGACACCACAACCACCATCTGGACAGATAGGCCTATCTACAGAGTGTGTCCCAGGGGAACACTGGAGGAACACCACCTACTCCTGAACAAGCAGACCCCCTATGCACTGTTACGGTGTCAAGGAGAACAAGAGAGGATTGGGTGTCTAGCCACCGCAACATTAAACTACTACTTCCCATTCTCTCCTCTGTGACCCTAGCATGTTACACTAGAATCTGGATATAGTCAGCATTGCCTTGTATTGAGATGAAGGAAGTGGCAAGCAATAAGTACAAGATAAGTGGTGCCTCACTAAGAGCAAAATGTGTTGTCTGTAAGCAGAGAAGGTGATGGCATCCATATACTTAACAGCATAACCACCTTAAGGGACAGTTTAGAGCAGCATGTCCATGTTTAAAAATCATGGCATAAGGCAGGTATATGCCATCCCATTATAATCACTGGTGGTGTAACCTCTTTGGCCCCCAAAACTTGAAAATTATGGAGCCTCCAGAGTGATCTATATTTTCAGTCCCTTTTTTTTTTTTTTTTTATTTGCACAGCGGTATTCAGCCACCTGGTTATACAGGGAATTGCAGGCGGCATCATTAGAGGAGTTGTTAAGTGGAGAAAAAATTTGAAACCTTCCCCAAAAAAGTTATCCTTGCCTACCTGTCCTCCACTGCTACTGCTCCAGAGCTCCCTGGCAGCCGGTCCCCTAATTTCTGAGTTCTTAACCTAACATGCAGGTGAGACTCACTCTCCATTATAAGTGAATGGAACTTAAGCCTATTTTGCATGTTGGGACAAGAAGCCAGAAAGTGGAGAGGAGTGGATCACATATAGGCAAGTAGATAACTTTTTTTTTGTTTTTTAACCCAGCCTAGCCCCATTTCAGATTTAATTTTTTCTGGCGTCTATGTTAGCAGTACGCATGCTTGAAAAAGAGGAGTATATCTCCTCGAAATGTCGCAATCAGGTGTGCATCCTGCTCATGGTGAAGCGGCTCCTCGCTATTCCGAATTGGAATATGCTAAGATTACATGAGGCTGAGCGAAGGTCTCTAGAGCTATTGAAACCTAAGTATACTACAGCTTTTTCTATACTTTATGAATATGAAAATGTACTAAAAAGTTTTATGGAAATTTTTGATAAATATGAATAAATGAAAGAAATGTTTTATAGTCTGTAAAGTGTTATATATGGACAACAGTAAACCTTAGGGGAAGCTCCACAACAGACTATATGCTGGAGGTTATACGGTTGAAATTTATCAATTAATTGGAACTTCTGCATATAATCTTGACTGGTTAAACCTACTGCTATCATAAAGTGATTTCATATTCTATTCTATACCAGATGGAAATACTCCTTTAATAATAATAATATACATGGCAATGTACTACAACTGGTCACCCAAACTGCATTTCTCCTGATGTACAGGTGCAGGTAATTGCTGAGCAGTAGCTCACACACCCCTCCACTAGGGGGACAATTAGATGATAAAAAACTGCACATTAAATTGATAAACACAAGCTCACAAGACCTGGCAAGGCTCCTTATTTCTTGCGAGTCCCTATACCAACAATTTACAGAAAAATCACAGAAAAATTGGATAAAACACAGCAAAGGCCATACTTACAGCTCAATGGCTGGACTAAAAACTGAACTCAGTAGGAGGCATCACAAGCCGTGTGCTACTTGGGAAAGATAAACAAGTGCAGCTACTTGCTGAGCAGTAGCTCATATACCCCACCACTAGGGAAACAATTAGATGATAAAAAAAAACCTGCACATTAAATTGATACCTGTTCATACCAGTATGCAGAAAAGCCAGTATAATACATGGGGAGACTGCACAAATGCAAAAACTTACTGATGACATGCTGTTCATCAGTCACATGACACTGCAGCCAATCACTGGCCTAATTGGCCTCTGCCTGCATGAACAGCATAATAAAAGATAGAGATAACACTCCCTAGCGCAATAATGCGACTTCAGACTTATTAGTATGTATACTAATACTATACTTGTATATACTAACCTTTTGGTGTTGTGTTAGAGAAGACACAACACTCCATAAAGCATCCACAATAGTGAGAACCGAGTTGTGATGGTGGTTTCCGCCACAGGAGTGTCAGAGGCTGCTCTCTTCCTGGGTACACTGGAACGAAGAACTTCAGAATTGTGAATATTGGTTATGCTGGGGGTTTTTTTTGCCGTGACTGGAATCGGCATAGACTTTGGATTACCTGCGCTGTTTCCGGTCATGGCACAGAAAGATTTAAGGGTTAACCAGCATAACCAATATTCACATGCATTAACAGCATGTTAATCCTGAGACCAGTGATTGGTTTCAGCATCACGTGACCAACCAATGAACAGACAGGAGCAACAATGGCACTCAAATGGGGCTTGCTTGGCAGAAGAGTTGAGTTTTTCTTTTCTTTTTTTAAGCCCTCCCAACCAGAAAACACTTTTTTTAAACTAATGGACAATCCCTTTAAGTTTGTTTCCAAATCACTGTACAGACACATTTGAGCTAACCCTAACCTAAAAGAGAGCAAGCTACAAGAGAAGCTAGGAACACATAGAATATACTGGGAAACCGCCCAAAAAAATTCTAAGTGGGTAAAAATGTAAAAAAAAAAAAAAAAACTTACTTGTTCTATTTTTGCGGGCGTTTTGTTTTTACGGCATTCAGTCTTTGGTAAAAATGATGTGTTCTCTGTATTCTACAGGTTCATATGCATCCGGCAATACCAAAGATGTAGGGTTTCCGTTATGATTTTGAACCGTAAAAAAATCCCAAATATTTTCAATTTTTGAAATCTGCGTGGTAGCGCCATTTTCTGCAACCAATAACTTTTTTGTACTAACACCTACAGACTTGAGTGAGGGTGCATTTTTTGATTGGACTCTTTCGGACGAAGTGATACCCAATATGTGTAACTTTTTTATTATTTTATCTTTTATTTATAAAATGGCAAAAGGGGAATGATTTGAACTTTTAATATTTTTTTTTTTTTTTACACTTTAAAACTATTTTTTTAACTTTAACTTTGAGTTCCTCTAGGGTACTACACCACTAGGGGGAGCGATCATTTTTATAGCCTAAAGCATTGTATGGAAAATGCATTAGGGTGTACTGATATGGCGGTGTCCAAATTTCCTGCCTAGGGTCGGAAGTAGACAAATCGAAAATATGGCAGGGATGGAAGTCTTTACAAGGCTTTCAGTCGCCATGTTAAGCGATCTGGGCCCACGATTTCACCGTGGGTGCCCCGATCGCAGTGAGGAATGGTGCACAGCACCATTTATCATTGGTTTAGATGCTGCCGCTGTGATCTTGCTATATAGCCCCTTACTGGCATCAGGACTTACTCATAAGTCCAGTGTCGGTAAGGGGTTAAGGAAGACATGCAAATGCTCCGGAAAGTTGTAGAATGAGCCTCTAGGTTTTCCTAGAGCTCCTCAATACAACACTGCTTGGTACATTTTGTGAGATCATGTCAAATGAAAAACATTTTCTTCCTAGTTTATTCTTTTCAACTGCTTTGTTTTCATTTTTAAAACTGAAGTGAAAAAAGCAAATATTAAAGGGGTTTTCTCATGATAGGCTTTTGCTTTCATCTTGTGCTTTTTCACTAGCTTACAGCTTCAAATCCAGGGATGTGTCTCTCCTCCCAAAAGGCATGTCTTCCTTCACTGATGACTAGTGACGTCATTCATCACACCCCCTCCCTGTCCCTAAACTCTAAAACTAAATGAGATCATCTCTCAACTTTAGAATGCAAATACTCAACTATTCAATGTTTCAGTACTTTTTACACAACTTGCTGATATCTAACAAGAACTTATAGGCAAATTTCCCAAAAGGTGTTTAATCCGTGAATCACAAAATAAATTTAAGGGATCAATTTGAATGGGGGTTTAAACAGTACTTCTCATCATGCTATTCACATATTGGCATCACTAGACCAAGAAAACACTTTGCTGATCAACAGTATCTCGCCATAGTGTCATCAGCAGCTTGCAACAGACATACAGAGAGTCTTTTAGCTACATCAAACACTGATGACTGCTTAATTGTAAACAATGACTCGCGGAACTGGATGATGAATCCCACACAACTCCAGGCAAATTTAAACATAACCGTTTATATCAGCGTGGTCTACGTGATTGGTGACGGGCAAGGGTACCTGACCAGTATCTGACATAGTTGATGCAGAGCACTCTCCTTGACATCTCAATGGTTACAAATGGTTTGACGTGACACTTGGCTGCCTCTCACCTCCCTTTAATGTGCCTGGAGTTGTGTGGCATTCATCTTCCAGTTCCACTATAATCAAGGATATGTATTCTTAGCGCAACAAGGACCAAACTTATTAATTTTTTTTAGCTTTAATATATAAAAGGTACAGTGCTTGCAAAAATAAAGCTACACTAAGGTGATGTACATACATGCATTAACAGTTATTAAAAAAAAAGGAGAAACCGCATAAAAACACTTACAGTACAGATAATCTTTTTAGTCCTGGCGCATGGAAGGAATTGGGACGCAGCTCAGCTGATGGCTAAACCCTACACTGTGAACCCAGTATTCTATTGCAACTATATTTTTAGAATATGACATTTTGGTTCAAGCTTCAGAGCTGCCCATGAGTTTATAAGGGTAATATGTTGTCCCTGACTGGCTGATTAGTTGATAAAGGGGACGGACAAGGAATCACTCATTGTATGTGTCTCTTGTTTGACCCATTTTAACGTGTGTTGAGAGTGTCAAGGTTGGATGGACAGATGAGGGTCTGGTCATCCTTTGAATTAGATAAACTTCAGGCTTCATGTCAAAAGTCACAATTGGGAGATAACCTTTTACCCTCACCCTCAATAAATGAAGCCTAGTGGTTTAGTACCAGAAGAAATGATGATTGAATAAGCCAACTTGTAAACAGTGGGTATACATAAACAATCTGTAGTCACTGAAATATACTGTACATAACACACTTTGCCATTACGCCATATACATAACACACGCTTCTATGACAGTTGTTATCACTGCTTATACAATACAGAAAAAAAGTCCTGCAAAACTATCTGGCTGTACTCGGAGCTCCCATTGAAATGAATGGAGTGCTCTCACTGAAATGAAGGAAGACTGGAAGAGTGAGCGCACAAACATGGCCACTTCTCTATTGAGAATGGGGAGTTTATCTGACATTGATTGCATTTTCAATTGATATGCCATCAATGTTTGTCATAAGAACTTACAAGTATTTAGATTATATTTGAAATAAAATTATTTGCCTTAATAATGTGTCACTGGTCATATTGTGCAAGCTCATAGGTTAGCTCTGACTTCTTTGCGTACAAGAACGCATAATAGCATTATAACCATCTCTAATAGAAACTGATAATTAGAAGAACAATGGATAAAATATCCAGCTCACTCTGCCTTCATGCATGACTCCAAATCCTGCTGAAAATGAAATCTCCATGCATTGACCGTTACTTGATTAAAAATCTTCGAAAAGCAATTATAACCCATTGTGAAAAAGTCAACATGTATATATTCATCTACACCTATGAAATTTAGAAACCACCACAAAAAAGTATATAAAAAACAATCTTTATTCAAAAAATGTTATTTAAAAATTACAAAAGAATTAAAAATAGTGGTAACAGTACTGCAAAAATGTATCAGCAAACCCCACTGCTCCTAATTATCACATATCAAAGTCCAGAAAAATCCAGAAAAAAAATACAAAGAAAATCATTGTATCGCCATTGTGCAGTAGTATAACATATGTATAATATCCACTATGAATAGTATAAATACTTGACCTTAATCAGAATGTACAGCAGATGGCAATAATCCCATAAATAACTAGAGGGTATAGGATGCAGATACGCGCCGCAACTAGCATTTCGCCTTGCACTTCGTCCAGGGGTGATTCAAAAGATTGGTTTTTATACGTTTTTGTGTGGTGGTTTCTAAGGTTAATAGGTGTAGATTAATTATTCTCTTTGAGACCACTGATGTGGCTTGTCATGATAATTAGCTCATAAATTATCTAGAGGTGGCATGTATGTATTTCACAATGGCCGATCCCTGCAGACATGCTCTTATACATTAACTTTGAGACTGCATAAAATTCAGGGCCCTTCAAGTCTAATACCCACCACATATACCCTTAAAAATTTTGCACATTTTTTTTTCCAAAAATTGGGTCTTTCCTATAAATGTTATGATTAATGGAGTTTTTGCCTTATGCTAATCCTTTATCTTTGTTTAATCTGAGCGGATTAATATATAGTATTGTGGAAAAGATTCAGCAGAACTTGCAATTATTTACATTTCTTCTTATTTTTGATTAAGGAGTCCAGTGGGTGGTCTTCTCAGAGAGTGATCGTCTTCCTTGTATGTGTGCATATAGAGATAGCTGTCAATCACTGATAAGACTGCCCACTGGACTCCCTAACTCAGAATAAGCAGAAATTTGACTGAAGGACACACAAGTTCTGCTAAATCCTTCCCCACAGAACTATATTTCAATCTGTTCAGTTCCTCTTACTCAATTTGACAGGTTCCCATTAAACATTTTGTGAGAAAAAGAAGTTAGATGGTTCTGCTTCACAATTGAGCTACCTTGCAGTGCATGTATCTTCATTGTGGCACTAGGGGGTACGCAACACAATAGACAGGAAAAGAAATATTTTTTCAGTGGTAGATAGAAATAGATGTGGCACTAGTAAAATAATCTGCTCAATTTACCAAACACACATAGATGCTGGTTATGGATTATAGCACAATCAATCAGCTTATGGAATTTTCATACCCACCTGATGCCTTCTTAGAGCTTACTGGGATATCACAAAGTATACTTATATATGTTCCCATTCATAAACTCTCTAATGTCGAAACATTGAATACAAATGCTAACAGCAAGATATCACAAATACCCATATATTTACATCAAAATACAATGCACATATTCTAGTATAGTCTACCATTCTTATTCTACAAAATAGATCTACTAGAATGAGGATAGTCCATTTTTGTCATTCAATCCAAGCGGTTCCAATCCTATATAATGTGAGTGTATATATATATATATAAATATATATATATATATATATATATGTGTGTGTGTGTGTGCATTTTTATATATATATGTATATATATACATATATATAAAAAAAAAAAAATATATATATATATATATATATATACGCTGCCATTCAAAAGTTTGGGGTCACCCAGACAATTTTGTGTTTTCCCTGAAAACTCATATTTTTATTTATCAAATGAGTTGCAAAATGAATAGAAATATAGTCCAGACATTGACCAGGTTAGAAATAATAATTTTTATTTGAAATAATAATTTTCTACTTCAAACTTTGCTTTCTTCAAAGAATGCTCCCTTTGCAGCAATTCCAGCATTTCAGACCTTTGGCATTATGGCTGTTAATTTGCTGAGGTAATCTGGAGAAACTTCACCTCATGCTTCCAGAAGCCCCTGCCACAAGTTGGATTGGCTTGATGGGCCCTTTTTGGTACCATGCGGTCAAGCTGCTCCCACAACAGCTCAATGGGGTTGAGATCTGGTGACTGCGCTGGCCACTCCATTACAGATAGAATACCAGCTGCCTGCCTCTTCTCTAAATAGATCTTGCATAATTTGGAGGTGTGCTTTGGGTCATTGTCCTGTTGCAGGATGAAATTGGCTCCAATCAAGTGCCCCCCACAGGGTATGGCATGGCGTTGCAAAATGGAGTGATAGCCTTCCTTATTCAAAATCCCTTTTACCTTGTACAAATCTCCCACTTTACCAGCACCAAAGCCACCCCAGACCATCACATTACCTCCACAATGCTTGGCAGATGGCGTCAGGCACTCTTCCAGCATCTTTTCAGTTGTTCTGCGTCTCACAAATGTTCTTCTGTGTGATCCAAACACCTCAAACTTCCATTCGACTGTCCAAAACACTTGTTTCCAATTTTGCTCTGTCCAATGTCTGTGTTCTTTAGCTCATATTAATCTTTTTCTTTTATTAGCCAGTCTCAGATATGGCTTTTTCTTTGCCACTCTGCCCTGAAGGCCAGCATCCCAGAGTCACTTATATGAAAATAGGACCAAACTAGTAATTGAAATATACTCATTCACAGGAACAGACTGAAAGGGGATCTTCTCTTATCTCCCCAATAATAAACTAGCAACAAATAAACACCTCAGTTCATTTTAGAAATACTTTTATCTTGCTTTTTATTAATTTTCAAACACCCATAACACTTTCGGTATAAATATACAAATATGACCACTGCAATGCATAAAACCTGTGACAAGTGTAATGCAGTCTCTGCAATCTTATAGCAATATATCACCACTTAGCTTTTTCCATAAGAAAGTCCTTCATGGTGATGTTAAGCAATGCGGAGCTTTGTCATGCTGTTAGCAACACGAGGACCGCCGTACGCCCAACCGTGACTTTTCGGAGGTAACTCCTCCTTCCTCAGACAGCGTCATCAGGCAAAGTCCTCTGGCATTACATTTGTCACAGGTTTTATGCATTGCAGTGGTCATATTTGTATATTTATACCCAAGTATTATGGGTGTTTGAAAATTAAGAAAAAGCAAGATAAAAGTATTTCTAAAATGGACTGAGGTGTTTATTTGTTGCCAGCATCCCAGAGTCGCCTCTCCACTGTAGACGTTGACACTGGCATTTTGCAGGTACTATTTAATGAAGCTGCCAGTTGAGGACCTGTGAGGCGTCGATTTCTCAAACTAGGTACTCTAATGTACTTGTCTTGTTGCTCAGTTGTGCAGCGGGGCGCTCCCACTTCTGTTTCTACTCTGGTTAGAGCCTGTTTGTGCTCTCCTCTGAAGGGAGTAGTACACACCATTGTAGGAAATCTTCAGTTTCTTGGCAATTTCTCACACAGAATAGCCTTCATCTCTCAGCACAAGAATAGACTGTCGAGTTTCAGATGAAAGTTCTCTTTTTCTGGCCATTTTGCGAGTTTGATCGAACCAACAAATGTAATGCCCCAGATTCTCAACTAGATCAAAGTAAGGTCAGTTTTATAGCTTCTCTAATCAGCAAAACTGTTTTCAGCTGTGCTGACATACTTACACAAGGGTTTTCAAGGTTGTTCAAAATATCCAATAGCTTTCTTACACAGCAAACACAATGTACCATTAGAACACTGGAGAGATGGTTGTTAGAAACGGGCCTCTATACACCTATGTAGATATTGCATTAACAACTAGACGTTTGCAGCTAGAATAGTCATTTACCACATTAACAGAGTGTATTTCTGATTCATTTAATGTTAACTTCATTGAAAAACACTGTGCTTTTCTTTCACAAAAAACCGAAATTTCTCGGTGTGTATATATATATATATATATATATGTATATATATTTGTGTGTATATATATATATATATATATATATATATATACACTACTTTATTTAAATGCCTTAAAGAACATGCACATTCCACAAGAACAAGAAAAAGTTTCTAATAAATGTGTTAGGAAAATTCTCAATGCATATATATTATACATATGTACAGTATATATATTTATATCTGTGCTGCTATAGGGCTACATCGAAGAGAAAACATAAATTGATCGTTCTTAGTTCTTACATGTTGACAAAACAGTAATTGATTGCGATTCTGATTGATAGGCCTGGAGAAGGCATCGGAGAGAACTGTCCTCATACTCTCTTTCCCTAAGGCGATCAATCAGTTCCAAAGACTGCTCTAAAAGTTAACCATAATCACTATTTATTCTTCTTAAGCATAAAAATTGTCAATAAAGCAATGAACGCTTCCCATAAGGGGGATGAGAACTCTGAAAGTATAATGAGGCATTTGCAGCTTTTGGCTTCCTATAGTCTCTGTCGGCCAAATGATCAGTTTCTACTGAGATCATTACATCCAAGCATGGGCGTGAATATAGCCATAGTGGCAATAGCAGCTGCTATGGGACCCAGAGATTAAGGGGACTCCACTCACGTTCAAGAACATTATTCCTTTTTAAAGGGAACAAGCAGTTGGTGGTTTTCTGTTCTCAAGCACTACTACTTGGGGTCACTGATATATCGCATTATTTATACCTTTCATTATTGCATCTTATTTTGCTGTGGGGCCCTATATATTGTAGTTACACCCCTGCATCCAAGGATACTATTCGATCACTTCCAAAATGATCCATAGACTCCATATTTAAATCATTACTATTAAAGTAAAAAAAAAAAACCTCAATCAACATGACATATATACATATTTATATACATATAAATTCTGGTGCCAGGTGGTGGAAAAAAAAGAAAAATAAATTATACAGCCAAAGGGTCTGTTCCCTCTTGCCTTCCCGCCCTATTCCTTGCCTTCCCTCCCTATTCGTCCCCAAAAAAGTGAAACATTTTGTGTGGTGACCAGGAAATAAATGCAATTGTGCCTTTGTTTCTTGGGTTGACTTTTTGCTGGAGTTTACACTGAACAGTTATCTGGATTCTACGGGTCAATAAGTGTACAGGGGCTAAAAATACCATCATATCAACACTATATACAGCGAAGTCTATAAATATTTGAACAGACAAAATTTTTCTAATTTTGGTTCTGTATATTACCACAATGCATTTTGAACTAAACAATTCAGATGCAGTTAAAGTTCAGACTTTCAGCTTTAATTCAATGGGTTGAGCAAAATGATTGCATAAAAATGTGAGGAACTAAAGTATTTTTTAAACACAATCCCTTTATTCCCTTTAGACACTTTATTTCATGGTCTCAAAAATAATCGGACAAATTAAATAATTGTAAATAAAATGTTAATTTCTAATACTTGGTTGAAAGCCCTTTGTTGGCAATGACTGCCTGAAGTTTTGAACTCATGGGCATCATCCTTCTTAATGCTCTGCCAGGACTTTACTGCAGCAGTTTTCAGTTGCTGTTTGTGGGCCTTTCTGTTTGAAGTTTAGGGCCACATGTATGAAAACTGTCTAGGTCTAAAACTCACTTTGTTGCCCATAGCAACCAATCAGAGTGCCCTTTCATTTTATATAGTGCTCTGGAAAAATGAGAGGGGCGCTCTGATTGGTTGCTATGGGCACCAAAGTGAGTTATAGACCTAGACAGTTCTCATACATGTGGCCCTCAGTCTTTAGCAAGTGAAATGCAGTCTCAATTGGGTTAAAATCAGGTGACTAAATTGGCCATTCAAGAATATTCCACTTCTTTACTTTAATAAACTCCTGGGTTGCTTTGCCTTTATGTTTTGGGTCATTGTCCATCTGTATTATGACACGCCGACCAATCAGTTTGACTGCATTTGGCTGGATTTGAGCACATAGTATGTCTCTGAATACCTCAGAATTCATCTGGCTGCTTCTGTCCTGTGTCACATCATCAATAAACACTAGTGACCCAGTGCCACTGGCAGCCATGCATGCTCAAGCCATCACACTGCCTCCACCGGGTTTTACAGATGATGTGGTATGCTTGGGATCATGAGCTTTACCATGGCTTCACCATACTTTTTTCCTTCCATCATTCTGCTAGAGGTTGATCTTGGTTTCATCTGTCCAAAGAATGTTCTTGCAGAACTGTGCCGGCTTTTCCAATCTAGCCTTTTTACTTTTGAGGCTTATGAGTGGTTTGTACTGTGCAGAGAACCCTCTGTATTTACTTTCATGCAGTATTCTCTTTATGGTAGATTTGGATATTAATACGACTACATCCTGGAGAGTGTTGTTCACTTGGTTGGCTGTTGTGAAGGGTTTCTCTTCACCATGGAAATTATTCTGCGATCATCCACCACTCTTATCTTACGTGGGCGTCCAGGTCTTTTTGCATTGATGAGGTCACCAGTGCTTTCTTTCTCAGGATGTAGATTTTGCCACTCCTAATATTGCTGCAATTTCTTGGATGGGTTTTTTCTATTTTCGCGGCTTAAGGATGGCTTGTAATGAAGATCTTTTGACTGCATGTTTTCTTCACAGTAATATCTTCTAAATGCAAGCAACAAACTTCAAATCAACTCCAGGCTTTTTATTTGCTTAATTGAGAATGACATAATGAAGGAATTGCCCACACTTGCCCATGAAACAGCCTTTGAGTCAATTGTCCAATGATTTTTGGTCACTTTAAAAACAGGGTGGCACATGTTAAGGTGCTGAAACTCCTAAACCCATCCTCCTATGTTAATGTGCTTACCCTCAAATTAAAGTGGAAAGTCTGGACTTTGGGTGATATGTATGATTTTTGGCGGACAGGCGCCATTTTTTTGCATGCATTAATAGCATAGAATGTGACTGAATCTATTAACCTGTTCTACTGCGTGTCATAGATTTAGCACTTTCTAGCTACAAAGTGATACTTCTGGCTCAGGTAAACCACTCTTAAAGTGGTCTGCCTGTTCCAGCAGTAATGCGCCTGGATTTGCCATACAATGCGTCTATAATGCGTCTAATATTGTAGTTCACCTGTTTAAAAATATAGTGGACAGGGCTCCAGTTTTCGGGCTGAAAAGATGCAAGACTTCTGGCGCAGCCCCGTTCATACATGTTACCCTTTATGTCCATGTAACTAGAACTTGAATATGTTTCAGTAAACAGATAACAAAATTTTAAACAAATTTGTCAGTGTCCAAATATATATGGACCTTACTGTAATAACGAATCCCGTGATAATGTAACTGACCAAACCAGTGTACCAAGACCAATAATATGTGATCGCTGCAATGCTAGGTCTATGTGACCCAGCGAATCAGGGGGGTTTTTAGCGACCACTGTGACTCCTATAGCCAGTGTCGTAGCTACGGGGGTCGTAGTTGTCGCACTTGCTACTGGACCCCTGTGGCTACTAGGAATTACCTAGTGCCTTATATCTGAGAAGTAAGGGTGAGCTCATGCTGCCTTTCTGCATACATTCATGGTATCCGTTGGGGTTGCGGGAATGAAAAGGAACCACGAGGGATACAGGAACGCAGCTACGGCTTCCTCATAGGGGTTAATCCGTAGCCGAGTGTGGGCTACATTTTGCATTGTTTGCTGGTGCATATGTTTATTTTGTGGAACACAATACCGTAGTTGACTGTGCTATTGCAGATATGCAACACCTTAGAAACAGTGGGGCACATTTATCAAGGCAGTTGCATCACAATTCTGGCACAATTTGCACCATATTTATGATTTGTTTTAGACAGTTTTCAGACACTTCTGTGCCTCGTCTGACAAAAAGGATGTGGCTTCGGTGAAAGGGACATGGCTCAATCAAAAGGGGCTACATAGTTAAATAGTTTGTAAGGCGGAAAAAGACAGACGTCCATCCAGTTCAGTCTATTGTGCTATTGTCTTGATCCAAAGGAAGGCAAAAGCCTTCATGAGATAGAAGCCAATTGTCCTCATTTTAGGGAAAAAATTCCTTCCCGACTTCAATCTGGAAATTGGACTAGATCCCTGGATCAACAACCCTTCTCCAGAATCCTAGTCACTACAACTTGTTATATTATCACACTCTAGAAATGCATCCAGACCCTTTTTGAGCTCTGTTAGTGAATTCTCCATGACAAGTTCCTCTGGCAGAGAGTTCCACAGTCTCACTGCTCTTACAGTAAAGAATCCCTTTCTATGTTTGTAGACGCAAGACGTAGAGGATGCCCCTTGTTCTAGATGCAGATCTGGGTATAAATACATCTTGGGAGAAATCTCTTTATTGACCTGTAATATATTTATACATATTTATTATGTCCCAAAGCCGTCTTTTCTCTAAATAATCCTAATCTTGCCAATGTTTCTGGGTAATGCAGTCCACCCAGGTCCTTTTATTAATTTTTTTTCCTGCCTTTGAAACTGTTCAAGCTCTACAATATCTTTCCTGTGAACTGGTGCCCAAAACTGTACACAATATTCCATGTGTGGTCTGACCAGTAACTTGTATAATGGGAGAATAATGTTCTGATCAGGTGCATCTATGCCCCTTTTAATACACATGACTTGTATCCACAAACGGAAACTCCAGCGGGTCAGCAGTAGTCCACTTTATTCCATATAATACAACACAGGACGGTGCATAAAAACATTCAACGCCAACGCGTTTCTGGTCCCTCCGGACCCTTGATCACGGCATACAAACAACAATAAAAGAGTGCTCTTAAATACACATTAAAAAACACGTCATGTTTGCACATAGCAGGAGGTGTGGCCAAATACTTAACTCTTTCTTAAATGACAATCATAAGTAATACATTTAATGTTTAACATATATTGAATTACTATCTTAGACTCAGGATTTCCTGCAGATCGCTTATGAGGTTTAGGTTAATGAATATACATGAGGTCGTTGCGTCTGTTCATACCTTTAGGGAAACGTGTGTCACAGGTCATTATCCAGTAAGGGTTCTTTCACACGGTGCGTTTTTGGCGCGTTTTTGATGCGTTTTTTTTGGATGCGTTTTTCGTGCAACAATGTATATCATTAATTGCTGTACCTTCCTGCACAAAAAACGCATCCAAAAAACGCATAAAAAACGCACCGTGTGAAAGCACCCTGAGCCTCCCGTAACCTGACTCTGTGTTCCCAATCACCGCCTCGTGGAGGCTTGTTTCCTCTTACAATTGCACCGCATCGAAATGTTGCGGTTTTTCCCTCATGCTGCTCTACAAAGTGTTTAACTGCACCTGATATGTGCGCTTGTTTTTTTCGTATTCTTGTAAGGTGCTCCGCAATTCTTTGCCTGACTTTCCTAATTGTACTGCCTATATACATTACATTGCATTGGTTACATGAAACATAATAAATAATGTGATCCATTTCACAATTTATATATTGTTTCAACACACCCCATAATCATGTCTGCCTTGGCAGCTGCTGCCTGACACTGGCTGCTAGAATTAAGTTTACTGTCCACCAGGATTCCCAAGTCCTTCTCCATGTCACTTTTTCCCAGCGTTTTCCTGTTTAAGTAATCATGTAATGGATTTTTCCTCCCCATGTGCATAACCTTGCATTGATCTGTGTTAAATCTTCTCTGCCACTTCTCTGCCCAGGCCTCCAACTTATCAGATCCTTGTGTAACAGAACATTATCCTTTATTATTTTGGTTGCTTTACAGGGCTTAGTATCATCTCTACAGATTGATATTCTACTGTGCAACCTATTTGTAAGATCATTAAAGAATATATAAACGTGGTCGGCGAATAAACAGAGTCTCTATCTTTATCTCTCTTTACTGTATATTTATCACAAGAGAACAAATGTTCCGGGGTAACAATCGTATAAATGTATTTGGGTAACTCATACCAGTACGACGGTTCAGTCCTTATATGGTGTAATGGTCTCTTCGGCAACTCGCCTGCGGAACAGGAGACTTCCTCTCCGTCCACGAATGTCTTGCGACCTCACAGGAAACTCTCCTCCTTGCTCTTTGTGCAGGGGCACTAAACAACTCCTTCTCTTGCTAACAGTATAGGCCATACAAGTTACCCTCTCAAAATGGGAACATGCCACACCAACCTCCCTACTGCTTCTTCTCTCTACTCTGTCTGATCTCAAGCACCTCCCTCTTCCCTTCCTGTTATTCTGTCTCTCCAACTGCCTTCTCTCTGGTAAATTCCTCTGCCAGCCACAGATCTTCACCTTCTGTGTTCTGGAGCCATCTACTGGGCAAGAGGACACACCACAGTCCTTTGTTAAAAATATATAAAAAAGAATAGGACCCAATACTGACCCCTGGTCGTACCCTACTAGTAACAGGGATCCCGTCCAAGTATGTACGTACTCCTGCAATGACGTACGCAAAATTTTGCTGCAGTTAGTGCATAAAGTAAGCCAACTTAAAAAAAAAAAGGTGTACAGTTAGGCTGGACAGTTGAAACATGCACCAGATTAGTTAACACTGTCTAGTCTGTTTACACTGTCTCAAAGTTAGACAGTATTGATAAATGTGCCCCACTGTGTTCAAACCTAAGTGACAAGAAATGCGTATACAACTTAATAAGTGTGACAGTACGAGACCATACAATTCAAGGAATTTGTATATTTATTAGTCTTTCCTCCAAACCCCAGGAACATTTTATTAACCAGATATCAAAAGTAATTTGCTCACCACTTAATTTAGAGCAATGTTATAGATCATTTATGAGGATAATTTTCTTTGTGCAGCTAACGGGCTGTTTGTCTCAATGGTTATTTAGCATTTGTCAAGGTCTTACCGTGTGTAAATTGTTCTTGTACTAAATTTTTAGATTTGATATATTGTACGGTAGGTTTTTTAGATTGAAAAGCAAACTACAGATTTTGAACAGAAGTTCTTTTTTGATCAGTCGCTTCCCTTTGTCTCTTTCAATCAGTTTAGAATTAGTAGCTGTGTAAAAACCCCAAACCCCCTCAAAAATGTAATCTAGCTGTTTTGGTTCCACGGCTTTTTACGATAGAAAATTTTTGGGAGATCTCTAGGGGGGAATTTATTACAACAACTCAGTTTTTCAGCAGCAGCGATTGGGATTCGACCTGTTTGTATTATACAACACAATAAAAAGAAGTTCACTCACTTGCAGGAAAAAATGATTTCAGGAAACGGGGGCTCCATCTCATTGTCTCTTAAGAGTTTGCATGTAAGACAGTTATTTCCATCTTCTCATATTCTCTTTGTATACATTATCATGTTCTGTCTCCGCAAGCTGCAGAAGCTTGAAGGAACTGTATTGTTTCTAGAACCCGCTATTAATTCTGTCATTACTATTTGTGTATTGAAAAAAAACCCGTGGGACGAATCTTAATTCTCATACTAAATTCCCCTTTTTTGAAATGGAAAAGGGTAGGGAGGGAGCTTGCTTTTACAGTCATGACTGCGTTAAACAATTTATTCCGTTTGAACCTTTTTTTCCTTTTCAATTTTTTCTCATCATTTAACATCCATGATTTCATAAACTATACAACAGCAGATCAAAGAAATATGATCACCTCTTTTAATAGTACCCATCATATTGTAATATAACATTGTTTCTATTTTATAGTTTTCTGCACTTGCTGCTTGTAAATAAAAAATATGAAAGGTTCATATAAAAACAGATAATGGTTTTCTAGCTCTTCTATCCATTAAAGTGCATGCTCTGTTATAATCATTATTTGTAGGCAGATTTCTTGACAGTATGCCTACTCCATCCTCGTACAAATGAGTTACATAGGTACAGTCATTAACCCCTTACCGCCGGAGCCAGTTTTGGCCCCGACAAGCCCCATTTTTGAAATCTGTCATGTGTCATTTTATGTGAAATAACTTATGACACTTTAACCTATCCAGGGGATTCAAGATTGTTTTCTCGGACACTTTGCTTTAAGAAGAAGAAATTTTGGCCCAAAAAAAAGCTTTTTTATTTTTGAAAAATATAAAAAAAAACGTAAAAATTTAAAAATTTTCCCAATTTTAAACTTAAAAAATGTCTGCATGTAAACAATAGTTATTCCACCAAAATAGTTTAAACTAGCATCCACCCTTTTCCCCGCGTAGTTTGGAATAATTTGTTTTAAATCTTTTTTTATTTACGACATTAGGGGCTTAGAAATTAGTAGAAATTTTTTCAAATTTTCAAAAAAAATTTGCAAAAACTTTTTTTTAGGGACCAGTCCATTTTCTAACGGACTTGATTGACCGTAGTTAATACCCCCATAAATACCTCATCTAAAAAAACTACCCCCTTAAAGTTTTCAAAACCGCATTTAGGAAGTATTTAACCCATTAGGTGTTTTCACAGGAATTAAAGAAAAGGGAAGTAAAATTTCATTTTTTTTTTTTTTCGCAGATTTTCAATTTTTTATACATTTTTCACAAGAATACGGTAAATTGATCAGGGAAATACAACTTAATATTGATTCCCCCGATTCGCCGTTTTTAGGATATCCCTATGTGGCCCTAGTGCATTATTTGGCTCAACCACAAGCCCCAGAAAAGGGGAAGCACCTACTGGGCCTGGGGTCTCATTTTTTATTTCCATTTTATTTAGGGGCCATTTCAGGTTTTCAGACACCCCCAAGGGGCTAAAACTTTAATAAACCCCCTAAAAATACCCCCAAATTTGGGAAAATACACCCCTTTTAAAGGAAAAAGTCCAAGGGTAAATGAGCCTACGACCCCCACAGGTGTTCACAAAATTTTTTAGCGTTAGGCCCGTGAAAATGAAAAAAAAAAAATTTTTTCCCCAAAATCTGCAAATTTAGCTGAAAATTTTAATTTTTACAAGGCATCCGGTAAAAAAGCATCCCAAAAATTTGTTACGCAAATTTTTTCCCCAATTCGGAATACCCCCATGTGGGGGTTTAAAATGCTGTTGAGCCCAGGAAGGGGGTACAAGGGAGGGGGCGCTATTTTGGGTTTTTTGGGAAACCCGATTTTTGGGGGGGGCCATTCGCTTTGCAAAGCCCCCAAATACCAGAAGGTGAAACCTTCCAGAAGTCACCCCATTTGGATTAGCACGCCTCAAGATCTCATCAGGGGAAAAAATTTTTTTTAGTACCATTTTGGGGCATATGCCCCCTTTTATCACTTTTTTTTAAGGTTTTTTTGGGAGGCATTTTGAACAAAAAAACAGCATTCCTGGGATGTTTTTTATTTTTATTTTTTTAAAACGGGCCCCCGTGCATAGAACTACATACTAGAAAAACCACAGGTCGATACGATTACGCTAAACCCCAAATTTTTATTTTTTTAAAATTTACGCTTTTACACAATAAAAACACTTTTTTTTTCAAAAAAGGAAAAAAACGTTTTTTTCATCGCCATAGTCTAGACCTAACTTTTTTTTTTTTCGTGACGACTTGTAGGGGGTTGTTTTTTTGTGGGAAAGTTTTACGTTTTTATTGGTATCATTTTTTGGGGCCAAACTTTTTGACAGTTTTTAAAACCGTTTTTTGGGAAGGGAGGGGAAGAAAAAAATGCAATCCTAGTAGGTTTTTTATTTTTATTTTTAACAAGCCCACCTTGCAGTTCCATGCCCTTAGGTTTTTTTCTCTGGGTCGATACATTTCGGGGATACACTATTTAATTGTTTTTTTTTTAATTTTTTAAGCACTTTGGAAAAAAAAAAGGGGTTTTTTATTTTTGTTAAAAAAATATTTTTGCATCACGGCTTCTAAGCCATAATTTTTTATTTTTCTGTACAAGAGACCCGGGAAGGGGGTTTTTTTCCAAGAAACCCCAAGTTTTAATTGGTACAACTTTGGGAATTTTTATGAGTTTTTTTATCGCTTTTTATTTCCCTTTTTATTGCTGCAATTACAAAAAAACGCAATTCGTGACTGTTATTTTTTTTTTACGGTGTTCACCGTACAGGTTAATTAACATGACAGATTTATAGGGTGGGTCGTTACGCATGTGGCGATACCAAATATGGGTACTTTATTTATTTTTGATCTTTTTTGGGGCAATTGGCGTTTGTACAGGGGAAAAGGGCGGTGTACGTGTTTTTATTTTATTTTTTGTGTTTGTGTTTTACTTTTTTTTCACTTTTGACATTTATTTTTACTTTTTTTCACTTTTTCTTCTAACAGCAATCATCAGATTGCTGTTAGAAGGCAGGCCAGTGCACAGTACTCGTACTGTGTACTGGTCGCCATGACAACGCCTGTCACCATGCCCACAATGCATTGCGGGCATGGTGACGTCACAGATGACCCCGGGAAGTGCCGTTCACTTCCCGGGATCATCAGACAGGGGATCGGTGCCGCACTACAGTGCGGCAGCCGACGGGAGCAGGCAGGAGGAGCTCACTCCTCCTGCCTGCGGCTTTATTATCGCAGCCATGACAGGCTGCGGTAATGAAGCGGTAATCACCCGCGGCCGGAGCTCACTCTGGCCACGGGTGATACGGCTTGTGGCCAGCGGTAATCTACCGCTGGCCCCATGTTGCGATCGCGCGTGGTTCGCCCGCACGCCGGCGCGATCGCCAGGGCGTATGCATACGTCCATTTGCGGGAAGTCACTTCCCGCTAGGGCGTATGCATATGCCCTATGTCGGGAAGGGGTTAAAACTTCTTTTGTGCTGGATTAAGGGTGCGTTCCCACAGCAAGTGTCAAATACCGGTCGTTATGCGACTGGCACTTGCACTGTTTTGCGGCCGTCCCCACATCCGCGGGGGGGGGGGGGACGTCTTTTCTCCGCGATGAGCAGAGAAAAGCCCTCTCCCTTCACATTGAGAAGCACATATTCTGTCCGGAAACCAGACGGAAGAATGTGCTTACAAAATGTTTTGCGAGAGGACCGCGGGCGGCAAAACCCGTGCAGTGTGAACTGCTGCACAGGTTTTCCATAGAGCCCCGTTCTGCAAAACCGCAAACCTGAAAACTGGCCGAAAACCCGTCAAGTGGGGACATGCCCTAAGGGAGCTTTCACACAGTGCAGTTTTGGTGCAGTTTTAACTGTGGTCCAATTAAACTGCCTTTATTACCAGCAGCTTCTTTCAATTGTCTAAATAGTTCAGAAAGGTGTTTCAAGTAAGTAATCAATGACTGTGTCTGAAGTCTTATGGATTACAAACACACAAATTGATTACTCACTTTCCAAACAATTTAGAGAAGTGAAAGAAGCTTGCTGGTAATAAAGGCAGCTTAATTGGAGCGCAGTTAAAACTGCCAAAAACTGCACTGTGTGAAATTACCCTAGCCCTGTAAAATAGCACATATCCCTTTTAATTGATATGTGCATTCTGATTGTTATTTTGGATAAAGATGTCATTTGATTATAGTTACTAAGCAATAAACTAAAAATATTTGGTGTGTTGCATAGAAATGCTTGTAGGTGACATGTAAATCTTGAAGCTTGTACAGGTCACATGGAATTGGTGTATTAATGTACTGTGTACATGGACTTCACGGTATCTGGTTGGTCTATAGACTAAGCTGTGTGCATTTACATGTAATCAGTACAGTCCTGTCATACAGCATTGGAGCATACTATAAACTACATTGAAAGGTAAGAGTCTAAAACGATTCGAAAGTAACAGAAATGTATATGTGCCGAATGGGGTGTGCGGTCCTAGCGTATGTCCACACAGCAAGGGTTTTCAATCGGATTTTGAGAAGGTTTTCAGATTTGAAAACTGGCTGGCAACTATCCCCATAGACTAATAGAAAATCCAGCCAGCAGAATTCACTAGTTTTTCTACTGGATGGATTTTCACACTGCTGGCGTTCTGTTTTCAGGCGGAATCTGTGACATTCAATGACCAAACCGTGGACATAACCGTGCCCAAAAACAGTCATCATTTAACTTGAATTCGAAAGAGTCTGGCATTTAAACACTGCCGTGTGGCCATAGGCTTAGGTACAGACAAAGCTTAAAAGGAACCTGACACATTGAAAATGCAGTCTAGTCTATAGGCAGCATGTTATAGAGCAGCTGGAGATTAGCAGACTTGGGCTATGTCTACACGGCAACTGTAAAATACTGTCGAACATGTGACAGTGTTTTACCATCGCCATACAGCATTCTTTGACACGGATTTGCAGCAAAAAACGCGGTCAGTTTTGGCTGGCCTAGTACATTGAACTGTACTAGAATCCTCTTTAATACGGCGTATTATAGAACATGTTTAATAAAGGGGCGGTTTGGAAATCTGACAATAGAAGATCTGTGCTGTGTATACTCTAGCTCGGATTTTAAATTTTGGTCTAAGGGGATGGTCTACAGTCGGATTCTTGTGGATTCTAAATACAGAATCACTTAAAAATACGACCAAATAACAGTGCTGTGTAGACATGGCCTTAAACCTCTATGCTTAGAAGTCAGGTGGGCAGTCCAACTCATTTACTGACAGCCTTCCTTGTGTGAGTATGCATACAGAGACAGGTGTCAATTCTAGAGTAAGCCACTCCTAGGCCCAGAACGAGAAAGGAGTCAAAAGAAAAAAATTCTACTTAACCTTTTACCATAAAATAAACCTTATCCTGCTTAGATCATTCTGCTCTACAGCATACATAGTACCTGCAAATTGGACTGCATGTTCAACTTCACAAGTTCCCTTTTATCTTTGTAAAATTGAAAGTTAACCAACTCTTTCTTTTTAGTTTCTAACAATTTTCAATATCTCTGGTTTATGACAATGAATGAAAATATTCTTATTAACATCCATAGGTAAAAGGTATTTCCTTATGTACACCTGTTTGCACATTGCAGCTTGTTACAGTTGTTTATATGCAGGACCATCTCTAGGCTAAATTGTACTCAATACAGGGGGGAAAAAATGTCCTCCTTTCTCTCTCCCCTCCCCCCATTAACATGTTGTGCTGTGAAGCTTGACCATTAACCAGTTCCTGACTAATATCAGGGACAATAGTTTAAAAAAAAAAAAAAAAAAGTGTTTTCACATTTATTTTTTACAGCGAATTTGCCGCTAAAATAAGTTTTATAATGGTGTCACAGATGTTTATATACATAGTTGATATATATAAAGTTTTAGGGTCATCAGCTGCGATTTGGACTGTTGTTTTTTTTTTACATTTTTATTTCTTCTGTGTTTTTTTATTTAGTTTTATTCATTGCTGATAACTTAGCCTGAGTTACACCCCATGGTGTTTTTGCAGAGCCGATTTGGCTGGGATATACAGCACTCATACAGTGTTTTAAAATGGCAATGCAGAGTTAGATGCTACCAAACCTGGACTGCGCCCACTCACATCTTGAGGTGAGAGGCAGTCCGGACGGCTGCCACCCTCAAAATTTGCCCCATATATGTACTAGTCTAGGTATGTGTAGAAATTAGAAAATGGTAGAGTGCAACATAGGGTAGAAACTTTTGTTTAAATTCTGTGAATTTTCCGTACTAAACTTATATGGTTGTACTATAGAACCGCTGATGAAAAAACTGAACTAATAACCATACAAAAAATGGGTATAATGCAACATGTAAATATGCCAAACAAAACAACACTACCTAAAACAATATAGTAAACGCAAGATAAATTTTATTACAATATACACATATAGAGACAAAAAAAAAACCGTGCTGGAGTAATGAGGGCGCTACCACAAGTTAAGTATCCCAATACAAAACAGAGTAAACATAGTACCACACACTCAATGAGAGTAAATCAGATGCAAGTAATATAAGCCCAACATCAATTCATATAGAAAATACATTAGTATTGAGATACTGACATACAGTGCTATGCATATAAATAAATAGAGAAATAAATAAATAATAAATAAATAAATAGTCGATACAGACCAAATGGTGCCAGAAGACAACCCAACGCGCGTTCACATGGAAGCTTCAATATGTATGTCTTCCGGACATGCGCACTTGCGTTTGACTGCCGGAAGGGGGCAGCGTTTCCTTGCCACGTCGATCCGGGTGCATGTGCTGTTATACTTCTGGGCACTAAATTCAACACACTTTGAAATAAATGCAGTTGATTGTTTATTTCACCTTGATTCCTGTTTTTGTTTGTTTTTTGTTTATTTAAGTAGTACTTATTCATGGTCTTGGTGTTCTACTTTTGAGGGGTTATTTTGATTATAAATATTTATGTGTATCTGATTAGCAGAGGCTGGCCATGTTATTTCTGGCGGGTGGCCATAAATATAGTGACAGGTTACCACCTAGAGATATCTCCTGAGGAAGCATATGTGAAACGTGCATTGGGGCATCAGTTGTGATTTATGTGGAGCCTCTTACTTTGGGTAAGACTTGTATGTGAACATTCTTTACTATAATCATGTTCTCTGTTTCTTGCTTTGATTTATTATTTATATACTGATATATTCATGTTATATTGATTAAAGCAAGCAAGGAAATGAGTGCTATCAGGAAAAAAAAGAGTAGGTTGCTTACCGGGGTCAGTTGTGTGGTATGTTTGTAAATGATGCACAAACAGCTCCTATTATCTGTGAAGCCATATTCAAATCCAATAAGTTGTTACCAAATCCAGCACCTCTGAAAATTTTCTTTCAAAATTATTCTTTATTCCATTTCATTAAAATAAGTTTCCACATTTACACCAAAATGCAAGATTACATTATAATCTTGTTATTTTACTCTGCTGTAGTCTTGCATTTCATTAAAAATAGGGAAACTTATTTTAACGAAATGGAATAAAGAATAATTTTTTAATAAAATTTTCTGAGGTGCTGGATCTAGATGCTACCATATATGATTACTCTATATTAAAATTTGTGCCATCACTTATATACATAGCCAATGTTTTCCTTACCAGCTATTTTGGTATTAATGGCATCCCCTTATAAGGTATGCCACCCATTAGATATGAAGGTTAGTAGTCTGTTCATTAGCTAAGTAGGTATCTCCCCTTAGGTAGGTAGAGGCCCTGGTAGTTAGGTAGGGCCTCTGTAGTTAGGTAAACATGCCCCCTGATATGTATATAGCCTCCCAGTAGGTAGGTAGTTATATAGGGCCCCCAGTAGGTAGATATTTATAAAGATGCCCATTAGGTAGGTATGTATAAAGATCCACAATAGGTAGGAAGGTATGTAAGCCCCCAGTAAGTATGTACATAGAGCCACTGCATTAGATGTTTAGATATATAGGCCCCCAAAAAGTAGATAGTTATATAGCCCTCCAGTAGGTAGGTATATAGACCCCACAGTAGGTAGGTATGTATATAGGACTCTCTTAGTAGGTAGGCTCCTTCAGTGAGTAGGTATATACCCCCTCCCCATAGGTAGGCATATAGTCCACTTCAATAGGTAAATATAAAGCACCTCCAAAAAGTAGGTATGTATAACGGACCACTCCAGTAGGTAGCTATATATTACCCTCCATTAGGTATATAGGACCCTCCAGTAGGTATATAGGGTCCTTTCCCCATAGGTATATAACTCTATAGGGACCCCAGCAGGTATGTAGGTATATAGTCCCCTTCAGTAGTTTGGTAGGCATATAGGCACCCCATTAAAAAATAAAATAAATAGTCACCTCTCCCTGCTGAACACCTCACTCCTCTTTTTAGTTTGACGGGGAAGGAATGGCCTAGGCCATAAGCCTAATGCTGGGTGCCTTAAGCTTGGAGCTTAGGGCAGGCAACAGCACAGGAGGCATGATGACATCACTTCATTGGGCCAACCATGAACCTATTTTTTCTACCAAGCCTTAGAAACAAGGGGACAGTATATGCTAGTGGCAGCAGGCCCCCTTGTTTCACAAGTTGGCGGGGCATTGTACAGCAGAACCAACTGTACGGCCTTAATGGCACACCTGACTAATAAAATACATTAGTACATGTAAAACAAAAAAAATACACAATAGTCTTCACCATCAGATAATGATCAACTTTGATTTAATTACAATTAATTTTCAATAATTGTTCACGATTGGCAATCAGCTGAAGTCGGACTTGACTATTAACAAGATACTGCATTGTCCTATAGTAATGCAGTGAATTTTTAAAAAAAGCAAAAAATGGCAAATCAATTTTTTTAATTAGTACTAGATGTGTCCATAGCCTTTATTTAGAGTTACTGAGGCTGGAAGGCCATGGACCCTGCTGCACTGCTTAATGAATGCAATCTAATTCTTATCAGCTCTCAGACCCTGAAATGCAGTTTTCGGATGGCTAGTGCCATATTTGTGTATATTTTAGGTGTTCATATACAAATGTGTATGCAGTCTAACTCTCCCATCAATCCATAGAAAATGTCTATTTCTGTTTAATATCCTATCTTCTTTCTTTAAATAAAAAATACAGGTAATATACCGTAGAGCAATACCAGAACATCTGATGATCTTCTGGATTATACGCTCTTTTCATGGTCCTCTTATTTTATAATCAGACCATTTTTCTGATTTTTTACACTACGTTTTCCGTATTTTTCAATCATACAGCTTTCCAAAAGAGGCAAATTGCCTTATAATATTTCATCTATAAAAATATCCAATATTATTCTTATATAAAAAGCTTGACATGTTTGCTAAAAATTGAATGAAGCAACTTTCTTTTCTTTCAGGTTTACACTGTAGTTTTTAAACCTGACAGTGTCCTAATATTTACATGCTCAGGTAATCTGTAATACACAGACACTGTGTTTTTCGACATCACATAACTATGTAAATATAACAGAACAAATGGAGAAGTCAACATTTACACGAAGGAGATTTGCTTCTGCAGATTTCCCTTATGATTATTATTGTGGAAATATTCTGCATCAATTCTGCCATATATCAACATATCCTTAAGGGGTTTTCAGGACTTTGATATGGATCCTGAGCTGTAAATAGCCGAAATACCCGGCACAGCGGCTACAAAATGTACATAGTGGTGCCTGGTGAAGAATGAAGGTGACGGGCTGCAGTTAGCTGATCAATGAGCGTGCCAGTTGTCAGACCCCCACTAACCTGAGGATATACCATGAAAATGATAGCCCTGGAAAATTATTTCTATATGTTTTATCAGTGCTTCGCTTGGTAGATACAATTATTAAGGTGAAAGACCTTATTACCAACAATTCTATTATCCATATCTTAAACATTTGGGGCAACATATATGTACAGGGCTGCACCAGAAGTCTGGCATCTTTTGAGCCCGAAAACTGGCGCAGCCCTGTTCGCTATATTTTTAATCAGGCGTACTCCAATATCAGGCGCATTACAGAGCACCCACGGCACTTTGTAATGCGCCTGAGATCAGGCGCATACTGGAGGTGTGTCTCACTACAACCGTAGGAAGCTACACATTTATAGCTTCAGACGCTACTAATACGCGCAAAACAAATTGCGCCTGGGCGCCAAAAATCATACATGTCGTCCTTAATGTTAAAGGTGTTGTTTCACCACAGACCTTTTCATCTGGTAGTTGCAGCATCTGTTATCTGATTGCTGTGGGTCCACCTCTCAAGATCCAAGTGGCATAGCTAGTGGGAGGCAAGAAAATGAAATTATGGTATTTAATCCATAGAGTGAACACCATGAAAAATAAAAAAAAAATCATGCAAGAACTCCTTTTTTTATCCAGCCGCACAAAAAATGGAATGAAAATGAATTTAAAAAAATCTTAAGTACCCCAACATCATACTAATGAAAACCGCTCCATATCCAAAGTAAAAAAGTAAAAAAGTTTAGATTTTTTAGCATATAGTGACATCAAAACATGATTATTAGAAGTGGCAATTCTGATTCATGAATGCAAGGAGGGGCCTGTAAAAAAGGCATGGCCTAAAAAAATATGGGAGTGGTTTGTAAAAAGGGTCAGTTAACTTAGCCCCTTGGTTACAAAAATTCTAGCTACACCCTTACAAGACCCCCGTCAGAATCATCAGTATGTTAAGTTGCCAGCAGCACTCATCGAGGACATGTAGTTTTACCTGTGGCAAGTCAAATGAATAGCTGATTATATATTACATGGACAGAATATGTCCATCAGAGTGAACACTACTTCTTTTTGCTGTCCAATTTAGCTCATAGGTCAGCATATGGTATAAAGAGAGTCGCTGATCTCAGGGATTTGCAGTTTTCTACTACATTATGCAGCATTTCCGCATAAAAGCTTTTTAAATGCTGCCATAACTCCAAAAGAGAGCCTGTGAGTCCTGATCTTTCTTGCCCATAAAGATTGACAGCTTTCCTTGTATATGTCAAGATCTGTCAGTCCTGCCAACATATAAACCTATATTTACATGAAAAGTTATGTTGAAATCATGGAACACGCTCTTTGCTGAATTTAGATGGGATACCATACGGGTATGTTCTCCAATGTCAGATTTATATGCTGTAAATCTGACACACATGTTATTACAAGGATTTGCTGTAGGTCTATGGAAATTTTTTCCATAGAATGTGAAAGGGATTTCAGAAATCCCAATTGCCAACAAAGGATTCCGATTGTCACTAGATCTAAGTTATAAGCTCAGAATCTGAAAAGCCCTGACAGAATCATTTTAAGGGTATATTCAGACAGTATATTTAAAATAAAAAAAATAAGTTGATTCCTGCTTGTATTTTAATGATTCAGGTTTTTCCACATTTTTGGACATGGACTATTTCTATTTGAGGCTAATCTAGTCCCGTGCCCCCAGCACATTTTCCATGCTGAATATGCGTAGAAAGCACAGGAGTTTTGGATATGGGATGAACCTTCCCTCCACCTAATACAACCCAAACTACTGTAAACATAAACTCTGGAATGAATGCACAAAAACACATTATTTTGGTGTCAAAATAGCCACAGATTTATTTCAACTACAGAAGTATGACAATTACTCAAGGAGTCAGGTGAGGTAAGAGGGTCTTGTGATTTACAAATAGTGTGAGATCTCCAACTGTTTGACATACAGCAATTAACGGGCGGTATGCACTGGCTTCCCATTCTAGCAAAGCTAGAACACAGTATGGATGCTAATGACCCTACTAACAATGCGCACTCCTGTGCTTGACCACCATGTACACCCCTTGATGACATTACCATCAAGTCATCCTTAAAGTGGTATACCCATTTCACCGTTTAGCTTTAAACATGTAGGCAAAGGTAAAAAAGACTATTACTAAATATATATCATGTGATGTGTTCTCTGGCACCTCATTGGTTGTTAGTTCGTTTAAATATTGTTCCGGTATATGTGATTTTTATGCTATGAGTAAGGGTCTTTTGGCACCCGAAAGGCGTCAACCCTGCCTCTGCTGTGCTTGGATTTTAATATGACGCTTTAAATAAAGATTTTTTGTTTTTATATATTGGTGTTGGATCTACACCGTGTTTATATGGCTTTCACCACGTATTACTTACAGCCGTTCCTGCCTCCCGGCCTGAACCATGCACCTAAATGCTGTTTAACTAATTGATTTTGACAGGTGAGCTGGGAACCTTTTTGTCTTTTCAAATCATATTCTGCTGACCCTACAGATATAATCTATACTTACTTAAAGGACATAACTTTGGAAGCTCATCCCATTCCGGTTAACAATTTTTATCAATTCCGTAATAGAGGGAGCTCTGCAGGGATATTTCCTTACGAATAGGGCTCATCGAGTTCTCTCATGGTGTGGGATGCAATGAAGGCTTATGTGAGGGGTGTTTTTTATTTAGCAAAGTAACAGACATAAAGACAGGCGTGGGTACTTAGAAAGAGATTTAGGAAGAGCTGAATGCTCACTCATTGGAGACAGCGACAAACAAATGTTTCCTGAAGCAGACCTTTATTGAGTAGGGAGAACGGACAGGTCATGTACTGGCGTCAATAGTAAGGGCTCAGATAGGCGCATCATATATAACCAATCTGAAAGGGTAGAATGGAACGTTGATTCTGAGGTGTCACTTTTAGACAATTATAGTTCAGAGGGAGTAGTTGGAGACTCCTATTCATGTGGAGGAGATCCAGAAAGTGGTTCAATCTTTGACTAAAATAAATCACCCAGTAGGGACGGTACAAGAATTAGGAGAATAGCTGCTCCCCCAATAATTGGAGGTATCTGAATACTCTGTGGATTAGCACAAACTCCCAGATTCTATGCAAGAGGCAGTTGTTATAGTATTGCCTAAGAAGGGTAAAGATCCATTATTGCCGAAATCATATATGGCAATTTATTTGCTTGTAGGTCAAAAAATAATGGCCAAGGTTCTTGCTAATCATATGTCTCTAGTAGTTACTAATTTGATTCATGAAGCTCAGATGGGTTTTATACCAGGGAAGTCTATGGCAATGAATATTAAACGCTTGTATCTTAATTTCTAGCTTCTGGCTGAGAACAAGGATTCTAGCGTTGTCTGTTCTTTAGATGCCACTAAGTTATCTAAGCAATATAAAAGCCTACATTTATATTGTGAGTGAAATTATTCTATACTTAAGCCCCAGAGCATGTATGAGGGTTAATGATTGATTGTATATCCCCTTCTTTTGATTTGAGCAGAGGCACAAGGCAGGAATGCCCTTTGTCCCTGTCAATATTCGCCACAACTATTGAGCTCCTGGCAGAGATCATTAGGTCACCTAGTGAGATAGTAGGTTTTAAATGGGTCCATTTCAAAGGAAAAATAGCACTATATGCGAATGATACACTCTTGTTTTTGGAAAACGCTGCCTCTTTTGAAACAGCAGTGACCATTAGCAAACAATTTGGGAGGTATTTTGGTCTGGGTATAAATTGGTGTAAGTCGTGCTGATGCCAGTGGATGGTCCTACCACTGTAGGATTGTAGAATCCCATATGCTCCTTTCGTGACTGCTTAGTCTTTTAAATATTTAGGGATTTATATCTAAATGTCTCTTATACAATTTGATAAGCTGAATCTAGACCCTCTCTTTCTTCACTTTAAAAATAAATTGCAGACCTGGCATAAGTGTCCACTTACAGTAGCAGAGAGAATAAATTTAGTAAAAATTATCTGGATACCTCAACTCCTCTATCTACTCCATAATGCCCCAGTTTGGATACCTCAAAGAGTTTTTTGATAAAATCAACTCTTTATTCTGAGAATGTATTAGGGGCAGAGGACATGCGCAGAATAAATTTAAATCATTGCAATTACCAAATGATGAAGCAGGATTGGCAATGTCCAATCCGTTACTATATTACTTGTCTATGCAGCTACAAAATGTCAGAGGCTGGGAGGAGTCTGTGAAGGACAAGAGTGCTGAATAGTTGCAACAACACTTTGGAATGACTCCTCTATTTGGTGTTCTTGAGTCTCGGAAGTTTCAGGGGGATGTACAAGATATCCGACTTTTCCCTAATTCACAAAATATGGTTGAAAGTGAAGGAACTCAGTCAAGTTAATGGGTGCACACCCTATGCAACAACTTGGGATATGCCTTGGCTTCCATAATTTTGGTTAGTAGAAGAAGGTGAAGAATGGAAGGCTAAATGGGTCAAGAGAATTTGTCATATAGTGAAGGAGGCAGGAGAACTAAAATCATTTAGCCAGTTGCCGACAAAATAATTTTTTTTTTTGTATAAGTACCATCAAGAAAACCAGCAACACAAAGATGGGTATGAATGTTTATTATCTCAGACTTTATACAGAATAGAACACAATTCAAAGGTTTAATATCTTTGTAACACTCACATCTACTTCAGAAGTAGCTTTCTGAATTTCCAGCACCTTTTCATTCCCGATGGGAGGGGGACATTTGGCCTTTTGAACCAGGAATTTGGAATGAGATACTACACATGCTACCAAAGATCTCTATTAGTGAACAACATCATTTGTCACAACTATATTATTTGCACGAAGTGTACCATACACCTCAGTTCTTGCACAAGATTGGGCTGAGGGATTCACGACTATGTAATAGGTGTAATATCCACCTGGCAAGCATTCTGCACATGAGGTGGAATTGTCCAAAACTGGTGTGATATTGGGGAAATGTTATACAGTGCATTGGTTTTGTACTTTCCATCTCTCTTGAAAGTAGTCCTTTGACATGCATCTTGGATCATGTAGAAGATTTGGCTCTAGTGCGTGACGAAATATGGCAGTGGCACAATTCCTTCTATGGCAAAGACGGTAGTTGCTCAGAGATGACTTGATGCAGATCCATCTTATGTTGCTGAATTTATAAAAAAAAAAAAAAAAGTTAATTGCATAATTTCCCTAGAGAGAGGAAAATAATTAAAAATAAAACTTAGCTTCTAAATATGATAAATGGTCTCAATGACTGGATACCCATGGATTGGCTCCCGCACCTCTAACTAGAGATAGGGTATTTTGAAGTTGATAGTAAGGAGGATGCCCCTGCTATTGGTGAAGGCAATTTAGAGATGTTAATTGTTGTGTTATATTTCATGTTAGATATATATGATGTTTTTACAGAACAAAGTGATCTACATGATGTGGAAATATAGCTTATACTATTGCACGTTATTTAAATAAACACTCTCCAACGACATCCCTCATTGACCATTTTATTAAAGAAATGGGTTTAATGCTGGTCTGATGTAGTCCAATAAATCTACCATAGTCTAATGGGTAAATCTGTAAACATAACAGAAACATGTCAAGAGGCATGACTGTACTAAACTCCATCCCTTCCATCCTGTGATCATGCCTGCAGGTGATCCAGCTTCACGCTATGATCACAGTATGGCAGTAATATTGGTGTTTGTATACAGATCTTTAGTTAGTAATAGGCTAGTGTTATCATTGATTCACTATGTGGTGGCAATTTATGGTTGTGTTCTGGCGGTATAATCAGGTCCTTAAGTAGTAGCATTATTGCTAATATTGGTCTTGGTATAGTGGGTTTGTTTGGTGGCAAAATTATGGTGGTATGTAAAGTGAGGTATTTGCTCCATGTGTCATCTAGTAGATGCTTGATGATTATGAAGAGGTACCAGTAAATGTTTGTGGTCAGGATTGTGGCTTACAGGGGGTTGGCTTCATCCAGAAGTTTTCTAAGGGACCCAGCTTTCTCTACTTACGCCCCTAAAGTAAACATAAGATTGGCCGAGACAGTCTGCTGCAGCATCAGCCCTGGAAGGGCAGTGAGAATGCCTTTTTTTTACTTTACTTGGAAACACATCTTATATTTATTAAAAGGAATTTCCCAGAAAAACCCTTCTTGTTTTCCATTCTTGTGTTTAGAAAAAAACATTCTGTTCCAGCACACAGTTCTGAAGCATGGTATTCATATACAAGTAGTGTAAGGTACCATGACATGCTACATTATTAATAGAATAACACACCAAATATTCATTTGGTAGCTGCTATGACGGTACATACATTTTTTATTTTTTTATTTTCCCTTTGTTTTTCATTTAAAGGGAATGTGTAATCAAAAATGATTTTTTTGAATTTTTGGTTATATATCTTTTATTTTCCATATCACTTTCAATATTTTTTCATAATTCTTAAGTCCTGCAGTTTTCACTTTGGTCACTAAGCCTAATAATTGTCTGACACTTCCTGTTCTGTACAGAAAGAGTCTCAGTTGTCTGCTCATTATCAGCACAAAGAGGGTGAAACTGAAAGGAGACACCAGTGTGAATAGATAACACCGGATCCACCAGTCACCCTTTCACCTCCCTGCACACTGATTTCTTCCCAGGTCACAGAGCATGACTAGAAAACTCTCCTATAGAAGTCAATGGAACGGAGTCAGTCTTAAGTCTCCTATGTGCATGAAGTTACTGTAAAGCATCTCTCTGACTGCTGTTAAAGCAGTGCAAACAAGGCCTAGTGGCCAAAGTGAAAACTGCAAGACTTAAGAATTATTAAAAAATATTGAAAGTGATAAAAAAAAAATTCCTAAAAAATGTGTTTAACATAAAAATGGGACTTAAACAATGACTAATTTTTTGATGACACATTCCCTTTAACATAGAGAACGGGGTGTGCCGCACTTGTGCCAATTGGGATATTCCCAAAATCGATTTTCTGTGCTGCAAGTCAGTTGGTAGCCCGTTATGAGCCGACCCCATCAGAAAATGAGAAGGACATTTCTGTGAGGTTTCTGAATATTTCTGCGCAAGTGTGCTTGGCTATATTTGCAACTCCTATAGAAATAAATGGGGAGGATGAGTATACAAGCCATCATCCCTATTCTCTGATGGGTTCGGTTGACCGGCAGCACAGAAAATCAATGTTGGGAATACCCCTTCAAGTATTACCATGAATGAGAGATTTTTTATGGGTGTTATTTTGGTTACTATAAAAGATTATGTATTAATAAATATTGCAAGTTATAGAAGCATTCCGAATAGTACTACATTTGTGGAAGTGTTTTCTGTTGGGTTTATAGTAACATAATGAGTATTTACCTTAAAAAGATCCTTAACATGTAATTATGTGCATAACTTAAGATAAGAACAAGTTTAAAATAAAACAACTACAAATGGGTTAAGACATAGTTGTACTTTTCATCTTCAGTTATTCACCAATTACTGTCATATGTGTAACACAAACAATACTTCTCCAACATCTCATTGTTGTTGTAAATAATGCATTCCCCATATACATGAAATAGTCTGTTACTTTCACACATTGCTAAGTGTTTGCCGCTTTAGAAGCTCAGCAGCTTTTCTTTGTCTTCCCAACTCCCTTGAGACATCTGGTGTTTTGTCTCCAGTGCTTAAACAGTATATATCAATTACCGGCAACAAACAACTACCATATATCCGATACTGGAACGAAAACTTGTGAAATCGAAAAAGTTAAGAAAATACTTCATTTTTGGAAAAAAACACCAATTTGGTGTATGTATGTTTTGTATAGTGTATTTGTACAAATACATATACATTTGTGTGTGCGTGTGTGTGTGTATATATATATATATATATATATATATATATTGAAGGAAATCATAATTTGATCCCCTGCTGATTGTGTAAGTTGCCCACTGACAAAGACATGAACAGTCTATAATTTTAAGGGTTGGTTAATTTTAACATTGAGAGAGAATATCCAAAATAAAATCCAGAAAATCACATTGTATAAATTATATAAATTTATTTGCATTTGCTGAGAGAAATAATTATTTGATCCCCTACCAACCATCAAGAGTTCTGGCTCCTACAGACCAATTAGACGCTCCTAATCAACTTGTTACCTGCATTAAAGACAGCGGTCTTAAATAGTCACCTTTATAAAAGACTCCTGTCTACAGACTCAATTAATCAGTCAGACTCTAACCTCTACAACATGGAAAAGACCAAAGATCTTTCTAATGTTAGGAACAAGATGATAGTCCTGCACAAAGCTGGAATGGGCTACAAAACCATAAGTAAGACACTGGGTGAGAAGGAGACAACTGTCGATGCAATAGTAAGAAAATGGAAGAAATACAAAATGACGGTCAATCGACATTGATCTGGGGCACCATGCAAAATCTCACCTCGTGGGGTATCCCTGATCATGAGGAAGGTGGGAGATCAGCCTAAAACTAGATGGGGGAGGAGGGGGGGGGGGACTTGTTAATGATCTCAAGGCAGCTGGGAACACAATCACCAAGAAAACCATTGGTAACACATTACGCTGTAATGGTTTAAAATCATGCAGTGCCCATAAGGCCCCCTCTGCTCAAGAAAGTACATGTGCAGGCCTATCCGAAGTTTGCCAATGAACACCTGGATGATTCTGTTTAGTGATTGAGAGAAGGTGCTGTGGTCAGATGAAACAGAAATTGAGCTCTTTGGAATTAAATCAACTCGCCATGTTTGGAGGAAGAGAAATTCTGCCTATGACCCAAAGAACACCATCCCCACTGTAAAGCATGGAGGTGGAAACATTACATTTTGGGGGTGTTTCTCTGCTAAGGACACAGGACTACTTCACTGCATCAATGGGAGATTAAATGGAGCCATGTACTGTAAAATCCTGAGTTACAAGCTCCTTCCCTCCCCCAGGACATTAAAAAAGGGTTGTGGCTGGATCTTCCAGCAAGACAATGACCCAAAACATACAACCAAGGCAACAAAGGAGTGGTTTAAAAAGAAGCACATTAAGGTCATGGAGTGGCCTAGCCAGTCTCCAGACCTTAGTCCCATAGAAAACTTATGGAGGTAGTTGAAGCTCCGAGTTGCCGGGTGACAGCCTCAAAATCTTAATGATTTAGAGATGATCTGCGAAGAGGAGTGGATCAAAATTCCTCCTGACATGTGCGCAAACCTCATCATTGACTACAAAAAACATCTGACTGCTGTGCTTGTCAATAAGGGTTTTGCCACCAAATCTTAACTCTTGTTTGCCAGAGGGATGAAATACTTATGTCTCACTGCAAAATGCAAATACATTTATATAATTTATACAATGTGATTTTCAGGATATTATTTTGGATATTCTATCTGTGAATGTTAAAATTAACCTACTCTTAAAATTATAGACAGTTCATGTCCTTGTCAGTGGGCAAACTTACATAGTCAGCAAGGGATCAAATAATTATTTCCTTCACTGTAATATATATATATATATATATATATATATATATATATATATAATATATGTTTTGTGTGTTGTATATATAGTATATATATATATATATATATATATATATATATATATTGTAAGAGTTCACTCATGTTCCGTACGCCGCCATCTTGGTTCGGCCTGGGGGCACTCTCGCTCTGGGATCGCCGCTTTGGTAAACGGAACAGCAAGTCGACACAGGAGTCTCTTGAAGTCTGGCCTCCGCCAGCTTTATTCTTCAACACAGCAAAACATATACAGCAAACAAAATAAATCCAAGGCCGTCCAGCCACTAACTAAACATACAGAGAGTCCCTGTCTAGTAGTAGTCCGGTTCTACTACCCAGCCCCACAAACATGTACTCACACTGTACAATATACCCTTGGGTCTGGCTTCTCTCAAACCTAGGGAGAAAGCACCCAGGATACTCTCCTAGGCAAGGCCTGCAGCCGTCCTCCACTGACTGTGAGCCACACTCCTCTTTGGTATACTGAAGACCAGACTATTTAACAGGCCTCTGAGTTCGACAAGCAGCTGAGCAACTCTCTTAAATTTAAACCACCTAATAATTAACTCCTGGTTACCCTTGCCAGACTGCTGGCCTTCCTCACTGACAGCCAGCAACTAGGTAACCCATACCTTGGAACTCAGCTGCTGCAGAACATCTAGTGGCGGAGAAATGCGGAGAAAAGGTCGCACCGCCACATACCCCTCTCCTTTGATAAAGGCCATAGGCCTTTTCACCTTGCACAAACCTTCCTCCAGGGTCAAAGCACCTATTCGGGGTATCCACCCCTTGCAAGAAACTCAGCAGCTGGTTTACTTTGAGGGACACAGAAACTTTCCACAAAAGAGTACAGGAGTCATCCACCAACCACCTACTTATCCTCTTTTCCCAGCAAACCTGTGACTTGCTGCTCATCCCAGTTAACACCTATGTTGTAACCTTTTTGCTAAGGACAACGCCTCCCTAACCAGATTATGCTATCCTCTGTTCCTGAGCCCTGGCTGATTATCACTACGGGTTTCTCTCTGAATTTCTACCTGTTGCCCAGGGTAACCTCTCTCCTACATCCTCAGATGCTAAGACCGGGGAGTCCATACCCCGATCCACCGCAGTTCCCACCCCTCACTCAGCTATTTTGGGGCAACCGCCAGGTCACAATCCTTTCCTTTTCCCAACCCAATAGAGCTGGAGCTTGTCTTTGCACTAACGTACAACTCAGCGACTATCCTAGGAGTATTTCTACCACTCACCGCTGGTAGCAGCATTTTTCTACCATCTGTCTGACTGTACCCTACTAAAGACCCATCAGGGCACTCACCATAATCCTGAGACATTCCCATACACTTTTCTTCACTGATCACCTTCATGTCTTGTAGTTCTGAGTCTGCAAGGCCACCCTGAAGCCTAGACTTCTCTCCACTACAAGACCCTTGGATCTCACCTACCACAAAAGGGGACTGCCACCACCCCCATGTATTTGACCCATGTTCCCTATCTCAGCAGGTGTACTTTCCTCTGATGCAGGCCTATCGTACCCCTGTTCTCTAACATTAGAAACCCGGCTGTATTGCATCTCATAGCCCTGAGGTGCAGCCTCTGTCCCAAAACTAACCTCCGTTACGCTGGGTTTGAGACCCTCAGGCTGGGAGGACAGAATCCCTTTCCAAAGGACCCTTTTCATCCCTGTCTGCACTGATCATCTCCACAGCAGTGTCTTGACTTTCTCCTTGCTGTGGGATATCCACCTGCTCCTTCCCAGGGGAGCCTGGTCTCCCTTACTGCCTACCTCAATTTTCCCACTGCATATTGTCCTCTCACAACTATCTGTTACTTGCCTCGTTTTCCTCTGATCCTCACTAGTGCTTGAGCACATACTTCCCTCTGCTGTGTCTAGCAGCTCCCAATGGTGAGATTCTTCCTCAATATCTCCTGCACCCGTTACCATAAACTCTTGGTGTCCGTTATAACCACTCCTGCACCTGGCACGCTATAAGGCTCCTCTGGTACCTTAGAGTCAAAACTGGACCCTTGTACATGGTTCATACCCTTTTCCGTCTCGGAGTCTATGTCTATGGTGCTGCTTGGGGATATGTTTATCACCCGGACCCCAATTACTTCACACCTACTAGCAGGGCAACCACATTCCGTCTCTAGCCTTTCCCTGTCATGCACCAGGCTTGCAGGGTGTAGCTCTTGCAACACATTCACCTCTTCTAGAGCCCTAGTAGCAGAAGGCACTTGGTTGCTACTAGAGGTGACATTGGTTTCACAAGAAATAACACATTTTCCTTCATGGCCATCACTTCCGGGACTCATAACTTCTGCACTACCCTCAGACCCCCTACCATCTATAGGGAATGAGCTAGTCTCCTCTTCTGCTATACTGCTAGTTCACACTGGGCACTCCCCCGATTGTACTAAGGTCACAAATCACGGGGACTACATTTCCTGCATTACTTGTGCTGTTGTCCACCATTACCACTAGAGGCGCACCTGCAACTTACACGTTACACTCACGTTCACACAATGCGCTGTGGTCAGGAGTAGACCCATTGACCATCTGGAACCCAGGTGCTTCACTTACAACTGTGGGGCATTCATACTCATGACTTTTCCCCACCGGAAGAGTATTGGATACCTTGTTGCTACTCGCAACCACCTTAGCTCCCCTGGAGATGATCGTGTTAAACCCCTTTTCTCCGGGTTTTTATCTCTCACAGACACACATCCTCTACAGTACTCCTACGCTGTTAACCCCAACCTCTAGGGGTATACCTGAGCTAGTTTGCTCCACTGCTGGAGCTGTCATTTCCAAATAAGCTAGTTCACTCTCTACACTAACTTCATTATTGTCAAGGGTCACCTTTCCCTGGGCACATCTCTCATTATCCCTGTCTAACTGACTTACTGCAGTCATGTGCGGGATTTTCCTTCACATCCCCCGCAGTGCAGCAGACGTCTGACTGCTACTGGCACCCTCCTGTTCAGACAGGGCATTTTTTCACAAAAATAACATTTTCAATAGACGACTCAGCATGCAATACATTGAGTCCATCAACTTGCCCCAGTCCCACCCAAACAGTCCGGCAACTGCTTCCTGGAGTCTTCTGGCCTGGTGGCACCTCTGGACCTCCGTTCAGCACGGCCAAGTCCTCACACAATTCATGTGTACGTTTAACAGTGTCACTTGATGTGTCATTATAACAGGAACAGTCTTACCCCATTCCATCAGGCCCTCCATGCTTTGGACAATTTCCCTGTACCATCGGGACACAGCTCGATGACATCCTCATCCGTCAGGGTGGGGTTCCATCCACCTGGAACTCCCGGATCTGGGGCTTTTGACTCCTCTGGCTCCCTGATGAGAAAACAGTCAACAACACCTCCTGCTGCTGTGTGACACCTCCAACTGGACTCCCCCTGCTGGACGGTGGTTGGTTGCCCTTGGAAACAGCAGCATGCAGGTCACTTAGGGACTCCATTTTATCTGGGCGTACATTTATCACATCCTGTTGGCATTTAACTGCTAATCATGAGGAAATCGCCCCCCCTGTTCTTAGGGACTTTAACAGCGGACAATTCCAGCTCTTCCCTTTTAGGTAGTGGCACAGCAGTCTCTGCAGGGGGCACTTTCCCGGACATGGCGCTCTCTCCACCTGGCACCACCTCTGGCCCCCATAGCTGCCAGAAAAGTGGAAAGTCTCTGCCAAGTATGATTTCCACCTGCAGTCCCTCATATATCTCAAGCACATGATCAACAGCCCCAAGACAAGTCTCAAAACATATAACCACATCCCCACCAGGTCCTGGTCGGGTCCTCATAAAGGGTATTACTTCTGGGTCGATTCTGGAGACGTTCTGCCGACAGTCCAGATAAACCTCAAATGGGATCCCACCCACTCGCCATTTCAGGGTCCTTACTAGCAGTTTCTTATACTGGCCTAAACCAGCCCCTTTCTGCGGAAGAGGTGGGTTGCTCCTGGCAACAACAGAATCCGTCTCTTTTTGACTTGCCTTTGCCCCCGCCTGGGCTTTCCTTGGGAAAGGGTGGCCTGGGCCTTTTGCCCTCCAGGCATTCCTCACAGCCACATCCTGTCCCCTTCCCACCAGGGCTTTGGTTGTTAAGGTAGGGAGTACAGCTTGCCGGGAGGTCCTGGGTGTTACTAACTCACACATGACCTGCCCTCCCACCAGGGCTTTGGGTGCTTCTTGCACCCATGTTTTCCCCAGCAGGTAAAAGTTTCAGACAGCACCAGTCCCCTTTCCAGCAAACACACAGTCCCCTGTGCTGGGGGGGGAGGGGGGCTCTGGCCCCTTTTAAAGCGGCTTTTAGCAATCCTATGCAGCTTTTTAGGATCAGCAAACCCGTCCTTCCAATGCACAGTCACTTTTCAAAGCATGGTGGTTTCGCTGCTGGCTCTTTAACTTAAACCCGCAGCCCCAACACTGTGCAAAATTCAGCAGTCCACTGTTTTAGCACTCTTGGCCCATTCAATTGTGCTACACATGCATCATTTCTTGCGCCACTGGGGCCACTTTAGTTACGTGTCAAATCCTGATGTCGATGTGCCCATTGCATACCTCCCCCCATATGTAAACGTTCACTTTATGTCGGCCGCCATCCCTTTGGCCCGGCCCGGGGGACACTCTCGCTCTGGGATCTCCGCCTTGGTAAACGAACAGCAAGTCGACACAGGAGTCTCTTGAAGTCCCGGCCTCCGCCAGCTTTATTCTTCAACACAGGGAAAACATATTCAGCAAACAAAATAAATCCTATGCCATCCAGCCACTAACTAAACGTACAAGAGTCCCTCTCTAGCATGGTCTGGCTCTACTACCCAGCCCCAAAAAATTGTACTCACACTGTACAATATAGTCCCCTTGGGGCTGGCTTCTCTCAAACCTAGGAGAAAGCAAACCCCGGGTACTCTCCTAGGCAAGGCCTGCAGCCGTCCTCCACTGACTGGTGCCACACCCCCTTTTGGGATATGAAGACCAGACAATTTAGCCATGTTCACACGCTTATTCTGGGGCATAATTCAGTCCGTAAATTACGCGCCAGAGTGCGCCAATTACGGGCTAAATCCGTCCCAGTAACTAAAGGTAATGCACAGTTCTCATAGAGAACTATGCATTACGTCTCCTCTCCCTGCTCGGCGAATACCCGAGGGGGGAGATAATTGAAATCACTTCCCCCGCTCCCGCCCCCGGCCACACGGCGTAATTGCGGGGCGAAATTACGCCCCGCAGTTAAGCCGTGTGAACATAGCCTTAACAGGCCTCTGAGTTGGACAAGCAGCTGAGCAACTCTCTTAATTACCACCTGAATAATTAACTCCTGGTTACCCTTGCCAGACTGCTGGCCTTCCTCACTGACAAACCAGCAAAATAGGTAACCCCCTACCTTGGAAAATCAGCTGCTGCAGAACATCTAGTGGCGAGAAATGCGATCTTCTAAGGTCGCAAACCCCCACAAATAATATAATATTATTTTTCTGTGTGTGTTTGGTGAGGTACATTATTAAAGTTTAATACATAGTATTGGTATATCAGATTTCAGAATGAATCTCTTCATGAATTTAAAGGAGCTATGTGGCCATTTGTATTTTTTTCAAAACTGCTCATAATGGTACAAAATAATCAAAATCACCTTACTGATCCCCCTACCACATGCATTCTGACTCATCCAAGTAACACTGGTTTTGACCACGTCCTGGTCCCCCTAGACATTGTATTTAATCTGCTGCGGCCGATCACTGGCTAAAGCTTGTCATTGTGGTGGCTAGTGATTGGCTGAAGTTGTCATCATAGGTGTAACTTTAGGGGGGTTCAGAGGGGACTGGTCCCCCCCACTTTTTTCTGGGTGGGGGACGGTCCCCCCCCACTTTTTAGCCACTTCAACAAAAAATAATCCATATGAAAGCATGAGAATACAGTAGGTAGGGAGAGCAGAGCACAGAAGAGGAAGAAGTTAACTCTTGGCCTCTTACACTCACCGGCCACTTTATATAGTACAACCATGCTAGTAACGGGTTTGGACCCCCTTTTGCCTTCAGAACTGCCTCAATTCTCCGTGGGAATAGATTCCACAAGGTGTTGCAACATTGCTCAATTGGTACCAAGGGGCCCCCAAAAAGTGCCAAAGAAAATATTCCCCACACCATGACACCAAACCCCCACCAGCTGAAAACCGGTTTTGATACAAGGCAGGATGGATCCATGCTTTCATATTGTCTGCCCCTCACCTTCTGTCTCTTCACCCCTTCCCTGTAGGTTGTAAGCCCTCACGGGCAGGGACCTCTCTCCCTCTGTACCAGTTGTTAGTCACTATTGTCACTTTGTAATTGTCTGACCAATGTTATTTATGTACCCGCCTGAAATGTACAGCGCCCTGGAATCAAGGGCGCTCCAAAATAAACGATAATAATAATAATTGTTGACGCCAAATTCTGACCCTACCATCCGAATGTCGCAGCAGAAATCGAGACTCATCAGACCAGGCAACGTTTTTCCAATCTTCTACTGTCCAATTTCGATAAGCTTGGGCAAATTGGGGCCTCAGTTTCCTGTTCTTAGCTTTAAAGGAGTGGCACCCGGTGTGGTCTTCCCGCTGCTGTAGCCCATCTGCCTCAAAGTTCGCCGTACTGTGCGTTCAGAGATGCTCTTCTGCCTACCTTGGTTGTAACGGGTGGCTATTTGACTCACGTTGCCTTTCTATCACTCGAACCAGTCCCGCCCATTCTCCTTTGACCTCTGGCATCAAAAAAGGCATTTCCCCCCACAGACCCGCCGCTCACTGGGTGTTTTTTTTCTTTTTCAGACCAATTCTCTGTAAACCCTAGAGATGGTTGTGCTGAAAATCCCAGGAGATCAGCATTTCTGAAATACTCAACCAGCCCTTCGGCACCAACAACCATGCCACGTTCAAAGGCACTCAAATCACCTTTCTTCCCCATACTGATGCTCGGTTTGAACTGCAGGATGTTGTCTTGACCATGTCTACATGCCTCAATGCACGGAGTTGCCGCCATGTGATTGGCTGATTTTGAAATTAAGTGTTAACGAGCATTTGGGCAGGTGTGTACCTAATTTAAAATGGCCGGTGAGTGTATATTTCTGGAGGACAGAGTAGGTAGCAGCCTCAAGTGTCAGTGCAGTGAGAGCAGTGCTGATTGGTAAAGCAGGAGTCAGCAGGGGCTGCTAGACCAATCAGAACACTGCTCACAGTCCAGCACACTCTATATCTGGGGATGTATCTTTCCCTCCCATTGTACTGTATACCAGTTCCTCTATGCTAAGCCCTCATCAGAGAAGAAGAGAAGCTCTTGCTGAATGCCAACTACACCAGACTACAGGAGACAGGTAAGGAGGGGAACAAGGGTGCCAGGTGTTATGTGTGCATGTGAGTAGGGTATGTATGTAAAGGACCATATAAAGAGAAAAACGGATCCAGCGGTAACATGGAAAAATAGCAGCTATTTATTTACATAAAGTGTAGCACAGGTACAAAAAAGAAAACAGTTAAAACCAACACGTTTCGGTCATTGTAAGGGCGATCACGCTGATCAAGGGCGAAAAATACATTGCCCGAAACGCGTTGATTTTAACGTTTTTCTTTTTTGTACCTATGCTACACTTTATGTAAATAAATAGCTATTTTTCCACGTTACCGCTGGATCCATTTTTCTCTTTATATGGTCTTTGTCTATGGGCTTGCAGCTGGGAGCCAGGATATTATGCGGTGTGGAGCAGCTGAAATTAGCAGGAAACACAGGTGCGGAGAACACAGCAATCTGGTGAGCTACACTTATTTCTTTGCATAAGACTTTGTTTCGTTATGTACTGTATATGTGAGATGTGTATATGCTGTACAGCCATTTGTCTAGCCATGTCACTTCTTCCCTGCACTTAGGCACTGGGGAAAATGAAAGTGAATGGGGCCGGCCCCACAGCATTTTAGAAGTGTGGACTGGCCAGCGCGTACTTCTAAAACACCTGGCATATCGCAGTACGACCCGCTATGTGCTGTGCGAACATACCCTAAGGTACGTTCACATGGAAGATATAAATGCTGATTCCAGGGCGGGTTCAGTGCTGGATCTGTCTCGAAACCAGCATCCAATCTGACAGGAAACTGATTTACATTATACCCTATGTCGTTTAATGACACTGATTTTACTTGAACATTTTTGGCACGTACTGTCAGTGCCTACAAAGAATTCTTTGAGGTGTTTTATGCACTAACAGCACTAGTGGCTAGGAGGGAGAAATCTGTCCCGGGCAGTCTGGGTCATTTGCTCTTTGGAATTCTGCGTTTGCAATATCCAAATTTCCAACAAGCAAACGGCACTGTTAATGCCGAAAAACCGTCATGTGAACCCTAAGTGTGTAGTGTGTCTATGTTCAATATATGTATATAAACACACACCCACACAATTTCCGGGGTACCTTGTCTAATGTAGTCTCTGGGGTACAGTGTGTAATGTAATAATCTCTGGGGTATGGTGTAATATCTCTGTTGAACAGTTTGTAATGTAATCTCTGGGGTATGGTGAATAATGCAGTAATATCTGGGGTACGGTGTGTAAACTAATCTCTGGGGTACAGTGGGTAATGTAGTAATCTCTCGTCACGCGTCAAATTTAAGATAGGTAAGATGACTGTATATAAAATTACAGTAGCCTCATGTACAAAGCTGTAGTGGATGGTGAGATATGGAACCTGAAAGTCTCAAAAGTTCAAAACATTGTTACCATTTTGCTTGTTAGTGTAACATATATTTATTGGATAGGACTTTAGAACACAAAAAATTGTAAATATGCAAAACACTGCAGGAACACTTGTGAAGTCTCTGAATTTGTTCTGAGAAACAGTATTGCCTCCATCAGATCCTGCATAGATGACCTCACATCTGATCTCATTTCCAGGCTAGAGAACGTCCTCTCTACACTATCTTGGCTTGCGGGCAAAGCGGTGACCACAGGGGCAACATCTTTAACAATGTCAGGGTATAAAGGAATTGCCTCAGCCACAGTCAGTTTTGATGAATGGTTGAACCCTTCTACTTCTTTGAAAGCAGGTGAAAAATGTTGCTGAAATCTGTTTGTAATGGGAGCAGAATCTTTTCCCCTGGGGCAGTGCTTTGCCTGCTCCATGTCATCAATTACACTCCTCATGTGATAAGGCTGAAGATATGGAGCACTGGCCAAACCCAATTCCTCTTGCTCTTTGCACTGCATCGAACTAACTGGACCAACTAAGCAGGGGCGTTGCTAGGGTCCTAAAACATTCGGGGCACAGGCCCTTTGTTAGCAGCGAGTGTAAGGAACAGTCGCTGTCTGCCATGCATAGAGTGGGCTTAGCGCGTGAGCCCGCTTTATACATCCTTTATTCCATTTAGATGTTCAGGGACATCCATATTCATGAAGGGGTGAATTAAACCCCGCCGCTAGATTCCAGCAGCAGAGACTCTGCTCTTGACTCCCTTAATGGTGGTCTCTAGGACAACATACCCCATCCTCCCAGCCCACGGCCTACAGCATTGTCCCACTCCTACCTCCTGCTGAATTCAAAATATAGGTTTGCACCCTCATTTTCTTCTCAATATTTTGGAGCACAAAAGTGCCTCTTAATAGTCTGAAAAATCTATATATGTGGTGATGTATTTTAAACTCCTAAATAACACAGCTGTTTTCCATTTTTTTTTCTCTAATAGCCATAACTTTTTCATTGGTGCTGTTCTGAGGCTCATGGACTTTTTGGTTGCTTTTTATTCAATTTCTTGCACAGTGGGATGAACAAAAAATGTTATTTTTTTTAATTTTTGTAGCAGTGTTCATGGAGGGGTAAAATATCAGTTTTATAGCACAGGGTTTATACGCACACAGTGATGCCAAATATGTGTACTTTTTTTTTACAATTTTTCATTGACAAGCATTTGTTATGGGGAAAAGGTTATTTATGTGGTTTTTTTTGTGTTTGTTTTTTTTTCACTTTTTACTTCTGACCACTTTAAACATCAACTATCTCACTGCGATGGCACCTACCCACTGTTCACACGGGACAGATATATACAAAAGTAACACCAGGTAAAAAATTTGGGCATGGTATTACTGTTCTGTGTGTATATTACAGTATATATTTTTATACACAAACACCCTTTTAATTATAATTTATAATATATTATATACTATATATATCACACCACACACATGTACTTACACACGGGACAGAATACACAGGTAATAATACATTATCTGGTGTGTTACATTTGAGTATATACTCACCCCTGTGTGAAGTTACATGTGTCTGGTGTATATATAGTATACATATAGTGGTGTATGTGTATATAAATATATATACTGCAATATGCACACAGGAACAGTAATATACACATGTCCAATATTTAACTGTTACATTTGTGTATATACTGTCCCTATGTGTATGTATATACTAATATACTGTACCTCTGTGACACGGGTCCAGTATATGAGTATAGACATATGAGGTGGGGGCACAGCCCTCCATCCTGCCTCAGGACATACCTTATGCAGGGTCACTGGGGTCCTAGAAGCTCCTGGGCTGTTTAGGCAGCTCTGGAAGACTTGAGGAAACCAGAAGCTCGTTCTAGTTTCCATAGTGATGGGGCCGACGATCTGCTGTAGGAGCCGGCAGGGAACCTTGCTGTAGGTGCTGTAGCTCCGGGGGAGGGCTGAGCAGGGAGCACAGAAGAGGAGGAGGGGCTGCTCTCACTGAGTGCTGAGGCTCTGGAGGTGGGCGGAGCTTCTCACTGCAGGGAGCAGAGAGAGTGAGGAGACTAATCATTCGGGGCAGAAGGCTTTACATCCGGGGCTTCTGCCCCGAATGATACTGCCTAGCGACGCCCCTGCAACTAAGTATATAGTTTGGGAGTCGGTCCATTTTATGACGACTCCGACTCCACAGCCCTGGTAATTAGAGAGCTACTCATAACCTTACAGATTGCACCAAAAATGTTTGCCATAAGGACTCCTACCGGACCTGCTGGGGGAGCTCACAGCACTCTCTCAGACCTCCTAGCTGGGCTAGAGGGAGCTGCTTCACTGCAGGGAGAGGAGAGGAGACAAGGGAAGGGAGGGGAAGTGATAGGGAAGGCGAGTGAAGGAGGGAGGGAGGGAGGGAGGGATAGGAAGATAGGGGATGAGAGGAAAACTTGGTCCCCCCCACTTTTTGAACCAAAGTTACACCCCTGGTTGTCATATGTGCTTGTGTCCTCCACCATTATGAAAAAAAACATTAAGTGAAACAATTCCTTATAGCAAAGACACTAAAAAAATTTTTTTTTAATTGTTATAAAGAGGTTGAGAATATGATATGATTGGTATAGTTATAGGTCATAGTCTAAATAACACTGCATACTGTTAATCTGTTCCTCCTAAAGCCAGTACAATACATTCTTACATAGATGCAGCACAAGTCTTAGAGACATTAAGGTATATGTAACTTTAAACAAGGTACAGGTCAATGTTTTTAACTAAACACTTATGCAGAGTTGTTTCATTGTCATGAAGTTACAATAAAGTGCCTCAGGGACTCCTCTCGGATTAAAACAACTAAAAAAAATACAATAAAAAGTATTTCTCACATTCTGTACACCACTATTCTGGCATACAGTAGATGCCATTTTATGCACAAACAACAGTCGTGTCAGAATTAGCAATTATCCTTTAGTTTTGCACTTATAGCTATTATAGCTGAAGTCTACTCCAGCTCAAAGCTGGTATAGATTTCACTTTTAGCCCCGTACACATCTAAAGATGTTCCAAATGTATTTAGAGGCATATGACGCTTAATAAAAAGAGCCTTCAAGTAAGATGCAGAACATATTTGGCATATAAGACCTATGCATACATTTTCCCTAATATATATATCAAAGAAGTTAAGATTTCATAGCTTCACCTTACCTACCGAACAAACTTTACAATAAAAAGAGTTTCTAATTTTTTCTACGCCGCGTAGCCCTCACACAAGTGCCCCACAAGGCTGTGACCATGCACTACACTTCACATATTTAAAGCACAACATGAGGACATTTTGAGTAACCCATGGAGTCCCTTTACCACTGGTTGAAATCCTAGTATCGATTTCAAGTTGCCAGCAAATAACCATTCAAAGATAACTTGAATTATGGCTCGGAGTTGTGATGCCAGTTATGGGGTGTGTGACCTCTTGGCATCTTGTTGGTGATGCAGCGGACACATGCTGGCAGCTTATAAGAGATGTTCCTCCTACATCACCCAGTCTGCCTGGTGGCTGTCATCCCAACTGAGCGCAATGAGTTTGGTATCTGCATCTGTGTGAAGCTTAAATTAGACACTTGTCCCAGTGTGGACAGCATGTGCCCTTGATAGCTGATGTACGCAGGCTGGGTGTGAACCGCTGTCCAGCAGTTGAGAAGCCATATTGCTATAGATCCTACGTAGTAAATAACAAAATTACTGCTTTTTGCTAAGCTTTATAGGAGAGGCTGCCAAAATGACTCCCACTTCATGGAGATCACTTTCTGTTCTGCATAATACTGACTGTACCTTTGGCAAGTTTTGTCAGTGCCATAGACCTTCAGAGACAGAAAATTTAGGACTCCCATTTTTTGGGTTACTGGTACAGTACCAAATTTATATGGTATTTGTTGTTGAGTGTTTTATTGTGCATATTCCAAGTCCCATATAATTTTTATTTTCCATCAGTTGTACAAGGGTTTAATTTTTGCACAGTGCCTTTTCGTGGTGCATACGACTTATTTTTTTATTTTCTGTTTTATGAAGGAGAGAGAAACCCACCTTATTAATATATGTGTTAACATCTGTGTGGAGTGAATAACTTATTAATTTTAGGTAACATAACTGCATAGCGCTATGTTTGGATAAAAAGAATACCACACACACAAAAAAGCATTAATCCAACTTTGAGGCATGGTGGGAAGAATGTTATGGAACCATGGCTTGGGGCTGCCAAAGTGCCTCAGGGCCTTGAGGCCTTGTAGTCATTTAGGGAATGATTTCAAGGTGTAACAGAACATTTTACAGGAGAACATAAGTCCATTAAGCTGAAGAGACATTTGGTTATGCAGCAAGACAGTCACCGAAAGGATACAAATATATCCACTAAGGAATGGTAGAAATAGATGATGATCTTGAAATAGCCAAGTCAGAATCCAGAACCTACATCTATTGAGATGCTACGATTTGGCCTATGCATGCCTGGCACACCAGAAATATTGATGAATTGAAAGATTTGACTTGATAAAAGATATGAACAGAAGAAATGTTTGTGTTTTGTGAGACTTTCGTTTGACTATAAAGAAGACACGATAAACTCACAACACGTTGTACTAGTAATCAGTGCAAAAATCAAAAAAAAATCCCAATATTGTGCATGGAAACAGGTTGAGGTTACACTACTAGGTCATGGAATCCAAAAACAGCCTAATTAAGAGTAGAGATGAGTCCTCATTTCTCACTAATTTTTTGAAAAAGAAAACATTTATGTAACTATATGGAAACAAAAACTTTCTGATATATCAAAGGATGATAAAACAAACATTCATGTTACTCTTTCATAATGTTGTCTGAAGCCAATCAAAGACACTGTAACGGGTTGCGCCACGGTCCGGGCCACGGACCGCGGTCGCACCCGCGTTCCCCGTGACAGGTCCCCGGCGGAGACGGGAGGCGCGCGGGCCGCACCGCCGGCCGTGGTCGCACCCGTCCCTACCACTCACCTGGCATCGCTCACCGTCCGGTCCTCGTCCCCTGCCGGCCGGGAATTTGCGCTGCGCGCCCCCAACCCGCACGCGCTCTTTCCATGTGAATTTAAAGGGACAGTGCGCGGTAATTGGGTAATTGCCGGGCGCTGTCCTATATAGGTTTTTGCATCCACGTCATTTCCCCTGACTGGATCTATTTGCCCGAGCCTTTAGAGAAAGCGTTTTAAAGTATATTTCTCGCCTACCGTGTACCAGACCTCTTGTACTTTTTCCCGACTCCGAACCTCTGCCGCCTGCCCTGACCTTCCTGCTGTCCACGACCACGAACCATTGCCCCCATGCCCTGACCTTCTCCCCACCCAGGGACTACGATTCTTGGACTACGATTCTGTACTCTGCTGCACCTTGGCCGCCATCGCAAGCAAGTCACGTCAGGGGGGACGACCTGGTAGCCTCATGCCGCAGCAAGTCCATCCCGCTTTGCGGCGGGCTCTGGTGAAAACCGGGGGCTACTTAGATTCCGTTCCCTGGCGGGCTTAACTATCATCGCTTGCGGTGGTCGGCGGATTCCACTACCCAGCCGTCAAAAGTTAGATCCAGCCATGGATCCGCCAAAGGTGCCCCTGCCAAGCATCGCGGATCTTATGACGATGGTTGCCCAGCGGTCGCAGCAAATCGCAAACAGGAAACAGCAGTTAGGCCAGCTCTCCGCCATGATGCGTCAGCTCCTCGCATCCCAGCAACAGTCCCCGTCTGCGGCCCCCGTCGGTGACCCCGTCTACGTCAAGCCTTCCATTGGCTACCGTGGGCCCCCAAGCTTCGGCCCCCCTTACCCATCAGCTTTCCCCGGGACCCCAAAAGATCTCCCGGGTTTCTTTTTACCCATGCTCTATGCACATAGAACTGATGGCGGATCAGTTTCCCTCGGAGGAGGTCTAAGGTGGCCCGTGTAGTGAGCCTACTATCCGGGAAGGCCCCTGGCTTGGGCAACTCCCCTCTGGGACAGGAACGACCTGTGACTGCGGTTCTACAGACCTTCCTCCAAGAATTCCACCGTCTTCGAGGACCCGGCGCGTGCTTCCTCTGCTGAGACCGCCTCTTGAGCCTTCGTCAAGGCGACTCCTTGTGGGAGAACTATGGGGTTTGCAGTTCCGTACCCTGGCTTGGGGATTCACATGGAATGATCCGCCCTCTGCCCCATTTTCCCAAAAATGGCCTGTCCAGCCGGGTAAAAAGACGCTTTGGCACCAAGAGACCTCCGTCCTTTCCTGAGGGGAATTAATTCACCAGCATACTTGCATCGATGTAAGGGTTCGCTGAGAGGCAGGGAGAGCTGCATCAGGAAAGAGACTCTGCACGCCCCCGTCGGCGGTTTCACCTGGCCCCGGTTTTTCAGCATCCTCCATTGCTGCCCCCTCAAGCCTCTGAGGTGGAACCCATGCAAGTGGACCGGGCCCCAGTTATCGGAGGGGAAATGAACCGTCGCCGAACCGAAAAGCTATGCCCAGATCATTTCTGCAGAAGCTGCCCGCTACGTCCCCAGCGTCCGGGAAACGCTCACAACTAGGTGCCGTAGGAGAGGCGGTCCTAGGTCCAGTTTCCACCTCTCCAAGTTTGATGATGCCAGTGGAGGTGACTTCTGATGCTGGTCCTTTGTTCCAGAGTTCTGCCTTCATGGATTCGGGGTCTGCCGGGAACTTCATCCTAGCCTTTCATTGGAAACCCCCGGTACCGCATACCTGTAGTCGGCTGGAGAAGCCGCTGCTTATTTCTTCTCGGTCAGTGAGGAGCTCCTCAGTGACCCATCCAGTACATAACCCGGCCGGTGACACTCGGTGTGGGGCGCAAACATAAGGAGAAGATCGTGTTCCACGTTCTATCCCGTGCTTCCTGGGCGATCCTTTTGGGGGCTTCCCTGGCTGCAACCCATGCCCCTACGCTCGATCTGGAAGACAGGCGAAGTCCTGCGTTGGGGACGGAATGCCAGAACCGTTGCTTGGAGGTACCACGCCCGGTCCCCTTACCACTTCTCCGCCACCCGTTTGTCAAGCCGTTGCCAGGCCTCCCGGCCGGAGTACCGGGAAATTTGGGGACGTATTCTCCGAGAAAGAGGCGATTCGCTGCCACCACATGGGCCCATTACGACTGTCCTATTGACCTCCTCCCAGGAACCAGTCACCCCGGGGAGGGTCTACCCGTTGTCCGTGCCGGAGACTCAGGCCATGTCGGCCTAACATTCGGGAGAACCTGCAAAAAAGGATTCATTCGTAAGTCCTCCTCCCCAGCCGGAGCCGGGTTTTTCTTCGTGCAGAAGAAGGAGGGGTTTCCCTCCGTCCTGTATAGACTACAGGGGTCTAAATAAGATCACCGAAAAAAAAAAACGCTACCTTCTCCCACTGATCTCAGAGCTTTTTGGACCGTCTCAGGGGGCAAAGGTGTTTTCCAAATTGGATCTGCGAGGAGCCTATAAACCTCATCAAAATTTTGGGAGAGGGACGAGTGGAAGACGGCGTTTAATACCCGAGTGGACATTTTTGAGTATCTCGTGATGTTTTTTGGGGCCTTGTAACGCTTCAGCGGTGTTCCCAAGAACTCGTCAACGTGTTTTCTGGGATCTCCTGTACACCTGGTCATAGTGTACTTAGATGAATCTGATTTTCTCCCCTGATCTTCAGACTCCCCCGGGCTCAAGTGCGCCAGGTTTGCAACGTACTGCCAGCAACCGACTGTACGCCAAGCTGGAGAAATGTTTATTCCATCGGACCAGCCTACCTTTCCTCGGCTAATATAGTCTGGCTGAAGGCCAAAAGATGGACCCGGGAAAACTCTCTGCGGTACTCAATGGACCCTTTCCTGTCGGTCTTGGGCAATACAGCGCTTCCTGGGTTTCCCAAATTATTACCGAAATTTTTTCCCCACTTCTCCACCTTGGTGGCTCCTATCGTGGCCCTTACTGGGAAAAACGCGAACCCGAGATGTTGGCCTCGGAGGCTGAGAAGGCATTTGTGGATCTAAAGATGGCCTTCTCCACTGCTCCTGTCTTGGTCCAGCCTGATTCCGAGAGGCCGTTCTCCTCGGAGGTGGATGCCTCTTCCGTGGGGGCAGGGGCGGTCTCACACAGAAAACCCCCAAAGGCCAAGATTCTCACATGTGGCCTAATTTTCCGCCGGCAGAGGGGAAAACTATGCCATTGGGACCGGGAACTCTTGGCATCAGGTTTGGGCCCCTAGAGGAGTGGCGACATCTGCTGGAGGGGGCTTATCCAATCGACTTCTTTACGGACCCAAAAATTTGTTGTATCTTCTTAACTAAACCTCGCCAAGCCCGGTGGTCTCTTTTTTTTCTCACATTTTGACTTTCTATACATTTCAGGGCCCTTTGCTGAGAAAAACGTCAAAGCTGTTGCCCTCCCCTCGTGCCTCGGACGTGGTCGGTGAAGAACCCGTGTCACAACACATCATTTCCCCCGAACGGTTAGTAAACGTGGCTCCCGCAGGTCTCCAAAACATTCCGCTGGCACTCAGGAAGAAGATTCTGGAGTGGGGGCATAGCTCTTTCGTTGCTGGCCACCCCGGAGCTCGGAAGTCTTACACTTTGATCTGCTGCACTACTGGTGGCCGACTTGGCACAAGATGTCAAGGACTTCACCCTGCCTGTGTCACATGTGCTCGGAACAGGTCCCACGCCACAGGCCCGCAGGGTCTCTTGCATCCTCTGCCCGTGCCAGAGATCCCTTGGACGCACATAGCTATGGCTTCGTCACGGACCTACCAGTTTCCTTCTGGGAATTCGGTCATCTGGGTGGTTTACGGACCGGTTCTTCAAAAAATGTCCCACTTTGTGCCTCTCCCTGGCCTGCCGTCTGCCCCACAATTGGCTAATCTTTTCTTCCGGCATATTCTTTCCCGGGTTCATGGGTACCCCCAAAATTATTTTTTACTATTTTTCCAAAAGGCAAACTTAACTTATCTTTTTCTATCGTTCTAAAACTTTAAAATAAAACGTTAAACCCCTTTTTTTAAATTAAAAAATTCTTAACCCTCAACATTTAAAAACCTTTTTCATCTTAAAATTTTAAACCCCTTTTTTAGAGGGGAACCACCTTTCTAAAGAAGCCCTTAACCCAACCTAAACAGCTCATAATATCCAAAGTACTACTTGGGGCAGGCCCAACCAAGACAAAGGGCAATCCCCTTTGACACCCCCAACAAAAACCCCTTTTAGACAGGTTTAGAGGTGACATTTAAAGGATTGAGGAATGTTCACAATTTAACGTTAATCAACTTGGCTTTTTTTGGGTACCGGTTAGGGCCGCCCAAGAAATTGGGGCCCTAAAGCTAGATTTGCTAAAAACCCCCTTCCCCCCCCTGGGTTCCACCCCCTTATTGAAAGGGATTTCCCCTCCAAACCAAAGGAAAAGGAAAAATAGTTTTAATAGGGTATAAGGGAAATTAATTTATTTTTTTTGGTTTAGTTTTAACGGGGGAAAAAATAAGAATTTAATTTCTATGCAAAATTTTAAATATGAAAACAGTACTCGTTTTTTGCAGAACAATTTTTAAAAATATGAGATCCCACAATGTTGATGCGTTAAACCCATTTAACCGATTTTCGTACTTTGTTTGTCTCAACAATTAATTCATCCATTCACCCTCAGTCCAATGGGTAGTGGAAAGGAACAAATGTTGGAAATATTACTTTTAGGGCCAAGGAATGGTCCCTGTTGAGTGGGCCAATTTCTTTTCTATTCGGGACCGCATGCTGCCTCCGCCCCCCTTCTTGAATTTATCCCAACCGACCCCCCCCTTCCCTGCTCGATGATGTTCCCCCTGTTTGGGGCCTTTGGGGAAAAGGCCTCTGGAAAGGCCACTTTTACCGGGCCCGAAGTAAAATGGTGCACCTGAGGAGCACAAAGGGGGACCCCCCCCGGTTTCCCCTGGGACCAGAAAGGGCACCCCGGTAATTGGGCCTAAGGTCCTAGCGAAATTGCCCCCCCCCTCGATTAGGGCCCCGTAGGCAGGAATGTACCAAACTTTGTTTGCCCCCATTTGGAAAAGAAAGACATTTAAGGGTTTAAACCTTTTCCCTGAGATTGAGCCTTTCCCCCTAAACTGAATTTCCCTTACATCTTGATAGGCTTTGGCAGAAGACCAGAGGAGAAGTCCCTCTGTATTAGGGGCCCGGGAAAGGGAAAACCCCCCTGTAAATGGGCCTTACAGAATCTCACCGAAATGGGGCCCCTTAAGGGGGAATAACCCCCGTGGGCCCTGGAGCGGAATCCCTCCGTTAGATAGGCACCGGGGGGGAATACCGCAGGGGCCCCGCTGGCCAGGAAGTCCACCCCTCCTGGAATGCCCTATGGTGTCCCCCCGCTGGAATGGCCTCCCTGTATGGAATTCCCCCGGAGTTGGCCCCCCTTAGGGAAATTGTGCCCCTTCAATAAGGTTTTTACAAAATATTCCCCCGGTCATGTTGCCCCTTAGAAAGCGTTCAACAAATTTTGGCCACCCGTGAACATGCCCCGCCGTTTGGGCCCCCTCCGGGGGTCCTCCCCCCCTGTTTAGGACACCCTGGGTATTCCCCCCGAAGCCCCTTTGGGATTTCCGTATGGGGCCCCCCGGGGGTCCACAAATATTAAAGGGGCCCACCTGGGCGTTTTGCCCCCAGTTTACCCCCTGGGTGGTTTTAAAAAAAGGGGGCTACTTAGTTTCCCCCCCGGCTCTTCTATGCTTTGGTTTTCCCCGGGCCCCCCAAAACCGTCCCGTAAAAATTAGTTCCCCTTTCCTTTCCCTCGCCTCCCTTTCTATTTAACTGAATAGGCCCGTTACGTATACTTCACCCCCTTGCCCAGCTAAATATGACTAACCCCCCCCCTTCCCCTACCAAAATGAGCCCAGTACTTCCCAACTGAGCTTAAAACCCCCTTCTTTTTTTTCGCCTTTTAACTGAAACCCCCCCATTTAAAATTTTATAAAAAGGTTTAAATCAAGGCCCAGCCCCCTTTGGCAGGCACCCCCCCCCTCCTCCCCCCCCCTACCACCGGCCCTTTCCGGATTCTTACCCCCCTGCCCCCTTCGCGTATTTCCCCACCGGCTTCCTCTTTATCTGCCCCCCTACGAAGTTCCCCAAAGGGCCCCCCGGGTGGCCCCCCCTTAAATTAGGCCTGCACCGTAATTCTAAGCCGGAATACCTCATATAACCCTCCTTTCCCTTCCCACCCAACCTTTGCATTGCTATTAGAACCCCCCGCTTCCCAGTTCCATTAACGTTACCTCCCATTTCCTCCGATCTGAACCACGAATCCTGTGCCTCCCTACCGTCTACCTGTCAGACCATTACTACCCTTCCTTCAGTTTCTCTGTCCCTGACTATACCGTCTTATTTGTCACGCATCTCTCCGTGCCTCACAAGCAAGTCACGTCAGGGAGCGACCGGAACCTCGCCGGGGAAATCCATTCCCGCCCTTGGGGCTTGGTAAACGGACCGACCCCCCCCCTGCTCCCCCTTTCTCATTTATCCCCCTACGCCGCAGACCAATTAAGGGGCCCCCATGAAGGGGGACCGGAAAAGGAGCGCCTTGCTAGTACCCCGGGGCCCGTCCGTTGATAAGCCCACATTTTGGGTGCATGCCTGTTTATCAAGGCAGATCTCTGCTTTCTGCCCTGAGGAAACTCCAAGATTGGCCTTTATCCACTGATAGCTTACGAAGGTAAAGGCCCCCAGTGGGGCCAAGGGTAAAGAAGGAGGTTACCCCCGGCAGGTAAAGATCTGGGAAATCTTTTAAACCTTGGAAAGAGTTAGGGGGGAAAAGTTTAATTTTAAAAGAGGTAATATTTTGCCTTGGGAAAAAGGGGGTTTTTTTTTCAAAATTATTTTTGGTTTCCCCTTTCGGATTCCCCAAATTTTTTGGGGGTTTTTTTCCCCTTTTTCGAAAAAGGGGTGCCCTTTGGAACGGGGTCCCTTTTTAAAGGGCGCCGGCCCTACTGCCGGGAATCTTTAGTGCCTTGCCTATTGAGAAAGCGTTCCCAGTTGTCTAGTTCTGATCTTACCGTGTACCGTACCATTTGCTTCGTCTCCTGACCCGAATCTCTGTCCTCCCCTGACCGTCTGCCTGTCCACGACCATGAACCATAGCCACCTGTCCTGACCTGCTGGCTGTCCCTGACTATGAGCCTGTCATATGATTTTGTACCACGCAACACCTCGGCTGCCTCCGCAAGCAAGTCACGTCGGGGGTAGCGACCTGGTAGACTCTCGCTGCAGCAAGTCCATCCCGCTTTGCGGCGGGCTCTGGTGAAAACCGGGAACTACTTAGACTCCGCTCCCTGGCGTGGCTTACACCATCGCTTGCGGGGGTCCAGTGGATCCACTTCTACGTCCGGGACCGTTACAGTGCTCTCATGATTTTTATTTCCGCTTCAAACCAGCGATTAAAAGTAATGTCATGATTACAATCATTGCTGGTATCACTTTTTTTCCTGTCCTCTTGATAGAATAGCCTCACATTAAATTGCATGCATTGCTTTTATCTGAAGACCACATCACTATAAAAGCATGGCTTTTCTGCCCGCCGACAGGATAACTCTTGTTCAGAGATGTGAGCCTGATCCACCTGCATGGGCTCTTCCCCAGACGGTAAAGGAATCGGCAGTGGAGGCCTCTGGAATACCGGAGCCAGGCATGGCTGACGGTGGGGTCGCGCCAGGTCACGATCTTGGCGCAACTCTTCTTGACTCTCTGCGAAGCGCACGTCTATGCGGGTGGCCAGGTGGATTAACTCGCTTAAAGAGGATGGTAAATCTCTTGCTGCAAGGGTTTCTTTAACCCTGCTGGAAATTCCCTTTTTAAAGGTGGCACACAGTGCGGCGTTATTCCAGGACAGCTCTGATGCCAGGGTGCGAAACTGTACTGCGTAATCTCCGACCGAGGTTTTGCCCTGGCGCAGGTTCAAGAGTGCCGTTTCTGCAGATGATGCCCGTGCTGGCTCCTCGAAGACACTGCAGAATTCAGAGAGGAAGGCAGGCAGGTCCGCAGTCACCGGATCGCTCCTGTCCCAGAGAGGTGTAGCCCAGGCCAGGGCCTTCCCGGACAACAGGCTGACCACAAACGCCACCTTGGAACGTTCAGACAGGAATTGGTCCCCCATTAACTCGATGTGAATGGTGCACTGGGTGAGGAATCCTCTGCAGAGCTTGGGGTCGCCGTCAAATTTTGCAGGCAGCGACAAACGAAGCTTGGGTCCCAACGGAGTCAGTGGCGTCGCCGGAGCGGAGACGGCCACGGGAGGAGGTGAAGGCTGCTGCTGGGTAGTAACAAGCTGCTGCATCATAGTGGTCAACTGATTCAGCTGTTGCGCCTGCTGGGCCAGTTGTTGAGACTGCTGGGCCACCACGCGAGAGAGGTCTGCCACACTCTGCAGCCGTACCTTTGCGGGATCCATGGACGGATCTTACTGTAAGGGTCCCAGACGTAGAAGTGGATCCACTGGGACCCCCGCAAGTGATGGTATAAGCCACGCCAGGGAGCAGAGTCTAAGTAGGTCCGGTTTTCACCAGAGCCCACCTCAAAGCGGGATGGACTTGCTGCGGCGGGAGTCTACCAGGTCGCTACCCTTGAAGTGACTTGCTTGCGGAGGCAGCCGAGGTGTTGCGTGGTACAAAATCGAAAGACAGGCTGGAGGTCAGGACAGGCGGCTATGTTTCGTGGTCGTGGACAGGCAGAAGGTCAGGGCAGGCGGCAGAGATTCGTGGTCAGGACACGTAAGCAAATGGTACGATACACGGTAGATCAGAACTAGACAATAGGGGACGCTTTCTCAATAGGCAAGGCACTAAAGATCCGGCAGGGAGTGGGTGGAAGCGCCCAGGTAATACAGAGGCAGTGCCCAGCAATTAGCCAATTATCGGTGCACTGGCCCTTTAAATCTCCCAGAGCCAGCGCGCACGCGCCCAAGAGCACGGGGACGCGCGCGCCGGGCAGCAGGACGCTGCAGAGACACAGGAGCGCGGCCGGGTGAGTACTGGCGTGCAGGAGGGCGAGTGCGCCCGTTGCCCGACACCCGGGCAGCGGCAGCACTCGTCCCGGTAGCGGAGGCAGAGGCAGAGCCGCGACGGCGCCCGCAGCCCGAGTTGTGGGCTGCGGCGCCGTTCGCAACAATAATCGTCTACATCCATACTGTAATGGCTGCACCCAAAAAATAGCTCCCAACCAGTGTATTGCTTAATAGTGAACATAAAAATCAATTATTACAAGAAGTATTATATCATTCACCAATTTAGTATATAAATAAAACATTTAGCAGCATAATTTCTTTACTACAATCTAGGATTTCATATTTGCATATTTGCATTCTCCTAGGAATTATAATAATGTATTCCTAAAGGGCATTGTTGAAGTTATGATTATCTCCATATTCAATTTCACCCACACACTTGCTGTTTTGTGAATATCATATATACACTTATTTTCTTTAGAATTCTCCTTTCTGTGTGTTTTAAGACACTAAATAAAAGCAGAATGAATAGGAGTTTTAGAATCGAAAAGCCATTGGAAAAGCATAATCCATTATGTTATCTATAACATGGCCATAAATATTCTCTTTATCCTTGTCTTTAACATATGGCACACAACATAAGTAATTCAAACCGATGCTGCAGGAAGAATTTGTTTTCTAAGCCTCCCTTGGCTGAATTGGGATTTGATGGGGACTGGTGTTTTATGTTGTTGAGTGTATTGCAATTTTGCTTGGCTCACTGCTGCTGCAGATATATATTGGCTCTGTTCTTCCAGAGAGTTGCACTACTTATTTATGGTGTATTACTGTTCATAACACCTGAATCACAAAGTGATTGTCAAGCATTATGTTCTGCAATGTTGTTATCAGACTGCAGTGATGGTTTGAGAAAGCAAAAAATCGATACACTGTTGGGTCATTTAGTTAATTTCTTTAGTTTTTGGCCTGTGCAATGCACTATTTCCAAACATAACATTTGTGGTTATCCGCACAGGCTACCACCATCCAAGGCAAAAAAGGATGGATCCACTTAACATGACAAAATGTTTCTTCTTCTTTACTAAAACTTTATTTTCATTGCCTCTTCATTAATAATTCTTTGAAAATGCATAAAAATATTTGAGAAGACAGATGATAATAATGGTATAACACTACAATGTGCGGAAGAGAATTAAATGAAAGTGTCAAGATGTAGGAATTGCCAATAAGCTTCATGCGGTTCTGGCTTTAATCGCTCCACCTTAGCTCCTGATTCCATGATGGTTCCTTAAGATTCTAAATGTTTGTCAAACTATTGTGACAGGTCCATACCTGTTTCATGATCTCATTTACAAGATTTTTATTTTTCCAATGAACAAGGATTGTCCAAAATGAATAAGCATGCTTGCATATTTTTCTAAGGATTTCTTGCGATATACTTTAATCTTACATAAAAAAGAATTGTTCTGAACAAAGTTCTGGACTGCAAACAAGCACTTGAAATTTTCCTGTTCTTCAGCAGGCAGTTTCCTTGCTCCTTGATGTTAAAAACTTGCTTGAGAAGCAAAATGAACTATATCCTCTTGTTATTTTTTGTCTTTTTTAACTGGAGGCAAGCCACCCATTGACTATCAACATCTGGAACGTCCATGAAGACATTGTAGTTGCAATCTAATTGGCCAGCTATGTGAGTGGAGAGCTGGCTGTCGGTCTAGTTGGCTCTCCACTGAGAAGGTAGGGACTGTAAATTACCATCCCTGCCCTATCGTTACACATCTAGCGCTCAATGAACCCTGTATATAAAGAATAAGTAAGCCTCTCGATTCTCTGCTTCACATCGCGGATCCGGTGATTGGTCAATGCATGAGCAGACCCAGATCATATTTGTAGTGACTTCAGGGAGTGCATTTTCTCTGTAACTGGGGCTAATGTATTAGCCCCAGTTACAGGGGAAATCGGCAAAAAAAGTCATTAAAATGCCCTTCAAATTTTTTTTTATGACTTCAGTTGTCGCACAATATGAAAACAAATAATTAATAAACTTTATATCCTTTATTTATAAATAAACATCCGCAATGAAGAGTGACACAATTACAGAACTTATTTTACCACCACATTTGCTGTTAAAAAAAAAAACACATCACAGGAAAAAAGGCAAACATTAGTAGAATAACAGAGTGCAAAAAAGTGTTATAGCATTAAAACTGGCGTGTACTAAGGAAAAGGAAAATGTGCCTTGTCTAGAAGGAAGGTAAGCAGCCTGGTCAGGAACTGGTTAAAGGAGTGTTCTCATCTCAGACATTTATGGCACATCCTCTGGATGTCTAATAGATGTCTAATAGATGTCTAATAGATGTAAGCCCCAACTCTGGAACCCAAACATGTATTGAGAACAGGGATTCCCTGACATCTCATTCTCAGTTGCGCTGTGACCACCACAAGCTGAGGAGTGGTCACCTATGCACAGCTCTCTCCATTTAATTTGATGGGAGTTTCTAATACAGCCAAGTAAGTGTGCTCGATTGTACTCAAAACTCCAATTAAAGTGAATAGAGTATGGTTATGGAATATTCTGTGAAAATGCCACAAATGTTGGAGATGGGAATAACCCCTTAAATTTTTACCATAAATATCCTACCCAAATACAATATTTCAAATCTGTTGCCTTTAGAAAACACAAGTTATATTGTGTCTGTGTTTCACCATAAAGTTTTGGATGCAGTTCTGCTGGCAAAAACAAATAATAGCTTGTTCACGTCTTTCTCTGTCTTTCCTTTTAGTAGAAAAGAATAGTAAAGACAAAATAACAGTCTTGAATCTCAGCAGATATCTGTTTGTAAGCGAAAAGGTTATTTTCAGTTATAAACAAGGAAAATTTAAAATAGTTATTAAAAAAGGTTCTTCTTTAACAGATTTCTGTTACTGAACTAATAGATTTTAATAGCACTACTAAAATTTACAATCAAATGTCAATTTGCAAACACACACACACTATATGACCAGATTAAATGTTTCTAACTTGCTGTAAATGAAGGTATAACTGCTTCACTGAAAAGAAGTGTCCCTTGGGCTGACATCTAATGTTCAACAGGAAATGGATTTTACATACACACTTGTGACAAAATATAAAAGAGTTGGAATTTTAGATGATCATTAGCTGGGAGTTGGGTAAATTTTCAAAACCTCACTGATTTTTAGATCTTTTAGACCTTAGCCCTGCAAGCTAAATTCACTATAAATATCTCCTCTCTGGCCAATTTCTGCTGACACAGCAAATGTGTGCACAATTAAAGATCTAGAATATTTAATAAACTTTCTGATAGACATAGCAAGCATATTTATTGAATTATTATTACACACTACCAAAAAATTATATATAAAAAGATCCATTGACTTATTTGAATCAATGTCAGCTGCAACCAGTTGTTACAAATATCTGCATCTTTCCTGATTGTTAGGGCATGTCCCCACTGCACGGGTTTGCGGCCGGTTTTTCAGATGGTTTGGGGTTTTGCAGACCGTCTGAAAAACCGTCTGCAAATGAGCACAATGGGGCTCTATGGAAAACCCGTGCAGCAGTCCCCAGTGCACGGGTTTTCCGCCCAGCGGTTTTTCAAACCACCGGCCACCCGCAAAACGGTGTGCATTTACATTCTTCCATCCAGTTTTCGGACGGACTTTGAACATGTGAATGGGAAGGGGGGAGGGCTGGGGGGGGCCATGGGGACGGCACACAAACTGGACAAATACCGGTCGGATAAACCGACCAGTATTTGTCCATTGCCGTGTAAACGGGCCCTTAGGGGGTTTCCTATCTGATGGTTTTTACAGAAGCTGCTCCACAGCTTGACTGAAATTTTAGCTCTGCTAGCTCCTATTCTATGCTGTGCCTATTAGAGAGATATTGGTGTTGGAGGGGTTTTGTAAATAAAATGACACTGTCCAAGCAGGATTACTGGCTACAAATGTGAGCTAGCAGAGCTGTATTTGAGGAAGCTGCCAAGAATAGAAATGTGTTTCTTCTATATTCACCCTTATCTGTGTCTTTACACAGACTCAAACTTGTGCTTGTGCAAGGATATTGCAGCTCTATCTTTAAAAAGATCTGCCTTGGCACAATAGTCCGGCACTAACAGGTCCACGTGTTGGTTGTATATTTGAGTTATGTGTAAATTGCCAGTAAATAGATACAGAATGATCCTTGTAGCTTTTGATGTTTTAATATTCACATAATACAAACCAGGCTCATGGCACAACACAAATATAATATAAATGAATTATTTGCAAGTATAAACGTATATTTGAGCATAACACGACATATATAGAATTCTTTTTCAATGTCGTTTGTAATGTGCCATGAGCTTTATTTGGAATATGTGAATTTGTCTGCCAAGGCAGATATTTTTAAAGCTAGAGAGAGCTGCAATATCCTTGCACAAGTTCGAATATCAACATCGAGTTCCAACTGACATAGTGGATCTGCAAAAAAAGCAGGTTGGCTGCATAGGACTGCCTTTTTTCCTCACATGCTGATCTGTGTTTCACCAGTGCTCCTGCAACACAGGCTTTGTATTTTGATTCTGTTATTCTATTTTGAGAAGTTACTGCACTGTGCCTTTCTTTTCTCTTCCCATCCGCCTCTTCAGTAACTAAAGGGTTAACATTTTCCTCACTGAACAAGATAAGATCAAGATGAGAACAAGCTTCCTCTCTAAAAACAAACGGGGATGAGGTCAAATCCAGGCCACTGATTCTAGAGCAGAGAGGTGGTGGTAACCTAGGAAAGCTTATATAAATAAGCAGGAGATCAAAACTGCTCGAACTCTGAAATGAAGCAAAATCAGAACAGCCATGTATTTGGTAATAACAAAATTCCCTAGGGTTTAATGTTTCAATTTATTGATAAGGTAAGAATAAGGGCTTTGTGTGGATAAAATCACAATCCACATCTAAACGGATCCATTTCAAAGTCTTTTTGTGATATATACTGATATTGATAATTGATGTGCATGGTGATTTGAGACTACAAAGTGTTTCTATGACGCTACTATTTAGTAGCGTCTACTAAATGTTTTCTGTTCATCAAACTTTCAATTTAAATTAACTAAAGCAACATTGAACTGATTATTTAGTTGTTTAAAGAAAACATGGAATAAAATGTTTGGGGATTTAGAAAGAAAATAACATAGGGCAGAAGGCTTTGGAGGAAACAATTCTGTATCTAATAAAGTTTTGTTAGTTGTATATGGCATTGATATACTGGAAACTCATGAACTAAAGAGTCAAGATAAGCCAGAAGCAGATTAGTTAATTGCAAAGATGATTTTAACAAGGTTTAGTCAGGGTTAGTTATAATGTAAAAGTTATGCTGTATAGATTAAACCCTTCTTTTTTTTGTAAACTAAGTGCCAGAAGAGGGTGTCTCAGATTATTGGATCCAGAAATTTACTGATTGTGCGATAGTTATTCCAAGGGTTTCATATTTTATGGAATTGTCATTGTGGTGTAGTTTTTCAGGCTGAATATTCCTCCATAAGAAAGATGTTAAAAACCCTTTTAAAACTAAGAGTTGGCCGGGCCACTATTTTTTTCCAAATGGGAATTAAAATTTAGAAGATAAAGGATAGGATGTGTTAAAGTACTTTTGATGAATGTAATATAGTTTGATTCAAATTGATCACTGGGTTATGCGAGGTCAGCACTCCTGTGCATGGGAAATAAGCCCTTGATGGAGAGTCCTGCTTCAGAGGGCCTTTAGTGTTTATTTCATACATCTAGCAGACTCCTCGGGACCAAAGGAATCAACAGAAAGGGTAGGGAGCTAATCAAAGCCTTGAGTCAGACAAGTGAAAGCTGTGGTTTCATAGGGAATTATAGAATTGCTACACGTCAACCCCGCATATCTTTTCCCTATTTGAAACTCGGGAACGAGGTCATGCCCACCTATATCACTCTTTCCCCCAAACCCGGCATGAGGAATAAGAGAACTGCTAGTAGGATCTGGTAGAAAGCCATGGTTTTATCGAACTACTGGGGGTAAGCCCAAACCGAGGTACCGAGCCGCCTTTTTTTTGGGCCCTTTCCCAGGAGGAGTTATGACCCATCCTAGATTATTAGGTTTTGTGGCACAAAAGTAAGAGGGACCTGAAACCATTCCAGGGGTATTACTGGGTGTGACCAACTAGGGTTAAAAGCATGTGCGGGCGTATCGTTTTTTGCTTTTGAGGTGGTTATGCTGTGCTAGCATATTGGAAGGAGCATTTCCCCCCCCCCCCACCCCCCGATGTGGCTACACAGCGCTAAGGCCTAACACCAGGTAATTGACTTGTACCTTGTCTGCTATATACTGTTTGTAACCCCATATCTGTATTTGCATGTCTTATGGTTATATATATATATATCTCTGTATTCACTGTGTATGTAGTGTTTTGTTTAGTGTGCCCTTAAGGCAATTAGCTATTTAAATTTGATCATGGGCTGCTCTTTTATCTTTATCCACGAATCCACACGTCTGGGGCTTGTTTCTAGCCCAATATAATCCCATTCATGGACCGGGCTTATATTGAATGAGGAACTTGTGGGAAATCACTGGGGTGGGACGGTTTTTTTTTCCCTGGGGCCAGAAACCCAAAGGGGCCCCCTCCACCGGACGGGGTTTTTAAACGATTGTTTTCCATGCTGGCATCGCTGGGCCCCCTCCCTCACTCTCAAGCCTTTCCCCGTGCCCATTTAATGGGTAAGTTTTTTGGCCCCATTTTACATACTGATAGGGGTGTGGAACGTCCCGGAATATGTCCCGAAATTGGGGCACATTTTCCCGGCCATGGCCAGAAAGGGGAAATTGGGAAAATCAACCAACGGATAGAGGCTGTTTGTGACAGTACTAAATTTAAATCAGGCCTTTAAAATTTTTCCCAAAAAGGGTTGTTCAACTTGGTTTTCTTATTAGTATAGTGCACTTGAGAAAGAAGAGTCAAAACAAAGAATTTTTCTGTGCCAATGGGAATTTGCTTTCTCTCCGCCTAAGCCCCAAGACAGTTGTTTTTATGGAAATTTATACAAAAAGAAATAAGAAAAAAAAGTAAAAGGGAAAGGGGCAAAACCATTATTAAACCATTAGAAAAATCCCTTTTCCCTATCGGAAAATTTTAATGAATTAAATTTAAATTTTTGTTGTAGGACCACGACTAAATTGGGATTGGTGGTTTTGGAAATTAAAATGATTTTACATTGTGTTTGTGTGTGTATGTATGTATTTTTCTCATAATAATACAGTCCATCTTGTTGAAGGATTTTTCTGTGTCCTGTAAAAAAAAAAGGTTTTTTTCACCAAAGATTAGCTTTAAATAAATAAGGGCAGGTAATTTAAGCTTTTTCCCAAATACCTTTTCTTTTTTGGTTTTTCTTTGGTCAGGAGATAAAAATATCTCTTTCCCTTTGAGCACACCCCTCTTTTTTGGTTTTACCCTTTTTTCCCCACCTCTCTCTCCTCTTTTAAGTTATCTCACATTGCCCAAAAATGCTGTCCATGATCAAATTCCCCCATGGTGATTTGTCAACCCGCAGAGGGTTTCCCCCTTTTTTACAAAATTTGAAAACTTCTATTTTGCAAATAAACACCTTTAAAAATTTTGAAAGCCTTTTTAAAAACAGACATAATGCAAAGAATTTGTAAACTTTAAAGGGTTTAAAAAGTGAACAAAGGGAAAACTAGAACACCCCGGGGCCTGAACACATTTTTTTTTTCAAACCCGGGGTTTGGGTCCCGTAAAATGAATTTTTTTAGAAAACCCCCCTTTTAACAAGCTACTGCTTTTCTGTTGTGCATGGCCCAATTTTTACAAAATAAAAAAAGAATATCAGTCATGGAAAAATTCATTTTCTTCTTTCCACAAAACCTACTTGTTTTGGATTTATTGAGTAAAGGATAAAGTCGCACAACCTCCACTTGGGATTCCCCCAAAAAGATTTTAAGGGCAAATTTTAAAAAAAGGAAATTTGGGCCCGTAACTACATGGTGTTTTAGGTTTTTCCCTTTTTTTTAGATACTAAATTTTTCTGGTTTTTTTTTTCTTAAAAATACAGAATATTAACATGTTTATGGTTTTTGTATTTTCTCATTACAGACACGCTTGGTGTGGAAGATTTTAGGGATAAGATTTTAGTCACAGAGAAAACCTATTCTACTTCCCATGCTTCTGTTATATTAACCCCAGAAAACCTCAGTTTCACTTTGAAAGAAGATGTAACTGCAACAACAGTGCCAGCTTCCATCAGTACTGTTAAAACATTGCCTGCTTACATAGATTCCAACATAGTTTTTGTTTCCCCAACTCAAGAAGAGCATTAAAATTTTGCGGCATACCCTACTATACCCCTCGCACCAGAGAGATTTTCTATTGATGATTAAACTATCCGAAGACATTTCTCAACCTGCAATAGTGTTGCCTGAAGAAACAACTGAAAGGGTAATGCAGAAAACAACTCCAGAAACATTGCAAGTGTTTGACAAAGCTACTCAAATATTTGAAGGGTTCAGAGAAACTACCCTGGGAAAAGTAGAAACACTGCACAAACCCACTCTGCATGAAGCAGAAAATTTTGAAGAAGGTTCAGCCTTTGAACAAACGACTTTGCAGCGCAAAAAAACTGGAATTACATTCCCAAAAAGTTTTAAGTAACCGAAAATCATAAAGAAATTATTCTAATGTTTGAAGGAACAATGCCAATGTCAACACCCCCGGGCACTAATAGAATTAATGATTGAACAGCAGTGACAAAGACATCATTTCTACTTCTCGATCTAGAATCAATTCAATTTTCATATTACAAAGTGCCGTGCTAAATACTGATAAAGTGAATGACCGTGAAATTATAGAGAGTGCAAATGAACAGGAAAAAAACAAAGCCTCTACATCAACCTTGGACACTTTTACACCCTATTCTACAGACTCTTCTTCATTAGCACATTTAACATCTAGTATGGAGCCTTCTGTTGACAAGGGAAAAGAACTTGTTGTGTTCTTCAGCCTGAGGGTGACTAATATGCCATTTTCTGATGACCTATTCAATAAAAGTTCCCCAGAATACAGAACACTTGAACAGCAATTTCTTCACCTGGTGGGTAAACATTCATTACTGTAAAGAGAACTGTATTCACATAGCAGGACAGTGATATATCTAGGCTACAATGTAGTTGTTTTACTTCAAAGAAAGTCAATGTCTTTAGAATTCTTGCTAAGAGCTGATGAGAAAAAGGTTTGATATTGTAGAAAGATCAAAATGAGATAGCATGTTAAGGGTCAGTTCAAAATCTTATGTAGAATAATCATAACTTATTAATATAGAAGTTTTAGAGTTTTTTTGAAAGTTACAACAACCCTGCAGTTTATTAGATATTATAGGGAATTTGCTTCAATCTAATTGCATTGATTAAATCTGTAGAAGAAATAGTGTTTTGTTTTTATTGTTTGTTTAATTGCATTATTTTACTGTTGTCTATAAAAATGCTTTTAGAAAATAATTTCATTTTGGCTTCTCCTAGATGAAGCATAAAAACAGTTTTTAGAAAAAGTGTCAGGGCTACCCAGTAGAATCCAATCAAATTGGAATTTTAATCTCCTAGAGAATATTCAAAAATTAAGTGACTTGACTGGTCACAACACTAGTATTTCTTTGGACAAACTCTAGGAGGACGACTTTACGATGCTAGTTTCCTCTGTCTATTTTCGTCCACATATCCAGGGCTGCTATCAAAGCAGTACTGCCTTCAGGCTCCTGAATTAAAATAAAAAGGGCCTGCTGCCACCACTTCTAACCTCCCGCAGGTGAATTCATCCACTCAAGTGGGTCATAATTTAAGTGGGCACAATAGGGGTCATAATATAAGAAAAAGGAGAGACACCAGCTCACCTATAATGTAACGAGTCCTCTGCGTGGCTCCTGTGCACACACCACGCTCCAAGAAGCGCACCATCTAACGTGTAAAGCAAGCCCACTGTAGGCACCAGGAGTAATGCAAGCAGGAAGATTTATTTAAGAGCAAAAGCCATGGACCATGAACAAAAACAGTGCAATAGCTTTGGGATGGGATCAGAGAGATGTTTGCCATTGGCATGTTTCGGGCGACACAGCTTAGCTATGTCTAAGGGCACTGTGTCGCCCGAAACATGCCAGCGGCAACATCTCTCTGATCCCATGCCAGCTATTGCACTGTATTTGTTCATGTTCCATGGCTTTTGCTCTTAAATAAATCTTCCTGCTTGCATTACTCCTGGTGCCTACCGTGGAATTGCTTTACACAATAGGGGTCATAACTGATTTCAGGGCATCTGACTTGGGTCAAAATAGGAACTGGCAACGGGCCAAGATACTTTTTTTGCATAGGGCACAAAAATTCCTGATGACAGTCCTGAACATTTCCGCAAAAGGCACATGGATGTGACTTTAAAAAGAGGAGGGAAGAGGGACATGGAACAGGTTCTTTTAAATTTGTATTTATGCTGTGCGATCTTGTGTTAGACAGTTCCCCACAGTATCCAAAATGGGCAACTGATAGCATATATGTCATTAGTTATAATGAAAACCGCTGTATGTGGTCCAAAATGTAGCTGCTGTTATTACTGGTAGAAGCAATAAATCTCATGCACTCTGTAGAGTTTTGCAGCATTTCCAGTTTTAAAAAGTGTCTATAAATAGTAGTATACAGGGGAGTACGTAGAATCCATAGGGCCCAATAACAAAATGATTTGGGTCTCACCACTTAATGGCAGTGTTAATCAGCTGCCTCTAAGGCAAGTAAGATATTGGCGTGTATTAAAAGAGGCATGGACTCGCGGGACAAGGATGTAATTCTACCGCTGTATAAAGCATTGGTGCGACTTCACTTCGAATGTCCAGTTTTTTAGAAAAGATGTAACGGAGCTAGAGAGAGTGCAAAAACGAGCAACCAAAGTTCTAAGGGGAATGGAGCATCTTAGTTATGAGGAGAGGTTAATAGAATTGTACTTATTTAGTCTTGAAAAAAGACGGCTTCGGGGGGACATGATAAATTTATATAAATATAGTAATGGTCCTTACAAAAAGTATAGGGAAACATTATTTCAAGTAAATCCCCCTCAAAAGACAAGGGGACATTCCCTTCGGCTAAAGAAAAAAGGATTCAATCTCCAGAGAGTTTCAAGAAAGGCTTAGATACCTACCTGAAACTAAAGAATATTAATGCGTATGTAGCCATGTAAAATTCTGGATCCTGGCTGGTGAGGGTTCTGTGGTCAGAGATGGGGTCTCCACTGGAGCAGATTGATTCTTGCCTTGTGGGTTTCAAGGCATTTACTAGTGGTGAGGCTGGGCTTGAACTACTTGTCTCCCTCCCTTCGTCCACATTTTTCCCACCCTTGGTTGAACTTGATGGACACATGTCTTTTTTCAACCATAATACTAACTATGTAACTAAAATAGCAGCATAAAAATAATAATGAAAGGTGTAAATATTGGTGTCATTTACATTAGAGAACCCAAACAGTTCTGCTAGACAGCAGAAAGCCACCAACTTGTTTTATCTTACAAAATAAATAGGGGGACATGTATGAAAACTGTCTAGATGTAAGACTTTCTTTGTTGCCCATAACAACCAACCAGAGCTTCTCTTTCATCTTTATGAAATGAAAGGTGAGCTCTGATTGATTGCTTTAGGCAACAAAGAAAGTCTTAAACCAAGTCAGTTTTCATACATGGGGCTTGTAATATTTTTGGACCTGAGTGGGCTCCCTAAGCCTTTGGGCCTTATAGCAGCTGCTATGGCTATAGTTACGTAAATGATAGCGTGGCTAAAATACACCAGGGGTACAAAAGGTATGTGCCATTTTCAGTTCAAAATCTTTAGGTACATGTACACCAGCCCCCAAAAGGTGAACAACCCTTTAATTTCCATACTGATGTATCTTACAACAGTATTGACGGATCTCTCCCTTAACTGTGCTTTGGAAAATAATTTTTCCCATTTTTCCCATTTATTATATAAAGGTGTAGCAAAGGTAAACTTGACTGATAGCGCACCATGGTATCATATGACAGAAACAGAGGCGTTACTAGGCCTGGGCCCTTTCTGTTAAGTTTTGCTCAGTAGGGCTGGGTTCACGCGGCATTTTTCATGCCATATTGTGAACTGCGACATATATTTTTACTTATGTTCCTGTCACAATTTTTAAGCGTATTTCACATAGATCTTGTTCATCTCCTCAGCAGTCACTGTACAATGAAAATCTGCCCTGACAAATTTGCTTTTTCAAAAGCGCTTACCCATGTATGACAATGTAATATCTTATAAATAACAGTCACCAAAAAATACACCTAAACATGGAGCAAATATACCAGACGAATCCTTGTTAGTAAGAAAAAAACTCCTACACTACCAGGACCCAAAACTATTACTACTTAAGGATCAAATAATACTGACAACCATGGCCAAACGCGATCACCACATGTGACTATCAGTTGTACGCAGGTGCTCTACAGACATATATTACCGCCATACAGGGACCATAAAGTGGTAGATACTGGTTGTGTGTAGGTGCTCTGCAGAAATATAAGTGATTACATTGAAGTTTCACTTAGTGACTTACAGGAGACGTCTTTTCTGATTGAAGTTGTTCACTTTCCCTTCTCTTCTCCATCTGGCCCAGACCGCCATGATTTCGTCTCCCAGCCACGACTCATCTCTGCAGAATTTACCTCACAAACATTTGAAAATCCTCACTTTTCTAGCACCTATATACCTATCTACTTACTGGGGGGCTTATATAACTCTCTTCCTAATAGGGATTTATACAGGAAAGCATGGTGACACCCCATCCCTACAGCAACTGGCTTTTCTGCGATAGAATGGGATGGGGAGTTCCTTTATAGGCCCCTATTAGGTAGGTTTATAGGCAGGTAATATGGCCCCCAGCATGTAGCTAGGCAGGTAATATAGCCCCCAGTATATAGCTCGGCAGGTAATATGGCCCCCAGTATATAGCTAGGCAGGTAATATAGACCCCAGTATACAGTTTGGTAGGTAATATGGCCCCCAGTATATCGCTTGGCAGGTAATATAGCTCCCAGTATATAGCTCGGCAGGTAATATGGCCCCCAGTATATAGATAGGTAGGTAATATGGCCTCCAGTATATAGCTAGGCAGATAATAACGCCTCCAGTATATAGCTAGACAGGTAATAGCGCCCCCAGTATATAACTAGGCAGGTAATATGGCCCGCAGTATATAGCTAATTAGGTAACATGGCTCCCAGTATATAGATACTTAGGTAACATGGCCCCCAGTATATAGATAATTAGGTAACATGGCCCCCAGTATACATATAATTAGATAATATGGCCCTCAGTGTATATATAATAAGGTAATATGGCCCCCAGCGTATATGTGTATGTACGGTTTTATATTATTATATAAAAATTTATTAAATATATTTTTAAATTTTTTAAAATTTAGATAATATGGCCCCCAGTGTACATATAATTAGATAATATGGCCCCCAGTATATATATAATTAGATAATACGGCCCCCAGTATATATATAATCAGATAATATGGCCCCCACTATATATGATTAGATAACATGGACCCAAGTGTATACAGGCAGGTAATATGGCATATAGAAAATAAAAAATTCCAGTACCCCATTGTAGCCAGATAGCTGGCCCCTTGAAGCCAGGTAGTTGGCCCCTTGTAGCGATTGGAAAAAAAAAAAAAAGCTACTCACCTTACCATAGTCTCTGTGGCAGGTCCGGAAGCTGGTGTACAGTGTAAGCGGCGTGACATCAGAGGCTGCCAACTGAGGAGATCCCGCATTGTAGAGTCGTGATGGAAGCCGGGCATCATGCCCCCTGTGACGCCAATCTGTATGTACAGCACTCACTGAGTGCTGTACATACAAGGAAGAAGTGAGGAGGGTAACGATTCGTCCTGCCTTCTCCCTGTAGGAGTAGCTGCACAGTTAGTGTGCAGCTGCTAACTGTGCGACCGTTGTGAAACGGCCGTGCAGAGTCGAAGGATGATCGCCCCCTGTGATAAGCGGTGCTCCGGGTGATCGTCCGCCCTGGCTGAAGAGACTGTCGGTGCTCCAGGCCCACAGCAGCAGCCTGGAGTCCAGCGAGGTTCGGGGCACAGGCAGTTTTATCCGGGGCTTGTGCCCCATATAAAACTGCCTAGCAATGCCCCTGGACAGAAAGTTATCGCAACGTTTTCCATGCTTTTGTTGCCATCTGAGAACAAATAACACAAACAGCCCCAATCTCATTGTCAAGTTATATTTTGTTACATTCATAGTATATCATCTGAATGACACATTCATAAGAATGGCTGTATATGTTGTAAGATCCTAACATTCTCCCTCCACACAACAACATTTACCACAACTATATCATACAAAATGAACTGCAGTTAAACCAGCAAACAACAAAGAATACACAAACACAGACAGTGAAGACTGTGTTAATGTAATGCAAGTATTTCTTTCTTACAGCTGCTTCCATATCTTCAAACCAATCTCACAGGATTTAAGCACCTTGAAATCCTTAACTTCAAGAAAGGGAGTGTGATTGTGAATAGTAAGCTGAAATTTTCCAAGTCTGTGCCCTATAATGTCACTCAGGCTATCCATTGTGTTTTGGAAGATTTTTGCAATGCTGCAGCACAACTCCTAAATTTACAGATTGACAGTTATTCACTTGACATTGAGCCAGGTAAGAACATACGCACCTAAAATGTATTAAATCATGTGTTGGTAAGAAGTACGTGAAAGACTGTAACCTTTTTGTCAATGTTATATTTAAAATAAGCAAATAAAAGATTTATAGGCTGACACTGAAAATAAGTTGACTATAGAAAACTGGATTGAGAACCTGCTGTTCAATCCAAGTCAACAATTAATCATTTTAACTCTATAAAGTTATTCTCTTAGGAATTAGGTTTTCTTCAATGAAATACATAGTACAATCAGGAAAATAATATAAGCGGAGTTCTTCAGTATGCCACCTACATTTTATTTGTCGGAAAAAAACTAAAGCCAGCTAAACAGTTAAAATGAATATATCACCAATGTTTTTTTTTTACAAATTAAAACCAGATGATACATAATTTTTTTTATGTTCTTTATGTTTATTTAAATATATGCTTCACTGTAGCTACATGGTCATATGAGCCCATAGACTCGTGACCTCTATGGGAGAGTTTCCTAAACATGCTCTGTGACCTGGCAGAGGCATTATGTAGGGAGGGGTAATCACAGATCATTTCCTATTGTAAATAGTGGATCTGTGGTAACTATACATTAGTGGAACCATTCATTGTTATCATGCCTGTTAAGATAATGAGATGAAAAGTGATCTCTACAGAACTTAGTAGCTTAGTAGCCAGAGTGAAAACTGCAAGATTTTTTAGATATATATCGTGTAACAAGGGAAAAAAAAAAAAAATCACCAAAAATTCCCTTTAGGGCAGAAGCCATCCAATGACTCTTTGCTGTTTCTTTCAACTCCCACTATTTCAATGGGGAAGGGGACTAAGCTGCTTACAGATACCTATTGAAGGAACAAAGAATCTAGCATCTTGAACTCCCTTTTTATCCCAACATCTGTCATCAGAAGACAGTTGGAAGGCCCAAAACACATGAGATTATTTTTCAGCCACACAGAACTTGGCATATTTGGAGAGCTTTTGGTTCAGTCCACACAACTAGAATTTCAGATTCCATGCAGATTCTGCTTATAAATCCTCAATGAAAACTGAAAGAAAACTATTTCCATTGACCTAAAGAGAAAATATGTGTTGTAGTTCATACGGCTGGTATTTTCGGGGTATGGTTTTCAAAACCGACACACAGTCAAAAAACTTTGAACATGCACATTCTTTGGTTGTGTTCCATGTGCAAATTTACTGTTGATGTCAATGAGGATGGCTACAATCCTCATACAATACGCACCCAAAAACCCTTTGACTTGTATTCCCTTGGGGTTTTTGCTTTTAAAGTAAAAAACCCAAATTGGGCAATGAATTGGGTTTTTCTGATTTGAAAAATGCCTGAAAAAACCCAAATTCAAAAATCCCTCTAAATCCACGGGAAATAATAACGTATTTTAAATTTTTAAAAAAATAAAATCCCCTTTAAAAAAAAAAAGTCCCCAAAGCGTTTGGGGTTTTAAAACTGCAAAACCCCAGCTGGTTTTCCCAATCTTAAATTTAACTCTGTCACGTGAACATCCTCTGTATCTCTTATAGGATTACCTGATGCAGCTGTAATGCAAAGGTCAAGTTAATAAAGAACCCAACATCATAGGCCAAGTATATAGTATGGTACAAAAAGGTCAAAGGGTTCCCACTAAAAATTTAAAATTCGTTCTCCCTAGTAATCTTTTTCCCACAAAACGGGCAAAAAAAATAGTAGGGAAATCCCTGCAAAAACATTGCAAACGACTTTAAAATTTTATTAACAGTTGCTTTGCCATAATTAGTTATAGGGGTAGATGGCGGTTTGTAAAATAAATTGCTTCCCCTTTTTTGGAGAGGGGCCAAGGGGCAAATTTTTTGCCCCCCCGGGGTAATGGCCCAAATGGGGGGGAAAAAAGTATACACTAGTAAGAAAATTTAAAGTTTCGCAAAACCCAAAACAAAGCCTCCTTCCAAGCCAGTCAGTCCCCCTGCTTTGTACTGACAAGTGGGTAAGAGCCCTGAAATTGCCCCTTCCATTAAAATTGGGGGGGCTTTTTAAACTTTGGGTTTAAACCCCCCTTTTCCCCATAAATTTAGGGCAGGTTTTTTAAACCTTTGCATCCCCCTTTTTCCAACGCCCACTGCAAAGCCCCTTAAATTTTAACGGGGAGGCTGGGTAAGTTTTAAATGCGTTTGGATTTTTTTAAAACTCGAACAACTCTGCAGCGACTTCATAAATGTTTTATGTCCTCTGTGACTGGGAGCAATATATTGGCCCCAATTACACAGGAAATTCGCAAAAAAAAAAAAGATGTAAAAATGCCCCTTTGAGGTCTTTATAACCCAAAATGGGGCACAATATGTAAAAAAAAAAAATGCCCCATAAAAATTTACACACACTAAATAAATACAAACCCTTTTTTCCAACATAGGGGGTATAAATTCGCCCGGGTTTTTGGGCCGAAAAGGGGTTCCTTAAAGCTTTTTTTTTACAGTGATCCCCTTTCTAAAAGTTTGGGGTGTCCACCTTTTTTTTAAACGGCTCGGGTTTTCCTACCATTTAACCCTTTAAAAAGTTCCCGGTGGGTCCCGCAGGGACTTAAATGAATGAAAAAATTGTCCCGGGCACACTTTTTTCTAAACCTGCAATGTCCCCCCCAGGCAAAATTTTGTTGGGGGGTTTCCCATGTTCCCAGGTCTTAGATTCTCAGGGGGGGTTTTGAACCGCCTTCTTGAAAAAACCCTCGGCTTTGTTTTTTAACCCGTTAGGTTTTTTTTTAAATTTAAAATTACAATTTCAATCAGGAAAAAAAAAAATAAGCTGGGGGGTTTTTACGGGTTTGTTTCCCTACATTTTAGGTGTGGGAAACAAATGCAGAAAGGATGTTTTAAATTTGATTGCACCCTTGTGGTCCAATTTTTCCCCAAAAGAGGATTTAATTTTAAAAGTAAAAAAAAAGTTTTAAAAAAGGGGGATTTTCCGCTTTTCTGTTCGTGTGTTTTCCCTTTGTACTTTCATTTTTCCCCCACCCCCCCTTAAAACCCCCCGGGGGTTGTTTCTTCCCCTCCCACTGGGCTTTTTTCTTAACGGGAAGGGGGATGCCCTTAAATCCCCCCCGCCCCTTTTCATTGTTTTTGCTCACCCCTTTAAGTCAGTGGTTTTTGTTTGGATCGTGGGGGGGGTTACCATCCCTGCTCTCCCCCCCCCCTTGCCCTGGGTCCACGGTCACTGTGTCGTTGGGTTACCCTATAAGCCCTTATTTTGGAAAGGAGCTGTATGTTTACGGGCCCCTGCATTCATTTTTTTAGACAGTCTTCTAATAAACTCAGAGCATGACCCTCTTCCCCTAACGGGGTGGGTTTGAATCCAGTCTTTTTATAAATTTTCATCTGGAAAAGCACAGATTGTCCCCCTTCTATGTTTCCCAAAAAGGAGCATTAGGGCACCCCAAGAAAAAAATTTCTGCTGTTTTTTTGATTGTAGAAGCAGCTCCCAGTGAATTATGTGCACCCTGTTTGGCTGTGCGGGGTAAATTTGTTGCCGGCCCCTTATTCGGGTTTTTGGGGGGTTAAAAAAGGAAATGCCCCACCCCCAGGGGAATACGACCGGGGGCCAACAGAAATGAAAAATTAGTAGAGCCTTCAGCCAATAAAATTTTAAAAGGAGGTGAAACCGGGACCGGGCCCGGGGGGGAACAGGGGGTTTCCCAGAAAACAAAAAGAAAAGCAGCTGTGAAAAAAAAGCAGTTTTGCAAACCTACATCCCAATTGCAAAGTTGCTTTTTTTTCCACTCCCCCCCTTAAATTCTGAAGACCTTTTTTAATGAAATTGAAAAAACCCCCTTTAAATTTTTTAATAAAAATTAAAAAAAAAAAAAAATTTTAAAGTAAAAATTCCCCCCCCTTTTTGCCTTTTTTTTAATAAAAAAAATAAAAACAATTCCCCAAAAATTTGGTATTAAAGTTTTCCCGAAAATTCCATCTTTTAAATTTAAAAATTCTTTTTAACCCCTATCCCTCAACACCGTAGTCAAATTTTGTTTGGGTCATTTCATATCCCCTAAAAATTGGAGTAAAAAGGGGTTTTTCACCCTATCCCAAAAGGGTTCCCTTTAAAAGGAAATTTCAAAACCAAAGAAAATCCTTTTTTTTAAATCGGGGTCCATAGGTGAACCCAAAAAAAATTTTTATTGGCGCAGAAAAGGGCAAATGTTTTTTTTTTTTTTTTTTTTACGGTTTAAAATAAATTTTTTAAATAAAAAACCCCTACTTTATTTGGTTTTTTCGGGAAAATCATAAAACCCTGCATAAAACAGGTGACATTTAAATTTTTTTCCGAAAAAAGTGAAAAACCATAAAAATAAAACCACTGAAACATGGCACGGGTAAATTTTTTCAATTTAAACCAAAAAAAATTTTTTCATTTTCCCTTATAATTTCTATGGTCCAAAACCAAAATAAAACCCCCATCTATGTTATGTAGTTTGGAAAAAATTAAAAAAAGTTATTGCTGGGGATGAAAAAAAACTTAAGCCTTTTTTTTTTTGATTATGCCCAAAAAAACAGGGTTTTATTTTTTTTTTTACCTTTTTTTCCTTCATGTTAATAAAGGCAAAAAATGTAATCTAAAAATTACTAAAAAAAAAAACCCCTTTAACATATTGCCTAAAGGTGAAAAATTTTAAAATTCGTTTTTTAAACCCCTTTATGTACTAAAAAATATAAAAATTTGGGTCTTTTCAAGAAGGGGGGGGGGAAAATTTAAAATTAACCCATTAGTAATATTTAAAGGGGTTTGGGGACCACTAATAGAAGGTTTTGGAGATCAGCTTCCTTCTAGAAGAGAGCTAAGGGGTTTATGAAAACTTTTATTTGAAAAATTTTTTTTTTTTTGATTTTTTGGGCTAGAAATTTTTTTTTTATTTCGAAACCTATAAAATTTAAAAGAATTTATTTAAAATTTTCCTACTCAAAGTTTTAAAACTGTAAAAAGGGCAGGACATCCCAAATATCAATTTCACTATATTTGATGCTTTTCATTACATATTTCTTTAAACAAATAGTAGGTAATGAAATTTAATGATCACTCATTGTTCTCGGGACGGGAAAAAGTTGAACAAGCAAAAAAAAGACCCTTTAAATAAAAAGGAAAAGGGAAAGGGGGGTTTTTTCCTTCCACCCTTGTTGTTGCTGATAAAAATTACACATCCAGGCCAAACCCAAAACCAAAAAGAAGGACCATAAAGAAATTTCCCCCCTGCTGTTTACCAGAGTCCAGGGGAAAAGGTCAGAGAAAAGTGATGTATATTTAAAAAATGATCTTAAAAAAAAACAAAAAAACACCACCTAATTTAAAAAGTCCATATGCTAGTCATATATTACTGATAATATGTGAAATGAAAAATTTTGATGATATTGTCCCTTTTTAAAAATTAAAAATAATTTTAAAATTTTTGAAGTGTATATTTTTAAGTAACAGTGTTGCATATTTTCTGCTTAGATACAAGGGCTATAAAAACGACCACAAAAAAAAAAGAACAAATTAAAGCTGATGGTAATTTTACCTGAAATTAACTCAATTGGGGAAAACAAAACAGAGGAAAAAAAAAAATTTAAATTAATAAAAAATTTTTAAAGAGACCACTTACAGCAGTTTTAAAAAAAATGAAAATGGTTTTGACTCTTTATTTGGTTTTTGGGTTTCATGATTTGTTTTTGTTTTTTTTAAACAAGGTTGAAAAATCACAACAAAATTTCATCTTTTAAATTTGGGTACTTGTCTCTGTACCTTGTTCCTTCCTGCAAATTGTCCTCTTAATAGGATTTTTTTTTTTATGATTTCTCATAAAAATACAATAATTCTAAACATTCATTTAAAATCATATTAAATAATCATACATAAAGTAATAACTTTGAAATTGCAAATTTTGTTTTCCCTGAAAGGGCACATATAAGTGGAGCCAAAACAACTGTAAAAATATTTTGTTTGGTGTTGTTTTTTTCCCCTACATGAAATTTAAATAAACGTACGACACACATTTACCTTACCACACATTTTAATCATTGATATCATTCCTAAAGGATTTTGCTGGAAAATGCTTTCATAGCTGGTCTTTAGGGTTAAGCAGAAAAAAAAAAAAAATCTGAACAAAATAAGACACAAAACAAACAAAAAAACCCCTTTAAAATTAGCATGGCCCCAACCTACTTTGTTTTATGTATTAAACTGGTGTCACGTTACATGGCAGTTGGACCTTTGGATCCAGCTAGTGTCGAATAGGGGCGTCTGGAACCCACCAGTGGGGGTTGGGATTCTTTACTCTGTTTTTTTGGGGTTTTCATTTCTTTTTGCCCTGTCTTTCTCTCACTAAAAAGCAGCCAAAGGGCCCACCACACCCCCAAAAAACCCCCCAGGGGTTTTCCCTTACCCCCAATGTGGTTTCCAGTCCCACCCTAAATCCGCTCAAGAAAAAAAACCCGTTTAGGTAAAATAAAACCCTGTAGACCTTAAAAACCAAAGATCTTTTCTTAGTATAGGCCCTTGTATAATTTGTGAGAAAATCAACCCCCAAAAAAATTTAAGGCAGTTTTAAGGAAATGGTCCACCATTAAATTGGTTTGGGTTTTGGTAATTAATTTTTTGAAAACTCTTCATTTTCACATTCGGAATTTCTGTAAATATGAAAACCAGCATGGAAGCACTTTTAAAAAAATTTACAACCCGATGAAAACCCTAAATAATGAATACCATTTTTTTAAAACCACCCAGGTAAAAGGTTTTTCATTTTTAAAAAAATTCCCCTAAAAAATTTTAAGAAAAAAAGTTTTTAAATTAAAAAACGTTCACTTCCCTGAAAACCCCTAAAAAGGGGGCCCTTTTTCCCGGGCAGTGGACAAATACCGGCCGGCCGGAACCCCCTCCCCCCTCCCATTGGATGCACTTTTCCCGTCGGGAAAACCGGACGGAAGATTGGGGCATGTTCAATTTTTTTGTCGGGGTTCCGCCAGCGCAAAACTCCCGGGCGGAAACCCCGTGTGGGGGGGGGTTGCTTGCAGGGGTTTTTCCCCCCTTTGGGAAGCCCCATTTTTGAATTTTGGGCCCGGTTTTTTTTTGGGGGGTCTGAAAAACCGCAAACCGGTTGGGAAAACCCGCCCCAAAAAAAAACCCTTCCCGTGGGGCCCAAGCCCCAAAAGATATCGCAGCAATTAGTGATTTTTTTAAAAATTTTTCTTGTGCCCCTTACAGCGGGCCGGTGACCCATGCAAGTTCTTCTGTGTTAAATTTTCAGAATGCTTGGTAAACTCCAACACAAAAGATGCATCCTGCATATGTTAAGCCCCGGGTTTATGAGTATTTTGGACTGCCGTGCAAAATTTTGTTTGAACTGGGAAACCCCGTTTTTTGCCTCCGGGGAGGGTGAAAAATGGGAAAACATTGAAGAAAGGGAAAAGGGCCCGTTTGCAGGTTAAACACTAAAATTTTTTTCTTTTTTTGGGGGTTTCCCGTTTTATGTTTTTATTTTGATGGTGTAGTTAGAGGGGTATTTCTTTATTGAATTTGGGAGTTGGGTTTTTTTTTATTGCTTTTTCTTTTTTTGACAATGAATTTTAAGAAAAATTTTTTGGATAAAATTTTTGTTTTTTTCAATTTTTATTTTAATTTTTTAAAGCCCCCTCCTTTCTCAAGTTTTGCTAAGGGAAATTTGGGACCCCCCCAAAAAATGTTAAAAAAAAAGGGTTTTAAAATGGATAAACCCTAAATTTCCTTCTCTGGCCTCCCCAAATGAAAGGAAGAAAAAGGTTAAATCTGGGTTTTGTTTTTTAACCCCCAAAAAAATACAAAAAATAAAATTTTTATTGCATTAGCTAAGCAAAAATTTACAACGGAGGAAAAAAGAGATTCTCCCCAAATTTTTATAAAGGAATAAATTTAAATCTCTTGGCCCCCCTGCAAAGAAAATAAAAGGCCCCCCGGGAACCTTTTGCCAAATTTTTTAAAACTTGGGGTTTCCTATATGGTAAAGGTTCTTTTGGGGCCCCATTCCCAAACCCAGGGGCCCAAATTAAACAAATGCTATTTCCCCGCACCCATTTATCTACCCCTGATTTTGATCAAACTTGATAAGCCCACTTGCCAATTCACGTGAAACACTTTTCCCAATGGGCCCTACGTAACATTTTTTAAGGCTGCATGGGAACCCCCACAACACAAACCCCCAGGGGGGATACCCAGGGACCCAAAAAACATTGCTGTAAGAAATTTTGGGGCCCCGCCCCTTTAGGTCCACAACTTTCCAAACCCGGGGACCCCAAACATCACGCAGCAATGGCCCCCAAGAAAAAAAGGGTTTGATTTGCAAATTTTTCCCCCTTTCCCTGTCTCCCAGTAAAAGCCTGAGAGAAAATAGGTAGTAACTTTCTTTACGGTTTTTGACCGATGGTTAAAGTCTTTAGACATCTCAGTTTTGTATCCGTTGTTAAATATTAGGATTTTTTTTTTTACTAACCATAGTACTTAATGTGTAGTTCTCCCCGTTCATTTCTATTGGGGGTTTTTTAATTTACCTGGGCGGTGTGCACTGGGTATATTTGGGCGCCAATTGAACCCAAAAGGCCCGCACAAACATTTGGGCCCTCTCCCTATTTTCTTTAGACCGCTTTTTAGTGAGACGGGTTTTTTTCAAAGTGCAAGTCTCTTTAAAAATTTTAAGGGCATCCTTGACCCCTTCCCCCGCGGGAAGTGCGTTCCTGTAAAAGGACGCCGTTTTCTCTTTAGATCGTGCAGGGTCACAAGCAAGCCCCGCACGTTTTGGGGATATGGGACCAGTGTTTTTATTTTAAAGTAAACCCCCCTTAGCCCCCCAATTTATTTTAAAATCGCCGAGCTAAAGGAAAAAAACAGGGGTGAGCTCCTTCTGTCTTTTCATGGTTTGGGGGAGTGGGAACCCGCTTTCTGTGTGAATACCTGACAGCCCCGGGGGTGTTGTTTAAAAACCAAAATTCCGGGGGGTCAAGTGCCCGCCAAAGCATTATTTGGGGATTGCCGAGCCCTTGGGAAGGACGTCCCCAGGAGACCCCGTACAGCATCAATGCCCGTGTACTGATCTCTAATGTACCCGTGATTTTAAAGATCACTGATACAATTCCCCCATGGGGAAATTAAAAAAAGGGGGGAAAAAATTAAAAAAAAATAAAACAAAAAAAAAACAAACAAGAAAAAAAAAAATAAAAAAACCGTAAACCGTCCTTTTTTTCCCCCCTTTACAAAATGCCCCTTTACTCCAAAAAAAAATCAAAAATAAATAAAGTACATTTTAAATTTGGGGATCATGCGTGTTTTAAAGAAAAACCTCCCTATAAATCATTTATGTTTTTTAAACCTTTTCGTTTTAAAAGGCGTGAAAAACAACCCAAAAAAAAAACCCCACACAAAAATTGCAATTTTTTGTTCATCCCCCCCTAGCAACCCCCCTTAAAATTTGGGGGGGTAAAAAAAGGGAATCAAAAAACTCATATAAAAACAAAGGGAAAAATGATTAAAGCGTCATTAAACCCCCCAAAAAAAAACCTTACCAGTCTGTTTACGGGAAAAAAAAAAAAGTTAAAATCTTTCAGAAAATAGCAATTTTATAAATATTTTTTTAAATAATAAAAACACTTTTTTAAACACTTCAACATAAAAAAACTTTTTTAATTGGGATATGGTAATTTGAATCCACCTTTCAATTTAAAAATAACCTAACTGTATTCTGCAAAAGTGAGCGGGTGTTTAAAAAATAAAACGAAAACATTTTTGGCCCGAATATTTTTTTTACCCCGCCCTTCCCAAAAATGGATTTTTTAAAAACCAAACAAAAAAGCCCTTTTCCCCCCCAAAAAATTATTACCCAAAAAAAATGTCAAACTCATCCCCCCAAGGAAAAGCCCCCACCCCTCCGCACACGAAAAAAAAAAAAGTTATGCCCGAAAAGTGTTTTCCCTTTTTTAAAAAATTTTTTTTGTTTTGAAATCAGTTAAAAAAAAGTAAAAATATACAAAGGGGTATTTTGTAATCGTAAACAACTTTTCCCGGGAAAAAACTAGCATGTTTATTTATAAACCCCACATACTGCTGTAAAAAATAAAAAAAAAAAATAATAGGATTGCTGTATTTTTTTTCAAAACACCCCACATAAAACCCTTTAAAAAAAAAGTGTTTAAAGTGTTTAAAATTTCACCCCCTAATGGGGAACCAAAAAAAAGGGTAATCACCCGCAAAAAACAAGCCATACGGGACTCTGTAAAAAAAATAAAAAATAAAAAAAATTTTGGGAATCAGACTATGGGAAACATAAAAATGCAATTTTTTTTAAATGCATTTTATTGTGTAAAAGGGAAAAAAACATAAGAAACATATAAAGTTTATAAACTTTTTCAATTCTACCCAAAAACCCCCATAGTAAATTTATCATGTTTACTATGCGCAAACCCAACGCTGTTTTAAAATTTAACCAAAATAGCAATGGGGGAAATGCAAATTTTTTTTCCCCCCTTTTCATGGTTTCCCCTTCCCAAAAAAAAACAAAAAAAAAAAAAAAACTAGGAACAAACCCGTGCACCCCCAAAAAACACAATACAAACCCCTAGATGAGCCCTTGGGGGTGTTTGAATCCAAAAAATTTGGGGGGACTTTGGAAGGTGTCCCCCCCTTTGGGAAATTTGGGGCTTTTGAAAAGTGGGCCCTGGCACCCACCCAAAAACTGCGTTGCAAAAACCATACAGCGGCCCCTTCCTTGTACAACTCTGCCCGGCCCCCCAAAACCCGCAGTTTAAAACCCCATAATAGGGTTTTTGCTATTGCTTTTAAAAAAATTTGGGGTTTCTTTTTTCCACGAATACTTGTAAAAAAGAAGCTTTTTCAGCCCAAAAATTGGGGGGTGGGGTTGGGGTTGGGGGAAAAAAAAAATTTTTTTTTCATTTTTACCAACTAAATTCTAAAAAAAAACTGTAAACCCCCTGGGGTCGATATGCTTACGCATCCCTGGTTTTTTTCCCTTTAAGGGGGGTAGCTTCCCAATTTTGGGGGGGTTTTTGGGGGTTTTCATTAAGTTATTTGCCTTAGGTGTCCGCAAAAACCCGGGAAAGGTTGGGGTAAATAAAATTTTTTATTGAAAAAAAGACCCAAAAAAATCCCGTTAGTTCTCCTTCTAGGCTTGGGGGTTTAGAAAAAATAGCGCACTAGGGCTATATTGGGATGGTTGAGCTTTCCCTTTTTTCCTGGGGTCCATCTACCGCGTTTCCCTTGAAAAATGGAATAAAAATTTAAAAATTTTGCAAAAAAAAAAAGTGAAATTTACATCCCCTTTTTCTTTAATTTTTTTTGAAATACCTTTGGGGGTTTAAAAAAACCCCCTAAATGTGGGTTTTTTAAAAACTTTTAAAAAGGGGTAGCTTCTTAGATGGGGTAAAATTTTTGGGGGGATCTAACTAAAGGCCCCCCCCCGCATAAAAACTGGGCCGGGCCCCCTAAAAAAAAAGTCATGTTGCAAATTTTTTTTGAAAAATTTAAAAAAATTTTTTTTAGATTTCTAAGCGCCCATAATGTCGTTAAAAAAAAAAAAAAAAGAAAAAAAATTTTTGGGCCCAAACCCCCCAGTAGACATATGTTTGATCTTGTTATAAAAAATTTCCGAGTGGAAAAATATTTTCTTACATTTCAGAAATTTTTTTAAGTTTAAAAAAAGCAATTTTTTTTCCCAATTTTCCCTAAAGGTTTTTTTATTTTTCACAAAATTTAAAAGGGTTGGTTTTGGGCCCAAAAATTTTTATTAAAATTAAAGCAGAAATTTACGGAAAACATGGGGTTAAACACTTTGGGGTGGTAAAAAAGTTTTCAAAAAGTTAGTCTCCCCATTTTGAGTGACAAAGTCCGATTTAAAAAATTGTGCTGTCAGGAAGGCCAAAACTGGCTCCGGCGGTAATGGCTTAAGGAGGTTAAGTAGTAGACAATAAATTCTAAATGATACTGGAAAGTATATTTCTAATGTAATCAAACTCTATAATAGTAAAATCTAAAAAAAGATTACAATAGCATGACCCCATCATTGTTTTTAGCATTGCATGTCGTCCAGTGTGTTCAGCTTTTAAATACTGTATCCTCTAATGATCATTCAATCAGGTTTGGCATAAAACTATACCTTGGCTCCATCATTACATCATCATAATTATTGCAAAGTTCTACTGAGCATGCAGTGAGCTTTTGGCAGATGTTGTAAAATGCATCTGGTGTGAGTTAATGGTTGTGCTACTTTTGGACTTTCAACCCAACTGATTGCTTTTGTTGTTTCTAACATAAAAATAGCCTTGATTTTATGTGTGGTTTATTTACATCTAAATACTCACAGAAATCAAAAATTTGTATTTAAAATCAAAACTTATATTGGCGAAGTTCCTAAATACAAAAAACATGTCGTTTACATGTCCGTTAACTTTTAAATATCTACTGCAGTATTTCAGAGAAATACTAAAATTTCATATATTTTTGTGTGGTATTTGGATAAAACACAAAAAAAATAGTCATATCAATGGCATATCATTAGGATGTGCTATCAATGTTTGATGGGTGGGGGTCACACCAATGTACCTGCACCAATGTCAGGAACAGGCCCCTGAAAGTCTTCACTCAGAACAGAGAGTAGGTCATACTTGTGCACTACTCTCTGTTCTGTGGGAGTTCCAAATACAGCCTTACACACCATTTGGCTTTATTTGGAGCTCCCATAGAAAATAATAGACAGTAGTCTTTAAGGGGCACGTTCCCAAAATAGGTACAGGTCTCACCACTGGGATCTGCACCTTTCACAGATTGATAGCGTATCCTATCGATATGCTATCAAAATGTCAGATAGGAACACCGTCTTAAGTCAAAGTTTTAGTCCCAGGATAATAACTGTGTGTGTGTATATGTACAGTATCTCACAAAACTGAGTACACCCCTCACATTTTTGTAAATATTGTATTATATCTTTTTATGGGACAACACTGAATATGTGACACTCTGGTACAATGTAAAGTAGTCAGTATACAGCTTGTATAACAATGTAAATTTGATGTGCCCTCAAATTAACTCAACACACAGCCATCTATGTTTAAATCTCTGGCAACAAAAGTGAGTACACCCCTAAGTAAAAATTTATAAATTGTGCCCAAAGTTTCAATATTTTGTGCCACCATTATTTTCCAGCACTGGCTTAACTCTCTTGGGCATTGAGTTCACTAGAGCTTCAAAAGTTGTAGCCATTAGAATCTTCTTTCACTCCTCTATGATAACATCATGGAGCTGATGGACGTTAGAGACCTTCCACTCTTCCACCTTCTGTTTGAGGATGCCCCACAGACGATCAATAGGGTTTAGGTCTGGAGACACGTTTGACCAGTCCAGAACCTTTACCCTTATTTTCTTTAGCAGGCAGTGGTTGTCTTGGAGGTGTGTTTCGGTTTGTTATCATGTTGGAATACTGCCCTGCAGCCCAGTTTTTAAAGGGAGGGGATCATGCTATGCTTCAGTATGTCACAGTACATGTTGGCATTCATGGTTCCCCTCAAAAAAGTAGCCCCCAAATTGGCAAAAACCCCATTGCAACCCAAAAAAAATGACATTCCCACCACCAAACTTTTACTTTATAAAAAACACAATTTTTTTGTACTGTCCCGTGGGTTTCTGCCACAAATGCTTGACACCAATTTTTAACCAAAAAAGTTTATCTTGGTCTTATCAACCCCCCGGACAAGGTTCCCGAAATTCATATTTGCTTTTATCATCAAATAAAGAAACCCTTTTTTTTTGCAAAATTAAGGGTTTCCGGGTTTTAAAAAAAATAAAAAGCATTTTAAAATATAATTTAAAGTATTTCAAAAGTTTTAAGTTTTGGTAAGTGGATATCAAATTTTCTTTCATTCAAAACCCCTCTATAATTTCCACATGTTACAGAAGGGGCCGTTAAACCCCTTTGCCCTTTCTGCAACCAAACCCTTTTTAGGGATAGTAGGCATGTAATGGGTTTTCCCTTTTTTTTCATTTGTGCAGGGTCCCTTGAAGGGTATTGTGGTTCTCCCCGCATACTGGTGTTTAACTGGGACCCTTTTCTAAGTGCAGGTTTTTTTTTTTAAATTGCCCCCCTTTGTTTATAAAAAAATTTTGTGAGCAAATGACATTGGGTTTTCTACAAATTATATCTCTCTCAAATAGCAATGGTCTATAGCATCCCCCCTGGGGTTTTGTTTAATTTTTAGCCATTGAAATAAGGGAAAGGGCCCTTGGGGTTTTTGCTTATGAAGCTAAGTGAACGTTTTTACTTTTGGGGGACTGCAGAGATTACAAAAAGTTATTAAAACTGTCTATTGTATACTTGAAAGATATATGTAAAATGTTGGATATTATTTAAACCAAGATATAATAATTTTGCTAATGAAAGCCTAATGTGGGTTGATGGAAGTAACTTTTGGGGGTTTTTGGGAAAAAAACAAGAACTAAAAAGGGTAAGCCGCATGCAAACCCAAAGATTAATTTCCCCTGATGTGTTTTCCCATTTAAACCATTTTCCTTGTCCCGTTTCCTTCAGCAAAAGTTTCGGGTTTTTTTGTGCATTTTTTTTTAAAGGGGATTTTTTTTTTGGGAGAAGCCCTGCAAACCCAAAATATTCAGTGTGCAACGTAAGGTCGTGCACTAACAGGGTGCCCCTCCCCCACCCCTTTAAACCCCTGCAGCCAAAGCGGCAAACATTAATCTTTAATTTTAAAAAAATGCACTCAACTTCTTTGTTCAAAATCGCTGTTGGTCTTTGGCCCTGGGGGGCAGTTCCGTTTTTAGGGGTTTGGGGTCTTTTTTTAAAATGGGGCCATCTTAAAACTGGAGCAACAATTCTTTTTTTTTAGACCCCAGAGAGTCTTTGTTTAGGGCCCTGTGGAACTTCCCGTGAGGGAGTAAAAATGTGTTTCATTAACTAAAAAGGGTCCCCATTCCCCAAAATTTGACCTTGTAACACTAAAGAGTCACATGAAAACCAGGGAAAGGGGGGAAAAGGGAAATGGGCACAAATTTTTTCCTTTTCATTAAAGATGAAATCAATTTTTGTTGCCTGGGTTTAGCCTTTTATGGGTTTGTTTTATTTATTTTGAGGGGCAAACCCAAAATTTTCACTGTTTGATAAATGTAAAGTAGGCAGTGTAAGTTGTAATAAAGTGTCAAATTTTTTCAGGGGCCCCCCCAAATTAAAAATAAAAAATTTTTTTCTAGGAACCCCCCTTTTATGGTTTAAAACCAAATCCCTTTTTGGAAAAAAAAAAGTAAATTTTCCCGGGCCAAAAAGTTTTTTTAAAGTAATGCAAATTGAAAAACAAAAAAAATTTGGGGCAATAACCGATAAGATCAATGTTTTACAATTTCAAAACAGAAACAACTGCTGGAAGCTGGAAATAACTTTCTTTCTTAAGGATAGAAACTTTTTCGGATCATGTACTTTATATAAAATTACCCGGGGAAAAAAAAAAAATCAGCCACATCAACCGGGGGGCCCCAAAAAAAGCAGCCATCCCGGGGACATGGGAAAAAAACATGTCTGGATAAGTGTCTGGGGCATTTTATCTTGAAACCAAACCACACTGTCATTGTAACTTGAGGGGCCCCCCTCTAAAGTGTGTGTGTTAAAATATAAAATATACAAATTTTATATGTAACCAAAATATTTCATCATGGGGGTTAAATGAAAACATATGATATTCTTATATGTAAACCCTAAATGGGGATTGATCCTAAAAATTTCTTAAATTACCCGTAAAAGGGGAAATGAGGCCCACACCCCCCCAAAGTAGTAGGGGGTTTTGGAACAATAATGCCACACCCCCTTACCCGTGTGCGGAAGCGGCTCTTACAAATATACAGTCCCCCGGCCCCTTTCCAAGGGCGTACAGGAAGTACAGTTTAAAGTTTGGGGGATGGAAGAAGCAAAACTTTTCAAACCTACCCCTTGTATTTTGTATCCCAGCATAGCAGTGGGGTATATTTTTGTTGTGTTTTATGTTGTATATTTTGTGTTGTGTTAAAAATATATATATTTTAATTTTATATATATATATATAATATATATAAAAACTATTACTAAAAAAATCCAAACATACAAATAACAACATACATTAAAAAAAACACAAAAATAAAACACCCATTTTTAAAATTAAAATTCCGAAATAGGGTTCCCCGGGGAGGGGCCCCTCTGTTTTCCACATAAAAAATGCCTTAGCGTGTTTAAAATTTTTTTTGTATGACATTTTACTAATGGAGTTTTGTCAAGATGACATTTTTCCCCCAGATATTTCTCCTTAGAAATATGAAGCTTTTAAAGAATGTTTAAAAAACACTAACACGTTTTCCAAAAATTTTTTTTTTTTTTTAACAGCAACAACTGCTTTTTACATTCTGATATCACATATTTCAAGATTTTTGGGATAAGCTAGACCCGAAATTTTTTTTAAAGAATTTTAGAAAAAAACAAAAACTTTTGTAGATATAAACTTCCCCTTATTTTTCTAATATGAATGTAAAGAATAGCTCTCTTTTATATTTAATAGTTGGCAAGTTTTAGACTCTCTAGTGGGTCATATTCATATTGTTCTTCCAACCATAAACTATTGCAACATTTTCCATGTGAACGTGTTCTTTGTAGTGCTTCTCAAAAGCAATCCATTTCATCTTGAGATCTTTCATCTGTCTTTCAGTCTGAACCATATTTTTGTCTGTCCATTGTCCCGTTGCTTTCCCTCTGCTTTTGATGTTGTTCTTGTCTTACAGTTTTGTTTAATGCTGTGTTGTTACTGCATATACATTCTTCATGTTACAATGCTTACTACAATATATCTGCATTTTGTTATATTATTATTGTATTAGTATTTATGAGTATCATTGAAACAGCCATTATAATAGAAACTGGCACTTATTGGTACTTATGGCAAAAATGCCAACATATGAATATATTTTGATGATAAATTCCTCAGATCTGTAATTATTTTTAACAAATTAACCAGAATTCAGCACTCGTAGGGTATGTTCACACGGCGTTTTTAAGATACGATTTCGGGTCCGTGTTGGATCCGGAAATCGCATCCAAAAACGTAGCATCGATCGGATCCAACACGGACCCAACAAGTAGCTGCGTGTTTGGATCCGTGTTGAATGCAGCAGGATCGTACCCTATACTTTATTATAGGGCTCCTGCTCCATCTTTCGGACCAAGAATTGACATGTCAATTCTTGGAACGGATCCAAAAGACGGATCCGACAGACGCAATGTGAACACGCATTGACGATCACTCATTTGAACGCCAATACATGTTTTACATTGTGAGCAATATAAAATATACTGCTTATTGTCAGAAGCGTGTTTGGGTCCGTCTAGACCAGTGTTTCTCAACTCCAGTCCTCAAGACCCACCAACAGGTCATGTTTTCAGGATCTCCCACTGAATGCACTGACAATAATGATATCACCTGTGCAGAATGCACTGACAATAATTATATCACCTGTGCAATACTGAGGGAAGCCTCAAAACTTGACCTGTTGGTGGGTCTTGAGGACTGGAGTTGAGAAACACTGATCTAGACGGACTCAAACACGCATCCAAAATCGTATGTTCACACGAAACAAACAAGCCGTATGAACATACCCTTGACCTTTACATTAATACATGTTGCTGTCAATTCTTGGTCCGAAAGATGGAGCAGGAGCCCTATAATAAAGTATAGGGTACGATCCTGCTGCATTCAACACGGATCCAAACACGCAGCTACTTGTTGGGTCCGTGTTGGATCCGATCGATGCTACGTTTTTGGATGCGATTTCCGGATCCAACACGGACCCGAAATCGTATCTTAAAAACGCTGTGTGAACATACCCTAAGAGTGCTGAATTCTGGTTAATTTGTTAAAAATAATTACAGATCTGAGGAATTTATCATCAAAATATATTCATATGTTGGCATTTTTGCCATAAGTACCAATAAGTGCCAGTGTATGTGACCATTACAGTAGTTTACATGAATTGTGGTTTCTGAAGTTGCTCATAAAGAAATTAGTCATGATCTATTATTAATAATAATAATAGTATTTGCACTGTTACCCCTCATGGAGCAATGGATTTTCCAAATTGGATCCTTAGCTCTTGGCCCAAACAATAGTTAATGGTCCACTGCAGATTATGTCATACAGAGACATGACCTATAGCGGGTGAGGTGATCAAGATAGCCAAAGGTAAGTAACAGTCTGGGATGGGCAGAAGTGGGTACAAGGTAAATACATGAATTAAAAGATCAGATCATTAGGATTAAAAAAAAAAGGATAAGGCAGAGGTATAGTTAACATATAGCAAGATCATAACAAAGGTCAAGAAAGGAAATATAAAGAATAGTACTTAGGACAAAACATAGCAACCTGAGGTTCAAACCAGTACCAATGGATCAAAAACCATACATTGGCCACACTCACCCATTGTACAATGCAGGTTGCTTATACCTTAAATTCAAGCACCCAATAAGTAAAATTACACCAAAGATGATGCTCTTAAGAAATTCTCATTTATTTATGGAAAATATGATATACTTCCACAATACTGAAATAATATAATACAACATGGACAAATAGACTTTGCAATAAGATGAGTAACAAATTCATTATATTGTTTAATATAATTGCCAAGGATGTGGTAATTCTCAATTTAAATTAATCCAGAGATCTTCCAGACTCTTAAAGGGGTTTTGCCACAAAGTAAAATTGTTGTGGGAAACTTGCAAATTAAATAATAAACATTTTCACCATGCATCATTATTACAAATTCTGTACCATTTTTGTTTCAGCTGCTCCCTTAGTGATCCATAGCGTACAGCTTATCTCTAGGGGATACGACCAGGGACAAGAGCTCCTCAGTCTTGCTGCACATGCTCAGACATCACCTTTTCTCACAGGCAGCTACTGTCAGTCTCTTTCCTGCTTAGTAATCGCATACATTCACTGCTAAGCGGGTGTTCAACCCAGGTGCTGCCATTCTACTTCTGTCCTCTGTACTCCTTATTAATTAGTCAAACAGTGCAAATAAATAAAAGGCAAAAATAAACCTCAATCAGATATGTGCATTGAGAGAAATAAAAATCCACATTTAGTTCCTGCATGGATTTGAACTTAGGACCCCTATGCTGAACAGCAGAAGTAATAACCACCCAGCTACATTATAGATACTCACAGCTCTTTACATAAACAGACCTTTGTTTGACTAGAGTGAGCACAATGTAAGGAAAGGCATGGTGAGGTCATCCTGCTGGGTCACATAATATGCAGTTCAGACAAATCACACACACACACCATTTTGTGCAAACTGACAGCTAAAGCTAGATAAAGCAGGTATGAAATGACTTTGTGGCAAAACCCTTTTAAGTAACAGGCAAATGTATTCCTAATAAAGACTCTGGTGGTAGTCCGTGTTATACATAGACAAAAATAAGGTTTCTGTGAAAGAACAATGTATGGGTCCCTTACTGTCAACAAAAGAGTTACAGTAGACAATTATAGACCTACTCTTTTATTAAAAACTGGTACATTGCAGCACGTTAACACAAGGTAATAATTCACACAAGCAGAAATGCTTTTATTATAGTGGTGTTCCATTTTGATTTTGTAGCCACATACAGTTGAAACCAGAAGTTTATATACACTATGTAAATAGACACATATGCATGTTTTTCTCCCTATCTGACATGAAATCAGAATAAGCCTTACCCGTTTTAGGTTAATTAGGATTATCAAATATATTTATATTTGCCAAATGCCAGAATAATGAGAGAGAGAGAATTTTTTAAGGCATTTTTATTACTTTCTGCAAAGTCAAAAGTTTATTTTGTAGCATTGCCCTTAAACTGTATGACTTGGCTCAAACGTTTTGGATATCCTTCCACAACCTTCTCACAATAGTTGGTAGGAATTTTGGCCCATTCCTCCTGATAGAACTGGTGTAACTGAGCCATGTTTGTAGGTCATCTTGCTCACACCTGCCTTTTCAGCTTTGCCCATAAATTTTCAATAGGATTGAAATCATGGCTTTGTGATGACCACTCCAAAACATTTACTTGGTTATCCTTAAGCCACTTTGTAACCAGTTTGGCAGTATGCTTCAGGTAATTGTCCATTTGGAAGACCCATTTCTGACCAAACTTTAACTTCTTGGCTGATGTCTTGAGATATTGCTTCAGTATTGCCACATAATCTTCTTTCCTCATGATGCCATCAGTTTTGTGAAGTGCACCAATCCCTCCTGCAGTAAAACAACCCCACAACATGATGCTGCAAAACTCGTGTTTCACAGTGGGGATGGTGTTCTTAGGCTTCCAAACTTCTCCCTTTTTCTTCCAACGTAACAATGATCATTATGGCCAAACAGTTCAATTTTAGTTTCGTCAGACCACAGGACATGTCTCCAAAAATGTAGGTCTTTGTTCCTGTGTGCATTTACAAACATTAATCTGGCTTTTATATGTTTCTTTTGGAGTAATGGCTTCTTCCTGGCAGAGTGGCCAGTAGTTGTTTTACTGTGGATAATGACACAATCTTTCCAGCTTCTGCCAGCATCTTCACAAGGTCTTTTGCTTTTGTTCTTGGGTTGATATGCACGTCGGACCAAAGCACGTTCATATCTGAGATAAAGAACCCATCTCCTTCCTGAGCCGTATGATGGCTGGACATCCTCATCTTGTTTGTGTATAATTGTGCAGATGAACGAGGCTCCTTCAGGGATCTGAAAATTGTACCCAAGGATGATCCAGACTTATGCAAGTCCACAATTCTCTTCCTGATATCTTGGGTGATACCTTTAGACTGTCAAATGATATCACACACAGAAGTAGTGTGTTTCTGGTGTGAATTAAAATACATCCACAGGTGTGTTTCTGACTCAGATGGCTTCTTCCTAACAGAGTGGCCTTTCAGCCCATGTTGATAAAGTACTTGTTTCACTGTGGATAATAGCACAAACCAACCCCGGCCTCCGCCAGCATCTTCACACGGTCTTTTGCTTTTGTTCTTGGGTTGATATGCACATGTCGAACCAAAGCACAGAACCCGTCTCATTCATGAGCAGTATGATGGCTGGAAATTCCCATCTTGTTTGTACTGGCATAGCATTGTTCATACAGATGAACAAGGCACCTTCAGGTATCTGGAAATTGCACCCAAGGAAGAACCACAATTGTCTTTCTGATATCTTGGCTGATTTCTTTAGGCTTTTCCATAGCAGTGTGTTTCTGGTGTGTGTTAAAAATACATCCACAGGTATGTCTTTAACTCAGATGTTGCCAATAAACAATCTTCCAAATACATTACATCATTATATGATCTGTCCTATATTGTTTAAAGGCATCATAGTCCTAGTGTATGTAAACTTTTGATTTAGTAAATAATAAAAAATGCCTTAGAAAATTCTCTCTCTCTCATTATTCTGGCATTTGGCAAATATAAATAATTTTGGTAATCCTAATTGACCTAAAACGGTTAAGGTTTATACTGATTTCATGTCAGATAGTGAGAAAATCATACATATATGTATTTTCATATAGTGCATGTAACCTTCTGGTTTCAACTGTATATCCTATTCCCACTCATGGTGGTAGTTATTCTATCAAATGTCCTCCAAAATAATTTTTAACTTAATCTAATCTCACAGTAACTTAAAGTGGTTATCCAGGAGTCTAATGATTTCTTAGAGCACTATAAACTTTATTTATATTGAAAAGTAAAGATATCCCACTACCTTCATGTGTTTCTTTTCTTCTCTTTTGCCTCCTTATTCATCTATTATAAGATCAGTGAAACTTCCTGGTTGTGGGAGTGTCAGTAGTTCTTCTACAGCTATTTCCCACAATTCCCACAATGCATTGCAGTTACAATCTAGGGCTTCTCTGCACCTGCCCCCTAATCCTCCTAGCATTGTTCATTATCATTCTCAGACATGTACACCTCATGCCCCTGCATCTCTGCTTCAGTTCACTCCCTGGTTTCCTGCAGCAGGCTGTGTTATAATACAGAGCAATCAGTTTGTGACATAGTAAAAAGATATTCTTTCCTCATCCTATAATATTATTGTAATGCTGATTGTTGTGAGGAATGTGGCATCACCCAGCTTTCCTGCAGACTGAATAGCCTATCTAGAAAGGTGAACAATGTCACATCCCCCACAGCAATCGGTTTATGATCATGGGAAGGCTGTGTGCCTGCTGTAGAGGATGCGTCATTCTCCCTGCACACAGTGATGTCAGGGCAGTGTATCATTACACTTTATCCTGGCACCACTATTATATACAGAGCAGTAGGCAGACATTTTCATGACTCCTGCTGCATAATCTCAGAGGTCCTAATACACATTCAGCCAATCAAACAATGCAAGTCTTATGCTTGCAGCCTCCACCTCTGTACTAGAATGATTACATTACTGTCCACACCTCTGCTCAGGTCACACCCACTGCAGTGTTTCTAAGCTGAGACTGGCTTCAAAGCACACCCACTGAGTGATGACAAAACGTCCATAGACTCAGAAGCAAAACCATGTGATCGATGGATGTCACATGGTATGTAAGAAGAATGCGAGTGAAGGGCGCTCTGCCTGGTTTTGCAAAGCAGAACAGGTAAATAATTTGTATTGAGTATCAATTACAAAGTTCAATATCATTAAGTTGTGAGGTCTATAAGAAATTAAAAACCCTTCAACCATAAGACAAAAGTTATGCTCTGTCTAAAGAGAAAAATGTGAAACTGAGTAAAAAAGGATTGTGATCCATACATAAGCAGAATTTTCAAGATATTCAAGTGTTTGTGCCAATTAACTGCCTACGTCTTCTGCACAGTCTTGCAAAAAGTAAGGGAACAGGTGGCATAGCTCAGAAGCTATCTTTCCTGGTCTCCTTTTCACATTACCAGGCTAATTGGCAGAATGTACGGTTTTTTAGCTTACTTCTCTCCCACTAATGGTTTGAAGATTCCATAACAATAAAGCTCTTTATAACAAAGAATTGCAAATTTTTTATCTGAACCGCAGCAGGCTCAATACATAGATGAACATCAGAAGAAGGGTCATCAATATATCATAACCATCTCATTCTATTAAAATAAAATTATTCAATTGGCTTACTATCAGTATTATTAGGAAAAAAACAAGCAAACCCTCATATCTAGCCTTATATCATTTATTTACACAGTGGCTCCTCTCCTGACCTTTCTCCACAGCTGTCCTTTTTCATTTCAAAATCTCCAGTAATCTCTATAATAAAAATACAACAAATGGCATATACAGCTCTTTAAACATGAATTGCGATGACTGCCCCCAGTAAACAGGCTTGATTTATAAAGAACAGTCTATCCAAACTACCAGATCAGTAAGTCTTAGAGCTTCCTTGTCTTTTATTACGTTTACAACCATTTACAGGGTGTGGAAAGTGTGTGAGAAGCGGAAAAAAAAACCCAACTTTTATTTTAGTACTATTTACACTATATTTGTGGCTTTAAAACAAAAAGGTAATTATGTATATTAAGGTTAGGCACTCTAAATATATTTCTGAAATATAATGTTGCTTATTAGTAACATATTTGTAGGGACTTTATAGCAGTTATTTTCTGGATTGGTGAAGGCATTTAGATGCCCTATTGAATATATGGCTTTTATGATTGGAGGTCCTCTACTGAGAACCCTGCCTATCAGCCACAAGGGTGCCATTAGGATAGTATTGGCAGTACACCTGTCGGGGGCCCTAATCAAATTTAAACTAAAATGGGCCAACTGAGATGGTGCAATATAGGAATTGGTAAAGGATGGGGGCCCAGATGCTTTGGCTTTATGGGGCTTTGAAATTACTCATGGCAGTCCTGATCAGCCAAAACATAGAACCTCTCTGTAAGAGCAGCTTCCGCTTTGTCAGACCCAGTCTGTTCTTGTATGACAGACAACCCACTCATTTGAATGTTCAGTAATGTCACTGCAAGGGAAATGTCTGGCCAGGCATAGTGTCCCCTGCTGATTGGCTTCTCTAACCCCAATCAAACACATCTAACAGCAGATTGCCTTGTTGGCTCCTCTTAAGTCTAATGAGGCCAATGACCAGCACATGCACTTCATAAGCAAGTGCATAAAGAAACCGTGGCAGGGACCTTGGCACCATGATTGTTTTGTCACTCCATAGCACCATGCTCTATCCTTGTAGTAATCTCAGTGGACTGACACCCTCCTTTCCTGGGGGAAGTGGCTGCTTGCAGTTAGAATTGTCACTGGGAGCTTAGTAAAATATGGCCTGTTAAGTAAAGTCTTAAGGATGAACCAAACTAGGCTCTGATGTACAGTCTCGCCTGTAGAATTGGGAGTCCCATGGCTATATTCACTGGGGATACACCGGCTTTAGTTATTTTCAAAAATGCATATAAAAACAAATTACTGGCACCATTTTGTGTACTTAACACCAGCTGGGATGATAGGAATGCCTAAAGGGCTTGTGGTTTTGCAGACTAGTAGCAATCGTAGTACCTTAAGTGGTGTTATCGGATAACTGAATACCACCTCCCCCAAGAGCCTTTTTTTTCTTTTAAATTTTTTGGTTTAGTGGTTTTGCTGAACCTAATTGCTATGATGGTTAATTAGGTAAATTGATATAGAGCAGTAGATTACAATACAGTAACACACGCTGTATAATTCCTAGTACTTACTGTAATTAGGGAGGGTATATGGATCATTCAGAGCCTAGAGTTGCCTGATTTAGATCAAAATCTCTGGTGCACTATAGTGCTAATGTTTTTGTTATAGGATTAGGGGAATAGGATTATTCAAAATTATTTACATTTTAAAATAACCATGCTTGCCAGTGCCAGAACAGAAAAGGGACAAAGGTAACACAGTTACTGCCCAAACTGAGCTTAGTCATGGTTGTATTGACAGGAGATTCAGTACCTACAGTGTCAGACTGGAATGCTTGTGGTCCATCAGCGAAGTTGATTCTTTGGGCCCACCTTACAGCTACTGTATATGATTCTTGCATTCTGCCTCTCTTTCTCTATGTTTCTCCCTGAAAAGCGGCCCAAGGCCTGCCATGCCCAGCTGTCCACCATCTCAAGGAGCCCAAAACCATATCAAGAATAATGCTTGAAGTCAGTGTGTCCCATTAACTCCTTAACCCACCTGGACGTATGGGTACGTCCTGGTGGGTTAAGGAGTTGTGTAGTGGTATCGCAGCGCGATTGCTGCTAGTTGCAGCTAACACCTGCCGGTTACAGCACGGGGAGAGGGGGATGCAGTGCCTTCTCCCCTCGCGCTGTTTAACCCCTTAGATGCTGTGGCAAAGAAGACCGCGGAGTCTAAATCAAAGAGAAATGGTGCTGCGCACCATTCCTCACTCCAATCGGGACCCCCGCGGCGAAATCGCGGGCTCCCGATTGGTTAACATGGCAGCTGGAAGGCTTTCATCGCTACCATATTATCGATTGCCCCACTTCCAGCTCCAGGAAGTGGGGAGACCGCCATCTTTTTTTTGGTCATTTCATGTCCTATAAAAATTGGAATAAAAGTGATCAAAAAGTCGCATGCATTCCAAATTGCTAGCAATAAAAAGTACACTTTAGCCCACAAAAAATACCCCCTCGCTCATGTCTGTAGGTGTTAGTACAAAAAAGTTATTGGTCGCAGAAAATGGCGAGGCGGCACAAATTTAAAAAATAGAAAATGTTTGGAATTTTTTTATGGCACCAAAATATAACGGAAACCCTACATCGTTGGTATTGGTGAATGCACATCAGCCTGTAGAATACAGATAACATCATTTTTACCAAAGAATGAACTCCGCAAAAACAAAACCCCCGCAAACATGCCGCAAGTAAACATTTTTCACATTTTGACCCACTTAGAATGTTTTTGCGGTTCCGGAGTATATTCTATGGTATGATAAATGACACCGTTAGAAAGTACATCTTGTCCCGCAAAATAAAAGCCCTCATATGTCTATGTAGATGGAAAAATAAAAACGTTGTGGCTTTTGGAAGGCGAGAAGGAGAAAAATGAAGAGTTTTATTTTTTCTCTTTGGAGGGATTAAGGGGTTAAGAATCAATGGTATCAATATGAATATAATGTAGAGTGAGCATAGCAATCGTTACTCTGGTATAGACAGAAGCCCTCTAAACCTGTGCTCATTGATGATATCAAACACAATCATTATCACCTTTGTTTCTTAAACTGATTATTATATCCAAGGCACTGTAAGCTTGCCATATTACATACAGTGCTATAGTATGGGCTTCATGCATCCTATCAATAAGTTTTCCAGGACTTGCTAATTCATGCACTACAGTTCATCTGTATGCACAGAACTACCCGATATGCAGATTAGTTTTATTCAAATGAATATATGTTGGATAAAAGTCATTTAACATTTTTCTTTAATTGTGATATTTTCAACCCTGGCATAGGCCAACTAAGGAATTTTACGATTAGTAGAAAAAGAAATTTTAAAAAAGATACGTTTTTCTAAAATTATGCAGGTCCCTAAAATTTTATTTTCCTTATGTCTCTTTTCCTGCCAGATGTATAATTAACTGAATTAAAACAATGCAACTACAGTATATGCCATACAGTTAAATTATCTACTTTATATGTTGGTGTATAACGTAGCAGGTTACTCTTTTCTGTGCGGTATGATAAGAAAATCAAAAAGTAGATCTTTTCTGACCTCATTTAGAAGCACAGTTTAAAATGTGTAGGGTTGTTGTAATATAGAGAAAGTAATGAGTTGATGTAAAAATAGATACACAGGGCTGGTTTCTTGATCCTTTTGTATGGAACCCTCGATTTTACCACCATATGCCTCAGATTTTATATGTAGGCATAAAGATGATATGCTCCATAGGAAGCCAAACTGACATTGCATTCTTCCCTGGAGGAGTTGCTTCTTGAGGATATCTCTATACATGTGGAGCAACAGTAACCAAGTACCATAAGGATCTGGTCTCTGTGCACTACTATATGGGTTCTGTGCCAATGCAAATGAGCCTTAAAAGAGTTGTCCACTTTGTATTGTTTTGATCTATTTTCTAATATATACGTATTCAAAATTTTGTTAATATATCTGTTATATACCAATTTAGTCTGTGATCGAGCCATTGAGCTGTAGGTATGACCTTGCGGTTGTGTTTTAGATTGATATTAAAGGCATGAAAACTATGAAGGAAACCACCAGTTCTCTGGAACATGCTACTGCGGGCGATCAGGCACACTCACAACCCTCATAGTTTTAAGAGGGCCCTGAGAACACAGCTTCTCAGTCTGGCCTAAGAAAGATCCCTAATTGCTAACCCCTACCTGTTATCATACTTATCTGTCACTCCCAACACTAGGGCACTCACAGGCACTTATCTGTATATAGATGTACTGTCAGGGTGACAGGTTCACCCAACTTTTATATAAACCACCTCCTATTTATGTAACATGGCTGGACCATTGTAAACTTAGCACTTCTTAACCCTTCGTCTCACCCATTCACCATAATAGATTGTAAGCTCTTGCGAGCAGGGCCCTCACACCTTGTGTCTCATCTGTAAGTTATTTTAATGTGTAATGTCTGTACGTATACCCTCGAATTTGTAAAGTGCTGCGGAAAATGTTGGCGCTATGTAAAGATTATTATTATTATTATTAATGCAGTAGGCCCCCTCAATAGAAACAAAAAAAACAGTGTAGCCCACGTTTCATAGTAATGGCTCTCATGCAATAACTATATAGACTAAACATGGTGTCAGTTATGTGACCCACCACACATGTCTATACTTGCCAACTCTCACGCTTTCTTCCAGAAAACTCCTACAAACTGGGACACTAAAGGGGTGGGGTTTATATAGACCAAATCCCAAAAGTGCAAAACAGCACGCTGTTTCACTGACTCACAAGCAGTTTGCACTCACTCTGTCTTCTCAGGCTGTGGTTGGTTCTACAGCAGTGATTAGCATATTCAGCTTCTAGGCAGCAAACTGAGCCATTACACTGACATTGCAGGAGATCTTATCTCTAACAAGATTACAGATGAAGGCAGCCTTTTCAGTCCTCACAGTATTTGTAACTTTTGTTTAATAAAGCTAATTTCATTAGACTTAATTAGATCACTCAAAGCTCAGTCCAGCTTTGGGGTGACATCACTCCCTGCTCTCCACTAATCAGATAACAGACATCTGTGTGGTATGCAAGTAACCAAATAAACCTGTATGCACACAGGGAGCTGATAAAATGTCTCATCTCATGACTAAAGTAAAATCTATTGACCAATGTATTTAGAAAAAGTCTTTATTTACCATTCCCTTTTATATTGAAAACTATTTTTTGTAGTGAGAAAACCATTTTAAAAGGTGGGCAAATATGCACATATCAGGTGACTCCTGCTATCCAAGTAAAAGTAGTTTATTGGGGAGTAGCGTCTTAGCAGGTCTGTCAGGGTCTATTCAGAAGCCACTTACATTTTTTCTTTTTCTCTTCTTTCTGATATTTTTTTCTTTTAAGTTAATGTTATTACACAACCTGACATTACCTACCATCGGTTATGTGTGTTATTTGTTTGTTTTTAACTTTAATAACAATGTGACATCCTCACAGGTGTCAAACTGCCGGCCCTCCAGCTGTTGGGAAACTACAACTCCCATCATGCATTTGTATAATCTATAACAGTGGGCATGATGGGAGTTGTAGTTTCCCAACAGATGGTGGGCCGGCAGTTTGTCACCCCTAGGTAGTGCTCAGATGAAAATAAAAAATCCAAAGGGTAAAGAAATAACCCAATTAATAATAATTATTCACCCCTTATTACTGCTGAGTTACCCAATGGTTATTTTGCAAAACTGTTTAGTTGGTGACAATTTATCAAACATGATTATTTTCAGTAAAACTTACATGTGAGCGTAGTTTTTGTCCACACCCTGGTCAGCTAAACCTGAAGTTCGTTTCACATGGGCAATACAGGTGCCTTTTGTCATCTGCAGTATGGCCTGAATGTCCTGGTCCAGGCATCCTCAAACTGCAGCCCTCCAGCTGTTGGGAAACTACAACTCCCATCAGTCCCACTGTTATAGATTATATAAATGCATGATGGGAGTTGTAGTTTCCCAACAGCTGGAGGGCCGCAGTTTGAGGATGCCTGTCCTGGACTAACCACTGGTTAATGACACAAAGTGACAGATATCTATGATGCTATTGGTCCATGTCATTAAACCCACAGCTGGTGCAGAACACTCAGCTTAGCATGGGCTCAAAAACGTACCTGTAATATGCTTGTGTGAATCTGGCCTTAGATGGACCTCATGTAGAGGTGCTCTGCACTGCTGAGTATGCATGATCATTGACAGCGGTTGTTCATTTCAGTTGTCCTAAAGGTAAATCGTGGTTTCACAGTGGAAGGCATTGTTCAACAGCTGCTGCCCAGAATCTAAGTCTTTTTATTGTAGCTGCATCTTCTGGTGCCATATTTCTTGCCCTTATTGTCCTCAGACTTGCCGGGAAAATGTATGGAGGATCCAACCACAAGACACAGTCGGAGTAAGCCCACCAGATTTTTTTATTTACTTAACATACTAAATAAGTGTGCCATGGTTACATGTGCTATAAATACTCATCGAATATAAACTATTTTGTTATAGAGTTAATGTGAAAAGTTTCACTCTACAGAGTCCTGGAAAAAATTAACCCTTACCATGATGACAGTCTGAACAGTCCTATGCAGAGGTAAAAGTGTCTAGAAGATAAGCTCTAGCCAGAACATTATTCCACTATATTTTAAAGACTAATAATTGCGTGAAGTAGCTTAGCCATCATTGCTTCTATTTTCCCCTCTATTATAGGACTCATATAGTACAAAGGTAATTTGCCCGTAATGCATCCTACATCAGTGTTACCAGAAAGGTCTCCTTTCCGAAACCATGCTGCTTTCCATGTATGACTGACTTTCTTCTATGATTGCTTGCTCTGTTTGAAACTGCTATTAAGGTTATCTTTACTTTTGCATCTTACTCTATTTTGCAGATTGCCAGTCTCCATTTTACCAGAAAATACGAAGAGCAGACAATAAATAGAATTTCTCTACTGATGTTTTCTATACAACAAAAGGTTAGCTCTCATTATTGAGTAGGTTTTCTGATTAATTCAATATTTCTGTCCAGCTCCCAAAAGTGGATTATATAGGATAATAATAGGATTGTATTTGTCAAACAATATCAACAGAACAAAAGCTAATTAGTTATTTTCAGACATTTTGAAAGCAGAATATTGTTTGCCTGATCCTAAGCTTTAGGATCATAATATTTCTAGGCACATTTGTTTACTTGCCTTGCAGGTATGTAAAACTTTTTGTGTTAGCAAGCAAAATATCAGTTCTTTAAATACTCTTTATACATAAGTTGGCCAAAATGTGCATATCCATTTCATGTATATTACATTAAGCTAATAATTAAGCATAAGTAGAGTATACATAATAGGTACAGTTGAAACCAGAAGTTTACATACACTATATAAAAAAGACTCATATATGCATGTTTTTATCATTATCTGACATGAAATTAGAATAAACCTTACCCATTTTAGGGCAAAGAGGATTACCAAAATTATTTATATTTGCCAAATGCCAGAATAATGAGAGAGAGAATTTTTAAGGCATTTTTATTACTTTCTGCAAAGTCAAAAGTTTACATACATTTCATTAGTATTTGGTAGCATTGCCCTTAAACTGTATGAATTGGGTCAAACATTTTGGATATCCTTCTACAAGCTTCTCACAATAGTTGGTAGGAATTTGGGCCCATTCCTCCTGATAGAATTGGTGGAACTGAGCCATGTTTGTAGGTCCCCTTGCTCGCACCTGTCTATGCAGCTTTGCCCATAAATTTACAATAGGATTGAGATCAGGGCTTTGTGATGGCTACTCCAAAACATTGACCTGGTGATCAATAAGCCACTTTGCAACCAGTTTGGCAGTATGCGTCGGATCGTTGTCCATTTGGAAGACCCATTTTCACCCAAGCTTTAACTTCCTGGCTGATATTTTGAAATGTTTCAGTATTTCCACATAATCTTCTTTCTTCATGATGCCATCTATTTTGTGAAGTGCCCCAGTCCCTCCTGCAGCAAAACAGCCCCACAACATGATGCTGCCATACCTGTGTTTCACAGTTGGAATGATGGTGTTCTTAGGCTTCAAAACTTCTCCCTTTTCCCTCCAAACATAACAATGGTCATTATTGCCAAACAGTTCAATTTTAATTTCATCAGACCACAGGACATGTCTCCAAAAATTTAGCTCTTTATTCCTGTGTGCATTTGCAAACATTAATCTGGCTTGTATATGTTTCCTTTGGAGTAATGGCTTCTTCTTGGCAGAGTGGCCAGTAGTTGTTTTACTGTGGATAATGACACAATTTTTCCAGCTTCTGCCAGCATCTTCACAAGGTCTTTTGCTTTTGTTCTTGGGTTGATATGCACGTCGGACCAAAGCACGTTCATATCTGAGATAAAGAACCCATCTCCTTCCTGAGCCGTATGATGGCTGGACATTCTCATCTTGTTTGTGTATAATTGTGCAGATGAACGAGGCTCCTTCAGGTATCTGGAAATTGTACCCAAGGATGATCCAGACTTATGCAAGTCCACAATTCTCTTCCTGATATCTTGGGTGATACCTTTAGACTTTCAAATGATGTCACACACAGAAGCAGTGTGTTTCTGGTGTGAATTAAAATACATCCACAGGTGTGTTTCTAACTCAGATGTTGGCAATAAATCAGAAGCTTCCAAGGACATGACATCATCATACAGGCTGTCCCAAACTGTTTTAAGGCAGAGTAATCCTAGTGTATGCAAACTTTTGACTTTGCAGAAAGTAATAAAAATGCCTCAAAAAAAATCTCTCTCTCATTATTCTGGCATTTGGCAAATAATTTTGGTAATCCGAATTGACCTAAAACAGGTAAGATTTATTCTGATTTCATGTCAGATAGTGAGAAAAACATGCAGATATGTCTCTTTATATATAAACTTCTGTATAAACTTCTAGTTTCAACTGTATGTAAATAAATTCTACTCCGAAAGGAGGAAAGCTTTCTCTCTAGTGCCCCCTATCGGAAGTAGATTCTCTTTAAGTCAAATCCAACCCATCAAAAAGCCTTGAAACGGACGAGGGATTTAAATCAAGGCAGATTAACCTATCTGCAGGTGGCTGTTTTGGGGTTGCAGAGCAGTGGTCTGGCTGGCTAAAAGAAAGACCTTTGACATAGCTCTAGTGGGAAAATGAAACGGCTGTCTTTAGATGGTTTGCTACTTTTTGGGGGTAAACTATAGTTATGGGGACAGCAGAATTGGAAGAAGCAGCAGAATGGGAAGTTTATGCAGCAGGTAGGGAGGGTGAAAACTGTGTAGAGATGATTTGTGGTCAATAATGGTCATTGAGGTCTGGGCTGGATGGAAAAAAAAAAAGGGAAATGAAAAAACTCAGATTTAAGAAGACATCACCTGTAAGTCACTTGTAATGTATTCACTCATAGGCTATGTTCACACGGCTTATTTTGGGGCCCATTTCGCCGCGTACTGCGCTCTAATACGAGTGAAATGCGCCCCACAATTATGGTAATCCATAGTTCTCGTAGAGAACTATGGATTACGCTTCCTCTCCCCGCTCGTACAATACAATCGTATTGTACGCACGGGGGAGATAAGGGACATGTATTGCATGTCTATAGGGCCTGCGGGCTGACGGCCCCCCGCATCGCAGGAGAACACGCCGATCAGCGCGACTCACGAACACCCAGTGTAATTGCGCTGTGAATATACCCATACAGTCTACAGAACACCTATGTATATTTGGTATTTACTACTGTACGGTCACGCTGAGGTGGGAATATTGCTTTTTTTTTAAAGTCATTTATACATACTATACTAACAGTTTGGTTTTATTGCGCCAGCCACTATGCACTTATAATATGTAGTCATAGTCTGGAGGTATTATTTAGTAACAGTATGGTGTAATTCAGGCAATAAATAGAAGTAAGGTTGTGGTGGCATTGTTTGGTTCCTGTGTAGTGGTAATTGTATCTATGTGACTGTATTATTTGGGTAAAAGTGTGGCTGTCTGTTAACTGACAGCCATAAACCAAATCTTTGAACAAGAAGCTTGTGAGCGGTCATCCATGGGAGACCTTTTACCCATTGCTGTAATGTGTTATGGAAGGATAAACTTCTAAAATATGGCTTTTTTTGTCCTGCCTTTGCTCTATGGTCTTCCTCAAGTCAACCATGTCATCATTTACAATGCAATTTTATGCCTACAAGGTCAGCTGGACTTAAGGTTGCTCACTCTATCCCAAGGAAGCAAGAGATACAATATTCTGACTCCTGACCTAAGAAATGATTTGTTAATAATGAAAAAAACAGAAATCCCATCATAAGGTATTAGATGCAGTGCCATCTATATAGTGCTAAAATTGTTCCTTAATGAAATCTTTTCTGCTCGCTCTGGTAATGTTGAGCAAGCTAAGTGTAGGCACATATAAATCAAAACAAGGTGCCAGTTAAACACTCACCTTTCCTCCTACATGTTAACTTCACACATAGAGATCGGTACAACTTCGTGAGTCTTATCATTTGATTTCGGGCATGTACAGTTTTATTATAGATTGCATTAGAAAACCCATAAGAGCGTCGCTCACTCTCCCATTGGCCCAAATAATCGCGCCTCTTTTAACTTAGCCAATCACAAACAGAGCTCGCTCTGCATTTCTTTTCCCCATAGAACTCTATGAGATAAGTAGCTCACCCGCTGATTGGCTAAGCAGGACGAACCCCTTTTCCCCCCAACCAATCACAGTACTAGAATATTTCCCATAGACAGTAATAACTTTTAGGGCGCCCTTATATCGCGCCCTTCTTGCTCCACTCAAAATAGACGCACTACATATGATTGATGGATTCATATCTGCCTCCTTGTCTCAACCAATCAGCTCTGTTCTGCCTTTTTTACTGTATTTTGAACTGTCCCTCCTTTTCATTTGATTGTTCAATACTACTCCATAGGTTATAATGGTTCCCTGTCGCTCCTATTCTGATTGGCTGGTTTATGCCGACCAATGAGAAACGCTTATAGAATTTGAATTACTGTATTTCCCGGCAATTTCCAATATCCCAATTCCTGATGTTGCGCCATTCTTGATTTTTTGTTAGTGCTTGTATTTGTGTATTTTTTTGAAGGTTTGAGCTCTTTTTTCAGATAAGGTTTTACACCTAATAAAAACTTTTTTTTTTGATTCATACTCCATGCCGCACGGAGCTGAGAGATGATATTTATTTCTTGAGCGATCTTATATATTTTCACTTTGATTTTTAATGATCCACTATTTCACTACATTTAATCGCTTTTAGACAGCTTTGATTTTTCTATTTATTCATTAATTCATTTGAAAGAACTCTTTTTGCTCTTCACTGACATGTTTAATGATTTCTCGCTGATTTCCAGTCTCGATTCTGAATACATGTTAGGCGCAGTCCTTCTGCGCCTAAGTCCCGCACTGCACCTCACACACTGGCGAGGCGCGGTGCACTTTACACCGCATGTATGAGCGCAGCTCGGGCGCCGTCATACATGAAGTGCAGCTTTCACGTTCGAGCGCTTGAAAACGTGCGCTCTGACGCGCCGAGATTCATACATGTCGCCCATAATTTATACCGGAGAGTGAATGCCTAAAAAAAAAAAAAAAAAAATAGCAAAGTACATTTTTTTTTACATTTTGACCCACTTAGAATTTTTTTGTGGGTATTCTGTGGTATGATGAATAATACCACTAGTCCTGCTAAATATTAACCCTCATATGTCTATGTAGATGAAAATATTAAAAAGTTATGACTCTTGGAAAAAACGAACGTGTCAACCAAAAAAAAGTTTGGTCCTTAAGGGGTTAATAAACTTGAGAATAACAGGGGGCCTAGTAGATTTAATAGCTTAACATTAAAGATCATGGTGAAAAGGGAGATGCAAGACCCCACATGAGGGACCATAAAATACTGCAGCATTTTGTGATTATGTACCATCATTGTGCTATCACACTAGTAGATTGATGTAAGCCATTTGTTTGTCGCACTGAAAAATGGATTCTCTAATATAGATTATATCAGTCAATTTGCTGTTTCCATTATGTGAACAAAAATAAGCTGGTTGTCACATGTTCCAGATAAATATTATGTACCATTACAATTTCCTGTAAATGAAGGCCCGGAAATTTCAATCCAGAACATTTTGATTTAATATTAATTTTCATATGTTTTGTTTTCATCTTGAAAGGTTTTCTTGATATTTGTCTTTTAAATATAGACAGTTATTACTGTAAGAAGAAAAAAATAACATAAAAATGTAGCTAAGTACCATTCTCCATACAATATTGAAGCATAGCAGAAGCATACTATAAGTCTAAGTAGTTGGGCAGGTGAACTTGGTGCCAGCACCTGTACATGTTTGCATCAGCCGTTAAAATAAGGTACTGCTTTAGATAGAGCCCACTCTTCATGTCAGCTGCATGTGGCCTCTTTGGCTTGTATTTGTATATTCTTGTATCATATATTAAAGAGGTTAACCAGCAAACAAACATTATTCTTCAATGGGGCCAAGGTGATTAACATTTTTTAAAAAGTTATACTTGCCTACAGGTCCTCAGTCGCTGCCTCTTTGGAACACTCCAGTGGTCCACTCCTCTTGACTTCCAGGTTCTCACCCTGACATGCAGTAGAGGGTTGCGCGCCATTATGAGTGAATGGAAGTGCAACCCCTTCCTGTGTTTTGGGACGAGAACCTGAAGGAAAGAGGAGTGGATCATCAAGGAATTTCGAAGCAGCGGTAGTGGAGTACCTATAGGTAAGTATAGCTTTTTTTTTTTTAGCTCACCCTGGACCCATTGAATAATTTTTTTTCATTGCTGGACAATGCCTTTAACTGCACTTCAGAAAAAAAAATACACATGCAGTGAACTTTATATAGAATTGCAGATACAATTTAAACCCACATGGTTATTATTGCAATAACTGTCCATTCAATATTTTCACCAGCACTAATATGACAGCTGTCCAGCAATGACTGTCATAACAATTTAATTTGCTTTGCATGTTTGCAGACCATTCTTATCCCAGAATTTATTAGGCTCATGTCTGAAGCATCTTTGTTATGAAATAAACAAAAAAACTGCATGGCACAGGATAGTGATGGCACACATCAAAATGTAATATATTAGAAGGAAAGGGATAGTACTGTCACTGCTCAGCACAAAGTACCTTGCGGTTATGAGAATAAAGATTAATCAAAAAATGAAATGATGTAAATTAGTTACATGCATAGACTTTAAAAGTTTTCCTTGTCTCCTTTCATCATTGATCTATATTTCCTATTTAAGAAAGGAGAAAGAAGGAAAAAGAATGTCTATAAGAAAATGTTACATGCTTAGTATTAAACATACTTGTGAACAGGCTTGAATTGGCCCATGGGGGGACCCCCAGTGAGCCCCCAGGCACAACAGACCTAGAGTTCCTTTTGAATTGCGTATATATCCTTGGGAGGGGCAGAAAGACAGAGAGAAAGAGGCAAAATGCAAGAGGTAGAGTATAAGAGGCATGTACAGTAGCTGTAGGCTAGGCTCCCAGAATGGAATTCCAATGGTGGGTCTTAGGCAGCCTGATCCAACACTGCTTCTGTGGCAGATTTCAGCAAAACCTACTGCATTTTAATTAACAATCCACATTTTCCTCACTGTAACTTATTCCAATGAGGAAAAGACAAAATGACACAGTGAAATATGGCTTATGGCAATATGTCTACTCTGGATAAGAGATTTGGCTCTTACCAATAAGGCCTTACTGATATAGACAGAAGATTTGGAAGCCCCTTTAACTAACAATGAAAGTGCTTTGATCTTAGTGGTAAGTTTCAGCAATGATGGTGCACAACAGTTTCTACAGCTGGAAGGCCACAGCCACTAGTTGCTGAATCACTGCAAGATGATTATTAGATGTAGGTGGCCTTCATTTTTTCATATTGGAATTACTCCTACATATAATTTAACTACTACAGCCACATATCAATGCAATGACTGCTGACTTGCTTTAGTATGTATAGCCAAGTATAGCATAGATATTGTGGTCAAATCTAATTACATGATTTCTCTTGGACCCACTATAGTGTCATGTAGGTTTTCCCAGATAGAACATTTATATTTTGTACCTGGGATGGCAATCATTCAGTAGAATGTGGGAGCGTGAGCCTAAGAGGCCGTTCACACGGCTTATTGCAGGGACGGATTGCAGCCGTATTGCGCGCCGTACTGCGCTGCAATACGGCTGGAATCCGTCCCAGCCATTATGGTAATCCACAGTTCTCAGAGAACCGTGGATTCCGTCTCTCCTCCCCGCTCGGCGAATCCGCCGAGCGGGGAGAAAGTGACTTGTCAATTATTTGTGGCATGTACGCGCCGTGAATAAAGAATGTCTATTCGGCCCCCAACCCCCGCTGCACGGCAGCCAGCGTAATTGCGGGGTGAAATCCGTCCCACAATTATGTCGGCAAAAAGCCGTGTGAACTGGGCCTAAGAATACACGCCAGATCAGAAAGCACCACTTGGTTGTGTCTGATAACAGCAGTCCTGACCCATTTCAGTGGGGAAAAAACAAAAATGATGGACCTCAACTAAAGCAGACCAAAACTGGAGCATGAATTTAAATTTATTTTTTTTAAAAGCAGGTACCACAATAAATGCACCAAGACTGGTTGCTATGGCCATCACCACTGGGTTTTAATGCACTAGTTTTCTTACATTAGACCTAATTTATATTTAAAGGAGTTTTCTTAGCACATTGTTTCACTGAGTTACAAGCAGTTTTATACTAACCCTGTCTCCTCAGGCTCTGGGTGGTTCTATAGCCATGCACCAACAAAAAAGAAAAGGGAAAAAAGAATGTGCTTCAAAAAATGCAGTCACAAACAGTACAGCATCCATAATAGGAACGATAAATCTTAGCTTTTAATAAATCATGTTAAAACATAAAAAGGAAAAAATATACAAGGTAAAATAAAATAGCTGTACAGGTAGAAACTACAGCAATCAATGCTTTTTGGACTAGTGTCTTTATTTACAGACCAGTAAATAAGTTTCTATAGCAGTGATTAGCATATTTAGCTTCTCTATAAGTAGCTGTGTTATTGCATCAACAAGTGCAGCAGATGTTATCAATCAAATGGTACATGTGCTAAGAGGACTGAAAACAATGGCTTTTCTGTAACCTTATTACAGATAATTAATTTGTACCGGACTGAGCTGTCTTTCCATGGTGACATCACTCCTTGTTCTCTGCCTGACCATAACTCTTATCTGATTAGCTGAAAAAGCAACCAGATAAACATAGACACCTTTGTGCACTCAGAACACATAAAATATATCTTATCTCATGACTAAAGTAAAAGCTATTAACCAATGTATTTAGAAAAAGTCTTCAATTACTTGTCCCTTCATGTTGAAAGCTAATCTTTGTAGTGATATAACCCCTTTAAGGAGTTCTTTTAATCTCTTTGAAAATTATACATTTAGTTTAATTTAAAAATAACTTCTAGTTTGTCTTGATTATGTAGGAAAATAAAATCTAAAAAAAAAAACTGTACGACGCCTATCAAGTTTAATTATACAAAGAAAAGCACCCATGTGCGGCCCTCAATGACTGTCATACAGTTGCCTTGACTATAGTACCACCTAAAATGCAGTATTTACACTTCATGCCCAATGCCTTATTGGGCGGAAGAGTTGGAGTGGAGGCATAGATTAAGGCACCATTCCAATTCCTTGCAGAAGATCCCGTAGATAAAGTGTGTGAAACTGTTTCATTGAGGGCCACATTGGTATTACATTTGCCCTTCAAGAGCCTTGAAGGGTGGCTAGGGCTGTTACAGCTGTGCCAGCGAGTTGCTGTACAGAGCATGTAGAGGTGCACACCAGATTTACGTAACCTGATATAGTACTGTTCTTTGAGCTGGCACCGCTACCTCTGCCAAGCACCGGCTGCATCCTCTGGAGAAAATGGCGAGCAGGTCATTCTGCATCTGAATCTTGTCCATCCCTGATTGTTGTTTTCTAAGCTCTCGGGAGCTTCATAAAATGAATTTGCAGGCCATATCCGGCTTTGTGTTTTACACATATACAAAAGATCCTCAAATAGCTCTGTGCAATAAAATACAATCATTAGTCTGCACCACATCTCAGCAATTTATTTGTTTTTGGTCTTTTCAGAATGTAAACAGAAATGATTTATAGGCATATATTAACATTGGCCTGCCTTTACTGAATGAAGTATTATATCTCTTCATAGCTTTGCAGTTATTTGCCATGTCCTCAACAGGTATCTCCTGTTTGTCATCTTCCCATAACGTCAGTGCTTTGAATAAACCTTAGTAGTCATTGCAATTTATTTTATTCCCCAATGTCAAAATGATTAATACCAGTCATACCACACTTCAGATAATGCATGCATTAAAGAACAAACTGACTGCAAAAACAAATGTGTACACCGAGTACACAACATCAGTTTCAAAGCAATGTTGTATAATTATATAATATTATATAATATGATTATTGGTGCACAAAGAACAATAGAATGTCAATATTATTTTATCAATTGCAGAAAAGAGGTACAAAAGAAGAGAGTATAGAAAACGGGAGGGATGGTGACAGAGCTGGGGAAGTCATCCATGTAATAATGTCAGCATCCCTTTTCTAAGCTAAAGAGAAGGTTCAGGCTAGGTAACTTAATCTGTGACATACATGGTAAGGCATTTCAGTTCTAAACTGGACTTGATCATTCAGCCACGGAGATAAAGCTACAGATTTGTTCAACCTTATCCAGCTCGGTTCTAAAGATGATTAAGCACATTTATGCCAACCTTTTAAAATCAGAGTAATTTCAGTCCCACCAAGAGGAATGTCCAGATCTACCTGTGAACACGGATTCTGGATCAGGATTTTCAAAGCCCTCTTCGTTTTTTGTTCTTTTTTCCCGGTTTACCTAAATTGCCTGTATGCAAGATCTTTGCGAACTTTTTAAAATTGTGTACAGGTCTTACTAGGTGGGTGCAAGCCAAGAAACTTTGAGCAGTTTTTTATTTAGTATTAGTGTTAGTATTGTAGGAAAGTGCGTTGAAGGTGTGTGAAAAGTTTTCAAAATGTTATTGTGTCTGGTATGCCTTTATTTCCTAGTGGCTCATCAAAAGAGTAGGTGTCCAAAAGGTCCCACATATTCTGGTAGATGGGTTTGGGAGTGAAGGTTCAGTTGATCTCGGGGATAAAACTGGCTGGAAAACAAGACAATACTTATATCTATATCAATACTTATATCTCCAAACTTTGCAACTCTCACTTTAAAAGGACTCAAGTGTTACGTTTTATTATGTTCCTGGCTCTGAAAACAACATATGTTTAAAGAGATGTTTTCACCATGCTGTTTCACACAGCCTGCTCCTTACAGCTAGCTTCAGGCTCTCACTTCCTGGTTGGGCTGCTAGTGGTTCTACATCAGAGATTGACATATCAATTCTGCTTTTCCTAGCGGAGCTCATTAGCGGTATATTACGGTTTAAATCCTTCTTTTATTAAGGCAGAAGGCTGCAGCAGTCTCAATAGTTAAAGTGTGGCTATAACTTTACCAGGCTTCCGTACTGATAAGACACAGCAGGGAGTAACACCACAACTCCAGAAAGGGCAGCTGGAGAAATGAGAAGAGAAAATGACAGTGGGTAACATAGGTAGGCTAGCGTACAGAAGCAGGAGATAAGAATTACTCTACCCCTAAAAAGGATCAAAATCAGAGCAATGTATTTGACAATAGTCATTATTTACCTTTGTCTACATGTTAACAGATAATAATTGTGGTGAGAATACCTCTTTAAGGAATAGATTATCCTAACTGGCTTTTGTTCAGATGATGTTAAGCGAGTGTGGCAACAACCAGTTGAGGAGTACAAAGCCAAGTGTGTGTTGCTTCAGTCAAGCATGGTGGTGTGAGTGTCATAGTTTGGGGCTCCATGTTTGCTGCCGGCTGTGGGGAGCTACAATTCATTGAGGGAACCATGAATTCCAACATGTAGTGTAACATACCGAAGTGGAGCATGATCACCACCCCTCGGAAACTGGGCCACAGGGCAGTATTCTAACATAACGACCCCAAACACATCTCCAAGATGACCAATGCCTCACTAAAGAAACTGAGGATAACGGTACTGGACTGGCCAAGCATGTCTCCAGACCTAAACTCTATTGAGCATCTGTGGGGCATCCTCAAATGAAAGGTAGACGAGCACAAGGTCTCTAACATCCATCAACTCTGTGATATTGTTATGGAGGAGTGGAAGATGATTCCAGTGGCAACCTCTGAATCTCTAGTAAACACAATACCCAAGAGAGAGTTGAGGCAGTGCTGGAAAATAATGGTGGCCACACAAAATATTGACTCTTTGGGCACAATTTGTCTATTTTTACTTAGGGGTGTACTCACTTTTGTTGCCAGCGGTTTAGACATTGATGAATGTTGAGTTATTTTGAGGGCACACCAAATTTACACTGTACAAACTGTACACTGACTACCTTACATTAAAGCAAAGTGTCAAATCTTCAGTGTTGTCCCATGAAAAGATATAATACAATATTAAGAAAAATGTGAGGAGTGTACTGACCTTTGTGAGATACTGTACATCATTTTTAGCAGTTGTGCATGGGTCAGCAAGTTCAAGTCATCTATTAACCAGCATAGGATTTTTTTTTCTATGTATGGAACAAACCTGATCTCTTTTGTTTTTTACAGAACTTAGAGAAAAAGCCATTTAAGTCCCAGACAAAAGAAGAAGATGTATTTAGATCTAAAATGCCCTTGACAAATTTTACTTTCATGTTTAAAGGGGTTTCCCTATCCCTTTAAAGCATGTGAATGGAATATGTCATAAATGTGGTATGTGTCGGTTCCTCCTCTGGAACTCCCACCTTTCAAAAACAGACCCCCAAAAGTATCTACTCGAAACATTGAGGTAGTCAGAATTATTAGGATTTTAAAATGTGACATTCTCAAAATATTTACAAAAAGTAAACACAAGGACAAAATTGTCGGTACCCTTCCGTTAAAGAAAAAAACCCACAATGGTCACTGAAAAAACGTGAAACTGATCAAAGTAATAAAACATTTAAATTAACTGAAAATCCACTTATGAAAATCAGACATTGCTTTTGAAATGTGGTTCAACCCAAAAATTATAAAGAAAAACAAAGTAATGAAACTGTCTAGGACAAAAATAATGGTACCCATAGAAAACATTAAAAATAATTTGACCATAAGGACATGTTAACTAAGGTTTTTCCTGTAATTGTTATCACAGGTGTCTTCAAACTTATAATTAGTCAGTCTGTCAATTTAAAGGGTGAAAAGTAGTCACTGTGCTGTCTGTTACCATGGTATGTGCCACATTGTACGTGGACCAAAGGAAGCTACGGAGAGAGTTGTATCAGTATATGAAAAAGAAAATGATAGACAAACATATTAAAAGTAAAGGCTATAAGACCGTCTCCAAACAGTTTGATGTTCTTGTTACTAAAAGTTGCACATATTGTTCAGAAGTTTAAGGTCTATGCGACTGTTGCCAATCTCCCTGGACATGGCCGCAAAAGGAAAATTGATGTGAAATTGAAGGAAAAGTTAATACGAATGGTAGCCAAAGATCCCAGAACAACTTCCAAAGAGATTAGAGGTAAACTCCAAGGGCAAGGAACATCTATGTCAGATCACACCATACATCACGGTCTTTGCCAAAGTGGACTTTATAAAATACAACTGAGGAGAAAACCAATGTTGAAAGCGAATCATAAAAAAGTGAGATTTAAATTTGCCAAAATATAGATGAACCACAAAGCTTCTGGGAGAATGTCCTTTGGATATATGAGACAAAACTGGAGCTTTTTTGGCAAGTCGGGTCAGCTCTATGTTCTCAGACCCAAAGATGAAGCATACAAAGAAAAGACCACTCTACCTACTGTGAAACATGGAGGAGGAGGCCTGGTTATGTTTTGGGGCTACTGTACTGCATCTGTGCAATCTCTGCAATCTGTGCAGGGTACAATGAAATCTCAACACTATCAAGGCATTCTTGAGCGAAATGTGCTGCCCATTGTCGGAAAGCTTTGTCTCCATCGCAGGTCATGGGTCATCCAACAGGATAATGACCCAAAATGCACAATTAAAAACGGCCAAGAATGGCTAAAAGCAAAGCATTGGACTATTCTGAAGTGGCTTCTATGAGCCCTTATATAAATCCTATTGAACATCAATAGAAGGAGTGTAAACATGCAGTCTGGAGAAGGCACCTTCAGAGCCGAGACAGCTGGAACAGTTTGCTCATGAGGAGTGGGCCAAAATACCTGTGGACAGATGTAGACATTTCATTGTTTGCAGTGATTGCCTCAAATGGTTGTGCAACAAATTATGAGGGGAACGATCCATTTTGTCCAAGCCAGAGGTTTTTTTTTTTTATTATTGGTTGAACCACAATTCATAAGCAATGTCTAATTTTCTTTAGTTGGTTGTCAGTAAATTTAAGTTCATTATTACTTTTATCAGTTTCATGTTATTTCAGTAACCATCGTGGGTTTTTCTTTCTTTCTTGGAAGGGTACTAACAATATTGTTCATGTGTGTAGCTACTCCAATGGTCAGCAGTTGCATTATACACATCATTCATGTTATTGCTTATGCTTGTAATGCCATAGTTTTGTTTCTTTCTATTACTAATGTACATGGCAAAGGTTTTACCCCCTTTCTTAACAGATTTGACCATTTCTACCTCTTTTGATGCTTCAGCAGATTAGTTTACATGCTTTGCCTCCTAATATTTCCACAATTCTCTGTCAACTATCTTCCAGTATCTTTATGCTTCGTTCCTATAGTACTTCAATTCCATACTGGGGTATTCCTTCTTGTCTATTTTGTTATTTATTTTTTTACATATAGTTTATTTGTCTTTCACCTTAACTTCAGACACCACATCCCAATTTCTAAATACTTTATTTCTTAAGTGGTTTCAAAAATATACCTTTAAATGTAATGTATGATCAGAAAATGACCTCTTGTTTAAATACATTTTTAAAGTTAACCATCTTTCTGAACTATTTTTGATGTTTTTCTTAATCTTTGTTTTCACTATATTTTTTAAAAATCCTAAAATCTTGCTCTTGTCCCTTGGGTCAGTAAATCTGATAATAGTCTAAAATGTCCTATATTGTAGAGAAAACTTTGAACCTATCTCCTCATTATCAGCACAGGCAAGATTACAATGTATGGTGACACTAATGCTCCCACCCTCTACCTGCACAATGACTTATTTACAGGTCACAGAGCATGCCTCCAAAACTCTCTTGTAGAAATTAGTGGGTCTGCTGCTGTTCACAGGATACTACATCCATGTACCTGCAATTAAGCTTATTTTAAATATTGTTAAAAACAGCTCAGGGAAGATGTCTGCCTTCATAATAATACATAAAAAACAGACTGAAAAATTCTGCAATCAGAAAACAAAACAGTCAAGAAGAAAAGAATATGTATCACACTCTGGTTGTAATTAGAAATATTGGTGATACTTTCCATTTAAGTGCCCCTGTGAAATTACAATCTTTGCGTGTGTGCACTAGGAATATTCCCACCGTCAGGCATGTTGAAGTCACCCATAATTACAACATGTCTTTGTTGCCAATTGAGTAATTTCATCAACCAATAGGTTATCGCACTTCTCAATGTGCACCAAAGAACTATGTACCACAGTGAAAACTGCAGATTCCGCTTTAGTTTCTGCTCCAAGAGTTTCCATCTTTCTATGTATATTTTGGATTACTGTCGAATTCAGCCTATTTTTCACATGATTTCAGCTTCCTTTTTTTCTACTCACTGTACAGCCAGGTATGGTTACTTTCTAGCCATCACAGTCCTCAAACCAAAGTCTCTTTTATAACAACCACTGTTGCCTAAGCTACAAGCATATGTATACATTATATGAACATTATTATGTTTTGTTTTAATCTTAACAGCAACATTTACCATGCATCTGCATCTACCACACCAACCAAAATGTTTTCAAAAATACTAATACTCCACCTTATCATAACTGGTCTGAGACAGAAGTTTTATTGCTGCGCCTTACATCTACTTTGCATTTCTGTATAAAAAAAATGTCTAAATTGTACTCCAAACACTGCGGTCCTTTATATGATTTATCAAACTCCTTATTAGACACACCAACATAACTAACTTATCCCAATCCTTCAGTTTTATATCACCTTTAACCACACATTTAACTATGAGATACGTTTTTCTGATTGCAGACTGGTAGAACCTCTGAAAATGTAACCAAGCCTGTTATTTTGCCTAGCACTTAACGGAAATCTTGGAATTTGCTTTATAAATTAAATATTTTTGGGACAAACCATTGTTGTCAAGATGCCCCAAATATCAAGTTCACCATTTTACCTTCAGCCTTGACAATATTTTCAATACATTTTATTCCAATTGACTATAGCATCTGTGAGACATTTCAACCCCCTTTAGCGTGTTATTATTATTTTATAGCGCCATTGATTCCAGGGAGCTGTACATTCAAGGGGTTACATACATAAGTCAAACAAGTACAATGGTGATAATATGTGACTAACAACTGGTACAGAGGGAAAAAGAAACCTGCACGCGAAGGCTTACAATCTACAAGGAAGGGGGAGACAGAAGGTGAGGGGCAGACATGTTTGTGGAGGGTGTACTGTAGTGACAGTGGGTAATAGTAGGTTATAGGCTACCCTAAAGAGATGGGTTTTCAGGTTGCTTTTGAAGCTGGTGAAGGTGTGTCTGATGTGTTAGGGCCACGAGTTCCAGAGTATGGGGGAAGCACGAGAGAAATCTTGGAGACTGTTGTGTGAGGAGCTGACAAGAGGAGAGCAGAGAAGAGGGCCCTGTGAGGAGCGGAGATTGCGTGAGGGGAGATATCTGCAGTTTTAGGCAGAGATGTATGGAGGGAAAAGGTTATGAAGAGCTTTGTGGGTCATGGTTAGTAACTTGAAATTAATTTGTTGGGAAATGGGTAGCCAGTGAAGGGATTGGCAGGGGGGAGAGGCAGAAGAGTAGCGAGGAGAGAAGTGAATAAGACAGGCGGCAGCGTTGAATGGGAGCAAGAGTGGTAGATGGGAGGCCACAGAGAAGGATGTTGCAGTAGTCTAGGCGGGAGATGACGAGGGCATGGACAAGCATTTTCGTAGTATCAGGGTTAAGGAATGAGCGGATTTGTGAAATATATTTCAGATGAAGGCGGCAGGCAGAGGTAAGGGTTTGGATGTGTGGTTTAAAGGACAAAGTGGAGTCGAGGGTTATCCCAAGGCAGCGGACTAGCGGGACTAGTGAGAGTGTAGAGCTATTGACTGTGATAGAGAGATCAGGTGGATGGATGGAGTGGGATAGTGGAAAGATGATGAATTCAGTTTTCTTTACATTAAGTTTTAGGAGACGCGAGGAGAAGGAGGATATGGACGATAAACAGTCTGGAATCCGGGACAGTGGAAAGTTAATGTCTGGGCCGGAGATGTAAAGTTGAGTAAAGCCATATGATGCTATGAGCTGACCCAGACCAAGAGTGTAGATAGAGAAAAGTAAGGGATCCAAGACTGACCCCTGGGGGACACCAACAGGGAAAGGGTGAGAGGATGAGGTGGTGCGATAGTGAGAGACACTGAATGTCCGATCAGTGAGGTATGAGGAGATCCAGGAAAGGGCAGAGTCTGTGATGCCAAGGGATGAGAAGATTTGTAGCAGGAGGGAATGGTCAACAGTGTCAAAGGCAGTGGCTAAGTCTAAGAGGAGAAGGATAGAGTAGTGACATGAGGCTTCAGCAGTTACTAGGTCGTTGGTGATCTTGGTTAGGGCAGTTTCTGTAGAGTGATGCGATCATAAACCAGATTGCAGTGGGTCAAGAAGAGAGTTGGAGGACAGTTGAAGATAGATGTGTTCAAGGAGTTTAGAAACAAATGGAAGCAGTGAGATGGGGCAATAGTTGGACAGAGAGGAGGGGTCAAGAGATGGTTTTGTTAGGATGGGTGTGATGGTAGCATGCTTAAAGGAGGAAGGGAAGATAACAGTGGTTAGCGATAGGTTGAAAAGATGGGTGAGAGCTGGGATAACAGGACTGAGGTCTGGGATGAGGCGAGATGGCAGTGGGTCAAGGTTTCAGGTAGGGAGGTTGGATTTTGAGAGTAAAGAGCTCGTCATGAGTGACAGTGGAGAAGCAAGTTAGGGGGGGGGGGCGAGAGTACAAGGTGCAGGTAGAGGGTCTGGCGGTGGGGACTGTGTAGACATGGATGTGGGCGATGGGGACAGTGGGGTGAAACTTTCTCTGATGAGGTTGGTCTTGCTGAAAGTAGAGATGGGGGAGGAGGTGCTTGTGGACGGAGGAGAGAGTTGAAGGTGCCGAATAGCTGTCTGGGGTTGTGAGACAGCGAGGATATGATAGTGGTGAAATAATCCTGTTTGGCAGAGTTGAGTGCGGACTTAAGTGTGTAGTGATTGTTTGAATGAGGCAAAGTTGGCGGGAGAGTGGGTTTTCTTCCAGCGGCGTTCAGCAATTCTGGAAGCTCACCTCATCTGTTTAGTGAAGTATGTGCGCCAGGGTTTTCTGTTGATTTTGAGGGTTCTGTTGTGTGTGAAAGGAGCAACCAAATCAAGAATGATGGAGAATGTGTGGCTGTAGAAAGCGGTGACTGTGTTATGGTCACCAAACGAGGATATGGTAGAGAGAGGTGCAAGAGAGTCAAAGAGTGCGAGGGTAAAGGTTTTGTAGGTTCCTGTGGAGGTGTACTAGATGTGAGACAGGAGGAGCAGGTGGGGTGGAGAGTGTGGTGAAGGAAAGCAGGCTGTGGTTAGATATAGGGTGTTTAGAGTTGGAGAAGTCAGATGCAGGTGAAGAGGCGGGTGAAACGAGGTCCAGCGTGTGTCCATCTTTATGAGTGGCTCCAGAGGTCCACTGGGAGAGGCCAAATGAAGAGGAGAGTGAGAGGTGTTTGCTGGCAGCAGAGTGGGGTGTGTTGGATGGAGAGGTTAAATGGTGGTGGGGATGTCAGTGGAAAGAAAGTGGAGAAGCCAAGGTCAAGGAAGGCAGTGGCAGGGCCTGGCGGTCGGTAGACGACAGAGACTTGAAAGTTGGAGGGGGAGTAGATATGGACAGAGTACACCTCAAAGGAGGGGAGGTTGAGGGAAGGTAGCTGTCTGACAGAAGGTGGCCAACACCTCTGCCATTCTTGTTGCCGAGGCAGGGAGCATGGGTAAAGTGGAGGCCCCCAAAGGAGAGCGCAGCAGGAGAGACTGTGTCAGAGGGCGTCAGCCAGGTTTCTATCAGACCATGGAAGGATAAGTTACGTGATTTAAAGAGGTCATGTATGTAGGAGAGTTTGTTGAATACAGCCTGTGTGTTTCAGAGCGAGTAATAGGAGGAAGGCTCAAAGGAATAGGTTTTAAGTTTGTAGGGTTGAAAGAGTTTGTAGAGACAGATCTGTTAGCAACTGGAGACACAATAGTGGGAATGTGCTGAGAGGGCCCGGGGTTAGGGGTTATATCCCCAGCAGCCAGGAGGAGCAGAGAGAGGGTTAATAGGTGGGAGTAAGAGAGACAGTAGTTTGGTTGGGTCTGTTTAGTGAGGAAGGCATTGATAGTGGGAAACGGGTTGGTGGCAGCAGACAGATGAAAGGGTAAAATGCAGGGTGAAATAAAGAGCTCATTGCCCAACAGAGGAGTATGGCTATAGGCAATTCATTTCAGGAATATGGAGGCTGAGATTATAGAGGACAGGAAAAGCATGGTGAGTGAGTGTGGGAGGCTGTAGGCTGTAAGTGGAGGAGAAAATCATAAGTAGCTGTTACCTTTAACAATCATTGTTTAATCATGGTTTAAATTCTGGTTTTAATTCATCCTCCTTATACTTAGAAAATTGGCCGTACTTTGAAAAGTGGCCTAGATATGATCAGTACAGGTACTTTTATACTGAATTAAAACCCAATCTGACTACCACAGCAAACAAGGGGGTAAGGGTTGGGACAGCTAATTAACAAGCTGGGGGGGAGAGGATAGGAAGCAAGTTGAAGTGAAGATGGTAGACTAAGATCGACAGACACAGCAGGGAATGGGGACAGGAAGGTAGAGATGTGTTAAGTCATAATCATACCAAATGGAAATTAGGCAGAGGGAGAGCAGACAGGCTGGTGGGTGTAATGTTGGTTGCAATGTTCTGCAGTTGTCATATCTGTAAATGAGAGAAGAGTGGATGGTCAGATCAGATGGAAGGTCTTTGTAGCTGCATGGTACCAGGTCCTATTTTTAATTCATCCTCCTTGTACTTAGAAAATTGGTTGTACTTTAAAAAGGGGCCTAGATATTACCAAGTGTTCAGAAGCCATCCTAACTCAACACCTAATAATGAAATCGCCAACAAGCAGATGCCTTGCTGTGCTATTTATTCCATTAACTGCACCTGGCTGATTGATAACGCTCAGTATCTTGTGGAAAACGACCTCTCCCTTTGAAGTCACATTATAAGGTGATTTCAGTAGGTGGATTCTTGGAAGGTGGCTCCTTGGCATTGGATGATTGTAATCTGGTCGTCCTCTTCTATAGCTTAAACATGGGGAGCAGTGGCAAGTCTTTGCAATCGGTGCTATTTATAGTAAATTATATATTTTTCTAAAGTCCTCTATGGAGTGGATGGTAATCTGGTAAACCATTTCTCACTATCACAACTCCAAAAGAGAACAACCAAGAGTATTAAGAGATTTCTATCTTTTAGTGAAAGAAAGACAAAACATCAAATACAAGGGTGTTTACTTTCTTTCAAAACATTGCTGCATCTACTGTGCTCTTGGATGCACCAACTGCAATGATATTAGCTATGTTCTCATAGGTTTTCTCTCTCTACAACAGCTTCAGAGAACCTCTTTTGACCCCAAATTTTTTTTTAAGATATTCTGGTATAGCCAGACCAGCAGAAGTTTTTTAAAGTCCACACAACAATATGTAAATGCCATCCAAAATCCGACATTTTCACATTACTGGACTGCGCTGCACCACTGTTTTTTTTTGCACAGAAACCGGCAGTCGGATTTTGGATGCCCAGTATATTGGGGCTTTGGGAATCCAACATCGGTCCGGCAGAATAAACCATATGTTTTATATTCTACTGGACGTTTTTAGTTTTTGGAAACCCTCAGTAAAAAATCCGTGCCGTGTAGACTATAGCACAAATTTTCTATTCCACCCAAAACCTGTGCTGTGTAGACATAACCTTAATGAGTAAGGTCATGCTATCACTGTTGGAGTACTCAGATGTCTTTGGTGCTGAAGCAGCTTCCCTCACTATTCTGGTCTCTCAAGTAAACATTCCACTATGTTAGGACTCTAAATTATCCTTGTTTTTTGCTTTTTTTTCCCACTATGTCTTAAGGTGCCTCAATACCTAATGTTATTACATTAAAGCACATGTAGAAATGAATAAGGTAAAAGTCAGGCTCTGCCTCCACTATCAAAACCATATTTTATAAATAACTATAAGCACTGATAGCAGGCTTTAAAACATTCATGTATTACAATGAATAAGATATTTGGAGAACAGAAAGATCATTGGAATAAATAATGTTATATTTTCTCCTAAAAGGTGTTACAACTGAAAATCCTTAGTAACGTTACAATGACTATGTTCTGTGCTCAGTACGATTTGATATTCAGTTCTGAAATTAATCCCTGACACTTAACGTATGAGTACATCTTTGTGCCAATAAGCTCCTATGTAGCTGGCTTACTCAAAAAGTCTGCTACATATGAGGCTAGTGTCAGGTGTTAATTGCAGCCGACACCCTCCACTAACAGTAGGAAATGAAGCTGGTTCCATTTCCAGCTGGTTAATCCTTTAGATGCCGTGGCGATTGCGGCGTTTAAAAAAAATGAGAAATGGTGCTGCGCACTGTTCCTCACTCTGACCAACACCCCGCAGCAAAATCGTTGGGTGCCGATCGGTTTCTATGGCAGGTGGAAGTCTAAAAGTTTTCCCATAGCTACCATGTTTTAGTTTCCATTACTTTCTGTTCCAGGCAGGAAGTAATAGAACCACCATATTAGTACACCCTTATGAATTGTTCATGCGTGTTTTACATTGAAAGCAATGAAAATCACACTGCACGTTGTTAGATCCGTGTTTGGGTCCGTTTAGAGTCCAAAACACGCATCTAAAAACGCATTCAAACACGGAGTTAACATGCCATGTGAACATATCATTATTCTATTTGGGGACTCTATATACTGTAGAGTTCTATGCAACCATCTGGATAGAGTGAACAAGTAAAATACTGTATGGATAAATAATGTGGTACTGCATAGCCCTGACATTAGGTCTCAGAGGTGTGTGTAATCAGCTGATAACATACTTAGCACTGTGTCACTAAAAAAGTCCATGTTTGTAAATTTTATGGTCAGTGACTCAAGTAAAGTGATTTTTATTACATTTTTTGATTGTTCTTTTATTCATGAATGAATTACTATAAATATTTTATGAAAGTTTTTGTTTTTAATCAAGAAATCAAAATAACTAATCCCATGATACATTGTAAATGTATGCCTTGCTAAAATACAGAATATTCATGTTTCTCATGAACAGCTTGATAAATGGTCTGGGCAATAATCTATTGTACTCTAGTTACAAATTAGTTGAATGCATCTCTATGTTCATAAGAGCAAAGTAACTGAAGCCATAAGCTTGTCAGTACGCTTCTGCACATCCAAAAAGATTTCTTTTAGAAAAATCAGCATAGCTACACGCTGGTATGGCAGCAAAATGCAAACACAATACAATATCAGCAGCATACTACTAGCACTAAAAAACAGTCAAAGGGAACATAGGAATTTTTTGGAAAAGCGTTTCTGCTACTTTGGAATATATGAAAATGTTGAGGTTCTTAGTGTACATTTTTGATCAAAGCTGTAAAAGCCCATCTGCCAACTTCAAGGTGACCTCAATACAGATGGGAACCTACTCTATAATTTTACCTATCTTGGTGCCTGTTCTAACCTTCACATTTCAGGGAGAGAAGATTCCAGCTATAAACTGCTCTGTATGGATTTAAAAAACCTGTGCAAGAGAGGTAGAGTAGGTTCCCATCTGTATTGAGGTCACTCTGACGTTGGCTAATGGGCTTTTACAGTTTTGATCAAAAATGTACACTAAGAACCTCATGCTTTCATGTATTTAAAAATAGCAGAAATGCTTTTCCAAAAAATCTTATGTTCCCTTTGACTGTTTTTAGTGCCAGCCGAGTGCTGCTGATATTGTATTGTGTCAGTATGCTTCATCCTGAAGTCACTTACTGCAACATAGTTGACTAATAGAACAGTAGGAAGGTTGGGTAGAGGCAGCGTTACAAGTGCTTTGTACTGTGAGTGACCATTGGATTACAAATTCTATTTTAATATTGATACATAAAGTTCTGACATGTTGTCTCTATAGATGAACAGAGCTAAAAGTTAGGTCTACACAGCATACGATTTTGGTAGTTTTTCAGCAGATTCAGTATTTTGAATCCACTGAAAAAACGATCGTACCCTGCGCTGTGTAGACTTCAATAAAAAATCCATGCTGTAGTCTGCACAGCACGTTTTTTTTACTGAGGTTTTCCTAAAACGAAAACCAACCGCCGGAATATAGAACATGTTCTATATTCCACGGACCGACGCCGGATTCCCGCAGCCCTAATGTACTGGGCCGGCGCAAATCCAAAATACAACCACTGGTTTTGCCACAAAAAAACACGGCGGTGTGGCGCGGTCCAAAAAAGTGAAAATGCCATCTGATTTGATGTGTGGATCTAGCCTAAGGCTGCATGTATGGAAGAAAAAGAATGTGCGGAGATCCATCTCTCCAGGAAAGCATCTACATATAAAATATAATTCAAAATTATTGGTTTAATTTATTACAAAGTGGGGCAACTCTTTGTTGAAAAAAAAAATCTGGCAACAGCACTAGTTTTTGTTTCATCTCTTCATTCATTGTTTTTTCACAGAGCGAGTTACATTTTCTAATGACATTAATTACTGTACCATATATAGAAAAACAAAACTACCATGTGTGGGGTGAAATAGGGGGGGAAAAAAAAAAAATCACAATTCTGAAATTAATTGTTTTTGATTTCTCTGTGCAGTATACATGATTTGACTTTAGCCTGCAGGTCAGTACAATTACAGAAGCACGCAATTGATCTAGTCTTGTATGAAATGCGCATGCAAAGTTAAACAGTAAGATATAATCTCCCTCTTTCTCTCTCTCTATACATATATATGGAACCCCTGTAGATAGGCTTCTAGGGAAAAAGTCATGAAGGTTTAAACAAAGTGTAGCTTCGTAGTGCATTTTCTTACTGCCCTGGTTGGGTCCCGTCCCCTTCAGTGGCATTGGTTGTCGGGTCTCCAGCCTCCTTTATGTCTCTGCCCATGTTGTAATCTCGGGAGCGCGCATTCTAGCTCATGCTCCCTGCTCTCCTCTGCCTGCCTCCTCCCTGAGCTTACTGAAAGAAAGAAAGCAGCTGTTGGAATCATTTACAGCTGCAGGGAAGCAAACAAGAGATCCTGAATAGAACTGTTTTGGCTGCACTCACAGGAGCCAACAGGATAGTAGATCTGCTGATAAGTAATGTAAATACATGTAAGGCTGATTAGCTGTCCGTTCCACACACTGACCTGCAGCTCATCTATATGTCCTGTCTGCTTGTACACTCGCAGGCTACAGGACATATAGATGAGCTGCAGGTCAGTGTGTGCTGAAGACAAGTGGGCAGCTAATCAGCTTGTGACACTGCTCAGTCTTACATGTTTTTACATTGCTTATCAGCAGATCTACTATCCTGCTGGCTCCTGTGAATGCAGGAGAAACCGTTCTATTCACAATCTATTGTTTGCTTCACTGCAGCTATAAAAGACTCCAATAGTTGTTTTCTATCAGTAAGCTCAGGAACATACAATGTACTGAGCCAGCATGAGCAGGGGAGTGAGCAGGTTATGTCTGTGGCCATGATGAAGCCCGCAGTCCAAGCTCTTTTGAAACTGAAAATGCTGTGAGCTATCAGAAGTTGCATGAACTGAGGTGGTGAGAAAACCCATTTAAATATAGCTGATGTCCCCACTTGGATGTAGCTTGCTGAAGAACGGTAAGCCCCTGAGTGGTTGCCAGATACAGTGATACCTCTGAATGCACATATTATATTGCAGCTTATTCCCATCTTTCTGAGGATTCAAGCTTTGTACCCACCACAATCCCAGACCAATAGCACAAACCATCCATCATTGGCACAGAACTCAGTTGGTGCCATATTGTTAAGATGACCACTACCAATCACTAAGAGGAAGTGTGAGAGGCGATAGGAACGTTTTCTTTTTGGCCACCACATGATTGTCCATTATAGTCAACATTGTTCTAGCTTACCATTGGTGTCCACTAACTTTACAGTGAAAGCCCATCTCTCATACTTTATTACCATTTTCAGGAGGCTGAATAAATATTATAGAATGTAATGAACACTGTCCTTATGCTTACAGCAAGTATAATACAGCTCACTCTAACCTATTATTTTACTTTCTAATTCCTAACAAAAAATTTTTGTGTCTAATCTATTCTCAGATATCATTTTCTGCAATAAAAGGCCTGAAGAACAATTCTGTGCTGTGATGTAAAGACGTTCCATAAACAGAAGATACACTCCTTTTTCCAAGTGAAGAATAATTCTTTAGAATTTTGTGCTGTTTCTATTAATTAGAAGATAGATGTGTGAAATGTATAACAAAATGTGCAATCCTACTAAAATGACAGCCAGAGCCTGCTTTCATATGTCTGGAAGTTACATTTATAAAAATTAAAAAAACTATGGAGAATATGATCATGTCCTCTACTCTGCCTATTTGTGTAAAATGAAAATATGAACACCTTTTACATGGCTTTATTTTGTTTCGCAAAATTCCGCAACTTTCTAAACAGTATTTACTAAAAATTTCCAACAGTTTGCTGGTCTCAGTCTTGTAGGACAGTCTTGGTCCCGAATTTGAAACAAATTAAAGTTCTCTTCCTTTCAGCTTTCTGCTCATTTGCTTTCTTCTCTTTAAGATCAGATTGGGGTGAAATGTACAGACAAGTCAGGCTGCAAGTGTAGAATCACTTATGTTGCGTACAGAGAAAGCAAAGCATTCACTGCGAACTCTAGAGCCAGCCCCACATCAGACATTTTATTGAGGGGGACATCCCCCACATTAAAAATTTGAATTGGAGCAGACTCAAACGTTTTAGGGGAAAAAAATAAATGAAAGAATGAAGAATCTGAACAAACTAAAAACGGAGGGATTTTTTTCCCCTATGTCTACACAGTTTAGTTAAACTATGTTAGAAATCCAACGGTATTTTAACTTCGCTGCACCATTGTCTGCTTAAAAAAAAAAAAAAAAATGCGTCCAGGTTTCCGGGAGCCTCAATGTACGGGGCCAGCGGGAAATCCTACGAGATTCTGGCAGAAGATAGAATATCTGCTATCTTCTGCTGGACGTATGGCGGTTTGGAAATCCGAACTAAAAAATCCGTGCTGTGTAGACTACAGCACAGATTTCTTATTAAAGTCTACACAGCACAGATTATAGTCAGATTTTCAGCAGATTCTAAATCCAATCAAAAATTCTGTTCTGTGTAGACATAGCCTAATCTTCCATATGCAAAAATCATTTCCCATTTATAAAGGTGGCCACTATGTCATTCTACATAAACTTTTTCCCTTTGTATTAACGCAAAAAAAAAAATGGATGTAAAGAGATATCTTTTAAATGACTGGTAGTAGATTAACCCCTTAATGACATTGGACGTAATCTTATTCCCTTTTTGGAAACCACACAAGCAGCGGTGGGGGTGCTTTTGCAGCGACCCCTGCTAGTAAAGCACTGAAGGAAAAAAAGACTCCTTTCCCTTGTTTTAAAACCCATCAGATGCTGAGTGAAAAAAAAAAGAGAAACAGTGCTGCGCACCTCACTCTGATCAGGGCCCCCATGGCAAGATTGCGAGGCACTAATTTGACGGCTGGAAGTTCTAAAGTTCTAATCACCCCCTTTTGCCATTTTACAAATGTAAATAATATAAAAGTTACACACATTTGGTATCACCGCATCTGGAAAAAATCAGATCTATTAACATATAACCTAATTTATCTCCCACACCGAACGCCATGGAAGAAAAAAAAAATAATCGCACATTGCACCAAATTGGTCTGCATGGCTGTAGTTCTAGAAGGGAAGCCTTTTTAGATGATGCCCAAGAAAACCCACAGTTTGCGGAAGACAAGCAGACTAAGGACATTAGTGGAACTTATGTCTTGTGGATTGATGAGCCTGAGAAACTAATTTGGTTCAGATGATGAAAGTGTGTGTGGCAGCAAACATGTGAGGAGTACAAAGATAAGTGTGTCTTGTCTAAAGCTAAACATGGTTGTGGGAGTGTCCTGGTTTGGGGCTGCACTAGTGCTACTAGCTGTGGGGAGCTACAATTCTTGAGGGGAACTTTAAGGAAATGCACTATAAAATACTGAAGCAGAGCTTTTCCCCCTCCATCCGGAAATGGGGCCCGGGAAGGCGTATTCCCCTACCAAACACCTTGTGACCATGTTTCTAAAGAAAATTTGGGTAAGGGGTGCGGGGGGGCCCCCGCATCTTTCCAACTAAACCTTGGTTGTGGGGTTTCCCCAACAGAAGGGAATTCTGGAGTAGTGAAAAAGATTGGGTGGCAACCCGTGAAGTTGGTAATCCCCTTTTCCAGTAGTTTTGGGGCAGTGCTGGAAAATAATGGTGGCCCCACAAAATATTGACACTTTGGGCACAATTTGGCCATTGTCATTAGGGGTGTACTCACTTGTGTTGTCTGCGGTTAGGACATTGAAGACTGTGTGAAGAGTTATTTTTTAGGGGAGCCCAAAAATACCTGTATCAAGTTTGTACACTGATACTACCATTTACCTGGTCCATCTTCAGTATTATTCCATGAACAGATATAATACAAGATATATACAAAAAAGTGAGGGGTGTACTCACTTTTTGTGAGATACTGTAGATTTGTTTTATCTGTTTTAATTGTAACAAAGCAAAACAGGATTAAAAAAAAGGAGGACATTAATAGTATTATGTTTAAATATCTGATCAAGATATTTTGTTGCAACATCTGGAGATTGCTAAATAAAAAGTGCAGATTTTAGTAAGTCCTACCCCTTTAAGACTAGACTTGCTCTTTTTGATGTGGAGCTAGAGGGATCTGCGTGGTGATCTCAGGTCTCACTCCTGATACTCCCCATCCCTTCTTCACAGTATGTGTTTATTATTTATGGTATCACAGATGCAAGGTTTTTGAAACTTTTTGGTTGCGGGGAAGGGGAAAAAGAGTGAAAAACTACAAGAAACAAAAATATTTTGCTACGCTGTAAAAAATTTTGTAAAAAATGGTGAGTATATAATGGGAAAAAGTAAAAACCAAAACCCAAATTAAAAAAAAGTGTCCCAGTAAATTTAAGATCCTAAAACACAAAAAAACAAACCAGCAGCACATAAAAGGCAGAAAATCTGTATTGTGTGTTAATTCACCCAAATAGAGCAATGTTTTGGCTCTCTCTAGAAAGCCTTTTTCAAGCTGATATTGCAGCATGTGGGTGAACATACTTTTTATTTTTTTTTTTTGGAGTGCTGTGCTTGTTTTTTGTTTTTTATAGGTCAATTTAGATTTTTTTTTCCCAAAATATGTGTTTCCTTATTTGCACAAGTGATATTAACCAAACCTGGTACTTTATTATCTGTTAAATGCTGTATTGGAGCATTTAGACGCAACACACCTTCCTGATCTGCTTGGATAGGTTTGCCTAATTATGATTTAATATAAATGCACATTCTTCTGTGGGGATTGACTTCAATGTAAGAACTCCACATCACAATATTCATGATCCTAAACCGTTCTTATATTTTCTTTGCATGTGATTGGATGTAAACTCTTTTAGAGGCCACTGTTTTTATGTCTTATTTGATAAATGATTACTGCTTGTTTGTATTCATTTCCATTAATGTTCAAAATTAAATGTTTAAAATGATCAGTTGTGTCTTGGTTGATGTCTATATCAGATTATTATACATGACCATTTGTCCTCAATAAATGTGATGTCTGAAAAAAAAATAACACATTAACATGTAATTTGGGACTACTTCTGAAAGGACATAGCACCTGGCACCGCATTCCACTGTGAATATTAGGCAATTTATACAATTATAATGCTTTTTAAACGGAACAATGGCTTTGATGCACTGCACAGATTTTGTACCAGTTCAACTCATTGCCATTACTGATATACTTTGCAGGCAGTACTCTCCCAAGTGACTCTGTAATAGGCATTGTGTTTATTTTCTAACGATTTAGCACATTCATGAGGAAAGCTTTTCAGTTGGAACATAAAAATACACAAGGGCAACCCAGTACTGAGGCATTATCCCCAAGGTCAGGCTTATTTAGGTGATGAGAGACTCGCTATTTCAATATGGGGGTTTAGATTAACTCCAAAACACGGAGGAAAAACACATTCTTGGTTCACACAATGCTTTAATGTTCCCGTCTCCTTGAACGTTAATGGAAAAACAAGTCTTTTGTTAGGAACAATTTAATTAGTGTTTCAACCTCTTTAGATAACAGTGCAGGTCATCTACAAAGTCATCTATTTTATTTTCTAAACAGTTTATTAATGTTCTTGCTTTCACTCTGTTACAGAACATAAATGAAAAAGGCCATTAAAGAGTACCTCTTACCTAAACACAACGAGGCAGCCATTATACGATCCAGATCAACACTTGTAAGAACATTTTTGTTCTATGCATTTAAAATCAATACCTTTTAGCTATAACTTACTAGTCGGCTTTGGTGACGACCATTTCTTTTTCTAAATTTAAGCTGTTACACACGTAATAGCTGCCTTCACTAAACAGCCATAAAACAATTGGGCAAAAACATTGCATTAACCTTGAATCACTACTCTGTGAGCCTTAAATGGAGGAGAAGAATGTGGGTGTAATTATTGCCAGTCTACAGTGTCAAAAAACAAAGAAAGCATAGCTTTTAGATATGAAAGTATTGTACTCCTTTATAAAGAACTGGTGGGATTGCATTTTGATTATACAGTCCAGTTTTTATCATACAGATCAAAGGATGTAAGAAAAGTATTAAAAAAAGTGAAAAAGATGTGCAATTAATTAATAAGGGATGTGAAAAAACGCTTATGAAAAGTGTAGAAACTACTCGTATACTATGTATCCTTGAGAACCAACAGCTGAGAGACATGTCATCATATAACCATTAGTATAAGCAAAGAAACTCATTTATAATCACTTTATGACAAATAAGTCTATACTGGATGTATTTTTGCCATCTTATAAATCAGAATATACAAGGTTAACCTTTTATGAGTGTGCTTTCTTTTTGTTTTTTTTTTAAACCACAATGTAAATGTGTAATACCAGTAAATATTACTTTATTGCAAGACTCCTGTCACTTGTCAAAATTAACAGTGAAAAACAGCTGTTTGTGCTATATGTGGTACATAAACTTAAGTAAAAGAAAAAAGCTCGGTAGAAAAGAAATATGAACCTTATGAAATAACTATATAATTTATTAGTTGACCAGGTTGTGATTTTCAGAGGTGACAGGGCAAAACACATGGTTTCAAGCTAAAGTATATTTTACACAGCACATGGAACACAAAAATTAACTTCAGTGATACGTTTCAAGTCACAAGAATACGCTTTTATTCCTTTTATCGGACAGGACACTAAAACAATGGTATTAAACGTTTATAAATAAACAGTTTTATCATGGCCTCTATACTGCAACATCTAGACCTCAGCATAACTGAGAAAATGGAATGTCTAGAAGGTGGTAATAGTATGATGTTGTACCGTGTTAGCCATAGAAAGTAGTAGAAGAGTGAAGATAATCAGGCGATACCTTTTAAAGGTATCGCCTGATTCTTCACTCTTCTAGAAGGTGGTAAGGAATGTCAGTTTAATAGACAAAGTGGTCAGAGAATATATTATAAAGGTATATGAATACGGTTGGATTTGGGACAAACACGTATGCAGTAAAATAGTTCATTAGAATTTGGATCTATAATCTTAAATATTTAGTGATATAACTACCTTCGAATCTCAGTGCAGTAAAGGATACACATATGCATAGGTAAATTCTGTAACATGCCTATATAATCTCCTTTCATTGTATTCAAGTCACAAAAAATAATGCTAATTTCCAAACTATTATAAAAATGATTTTTTTTTTAACGTTTCCTCTATGTTAAAGGAGAATAAAATCATAGGCAACAGGCGTAAAGACCATAAAAGTTCATTATAAGGGAAAAATTGTTCACGGTTTCAAGTTCAAATAATAGCTGACCACAGAATGGTATTTTTAAACTTATAGATGTTCTACCACTACACTATGCCCCATTTTCAGTAAATCTGTAAATATGACAATGTGTGTCATAAAGCCGGGTTGCAAATAGTACTGTGGCTTGTCTCTTAGTAGAAAATATTACTTCCATATTCAAGATGAGACAATTCACATCTAGATAAGGTAAGGCCTCACAAATCAAGATGAATGATAAATAAAAGAAAAAAAAACTACAAAAGAGCCTGCTAGGGCTACAGACCACGTCACTATAAAGCCACTAGATCAAAACGGCAAAAAGTATGAATTAATAAAACCTGTTCACTTTATATTAAAACTTCTCTATTACATGATTATGCAATGTCTAGACCCTCTCTTTCAGAGGTTGGTTTCCCTTTTCTTTAACCAATAAGTACTAATCTCTTAGTGCAAGAATCAATTCACCGGACATCTACTTAAGAAGGCTTTGTAGCATTGCAGTAGCATATGTTGGCCGGGCTTGTCTGCTTTCAATTGCATTACTCAAGTACTGAATTCCACCACAGCGCTCCCAAATCTCTTCAAACTGTCTGGGCAAAATTTCTGCTCCCCGTTTTCTTGTTAAACCAGTTTCTTCAAGGCTCAATTCGCACATTTCCATGTCATCTTTGCCTGTAAAAAGTCATTTTTTTTACAAATTATTTCTTTTTAAAAAAATAAGGCAGCAAACTATAAATTACAGGTTAAGAAGATTTTCAGCCTACTGGATTAATCAGAGATCACAGCATCTTGTAGCTGGAAGCTTCAATGAACCCTTACAGTTAAGAAATCCCTTCTATGCTCTTTTGATGGTGGGTGTATCTTGAAATACACATTAGCCATCAGACTAAACAACCAAATCATAAAGGATTTTCCTTCTGAAGATGACTCCATAGGTTACTTCCCAATTTAAGACTGATGGATAGGGAAGGAAAAAAAGAACATCTGCTATAAGATTTAGACTTGTGGTACTAAAAGAAAAATAGGAGTAAGTGCAATCATTACGGTTTACATTTACAATCCATGGAAATCAGCCAGTGAACAGATTATATGGATTTATCTTGTCATAAAGACAACTTGGTGAAGGTCTCAAACACATCTTAGAAGATTTTTTTTTTTTTATATCAAGGTCAAACGTACAATTTAAGACATATGCTTTCCCCACTTATAACCTGACTTTACCAAGAAACAACAGTTTTTAAATGTTGATAATCACAAAAAAGGCCAAACTTTCTGCTATAGAGACAGTAAGAAAGTAATGTCCCATTTTCTGTTTGTTAAGTTAGGACTTGAAAGACAGCGAGGACCCTTGATGTGGGTTGTGAGCTTGTGCTGTTTGACCTAATACCTCATGGTTGATCATTTTTCCAGGATGCAGGCTGGCACGCAATAAAATACTTATCTATGTGCATATCTAGTACAAAGCTGCCACTGCCCTCATGAATAGCCAGCGGTCATTCACAAGTATTTTGCACTTGTGCAGTCTCCTCCTCGTGGTGCTGTGTGCGCTTTTTAACATAAGTTTTCATTAGTCAGATTTGCTAATTTAGTACTAGATGGGCACTCCCCTCATAAATAGTACATGTGTGTGACTGTTTCATCAGTATTTTTTTTTTTACCTGTGCAACTTCTCCTATGTGGCATTGGGGCCTTTGTGTCTCTTTCCTGGGAAATATTTTTTTCCCTGCCTCTGTAGCACCAAGTATGGTCTTTTTTTGTTATTTTCATTAAATAAATGTCCCATTTTTTTGTGAATTTGTTTATATATGTTAATATAATCATGAGTAAAGCAGGAATTGGGGTGTTCGCACTATCACAAAGGGTACTGAATAAACAGAAGTAACGCCCTTCTCTTCAATTTATAGAAAAGTTGGTGTAACATCTCATACTTCGGGTAAGGTCACACAACAAATTTAAACAAGGAATTTGACACTAATTCCGTGTCTGATTCTATGTACGGAAAAAAAAAAAAAAAACTCTTTGGTAATCCAAATGCCCTTCATTTGAATAGCCAGTCCCCATTCCAAGGAAAATCCATGGTGCGGGACAAACATTAAGAATGTACATGTCCATTCTTTAAAGCAGAACCTCCTCGTATTTCGTTCCCCCTCTGTATAGTAAAAGAAAAAACTTTGGCAAAAAGAGGTATTGCCTTGGATTTCTGCTGAGGATCACACATCAGATTTTTCCGATAGTAAAGGTGTGAAATACCATAAGGAAGGTTAAAGAGTAAACAATCTCTTAACATACACAGTTAATGTATGTGCATATACTGAAAACCACAGATGTCAAACAAAGAACATAGTCAAAAACTCTCATATAACCTTTTTTTCCTTTTAAATCACATAACCCTATTATACCGCCTTCGTGTAAAACCTTTACCACACTTCTATCTCTCATTTCTCACTTATATCCAAAACAGCCATCAGTAATAAAACACATACCAGCTACCAACAAGATGGGAGGCTTATCTGGATGAAGTTCCATTTGCCGGGCAATCCATGGTCCATCAAAATGCGCATACCACCATCCTTTCTTCTTGTTCTGAGGCTCCTTGTATTGGTCGGCTGGGCGAATAAATGGAATGCGGAAGTATCGCTGCTGCCGATTTGCTTCAGTTTCCTGTTGTCTGGCAGGCAGCTGAACCACTGGATTCTGCTGGGCTATATACATATAATATATAGTTACAATGGTTATTCCTATAAAAATGTAACTGGTAATGACTCATTTTCAACCTATTTCTTTTCAATTCTGCTAATATTTGCTCTGTAACGTACAGTCTACAATCTAAGATACATTTATCCAGCTGTTACGGCAAATGCCTGTATGTTAAATGACCACCATTATAGTAGGAAAGTCGGAGGATGAGATAATAAGCCTGTGCTGCCCTTTGGCCTTTTACCAGTATAACTGTCTGAAGCAGAGCAAGTCAGATTATGGACTACTTGCTATTGTACTTTTATTGCAGTGCCACCTTTCAAGTCTGAATATGAAAAATGGTGTACTTTAAAATGGTTGAAATTACATTACATGGCTCAGTGCTTCCTCATAATATTGGCTGGAATAATGAGACTGAATTAGACCTCTGTATATATACCTTTGTAGGAATAGATCTCTGTTTCCACAAAAGTACAAGTGGCGCTGCTCACATTTTAGGTATATTTAACGTAAAGTTTGTTTTTTCTGCTGCCTTTAAGAAGCTAAGGAGCGGGCGACTATAATACTCCTCAATGGGATAACTGGAAAAAAAAAATCTGACCAGTTAATCATGGCTTAATCGCAAATGACAGTTATACCACGCTTCACATACTTGAAATATATAGGCAGCAGCAAGGTTAGTGTCCCTTTAAGACAAATGTGAATGTAAACACCACTGTATGTGTCAATATTAGTTACAGTTATGGTTTAAAATAATTCAAAAACTTAACTGGCAAAAATTATAACTGAAATGTTTGCCTATATGAAATATTTAAAGGGGTTGTCTCACTACATCGATTCATCTTATCTCAGTACTGTTTTCAGTTTCAATTTTCAATTTACTGGCTTCTACTGGCCTGCAGTGATGAGCTGCTGAGCTATAGCAACCAGCGCTGACAGCCTATCCGGAGAGAGCAAACAGGTCTGTATCTATAGCGACCTGAGGAGCTGATGCAGCCCATACAAGAGGGGATATCTAGGAACAAGTAGGACACTGTTAATGAACACATATTGCATGATGTTTTTGCATGATCTTTAACATAAAAAACAATCCTTGTAGTGAGACAACCCCTTTAATGGATCCATGGGGCATTTTTGTACTGAAACTTCCCCCTTTCAAAGAAGATTCAAACTGTAACCAGCATCAACTGAAGAGACTCATACAGTGAAAGTAGAACTGCATGGCTATGTGTAAATGTAATGTAGGTTACATGATGTTACAACATTAGTCAGTATTCTGCACTTGAGTATCTACAATTCTTTACCTCCAATGCAGTCTTCTACAGTCTATGGATAACAGATAATGTGTAACAATAAACTGAAAAAGGCCAAGCATGGTGTAAACGTCTGCTGGCACCTGCCTCTACCTGAGGTGTTGGGTAGGAATAGAGCTGATGCATATTAATATACAGCTCCTTCATCACTAACATATATTTTTTATATATTTGGTCAAATAGAATTTTGTTGACAGTTTTCATGTCTGCTATCTAATCATATTGCCTCTGGGGATCCAGAGAGGTTGTTTTTTTTCTTTTTTAACTTCAGATTTCAATGTGCAGATTTTCTATAGGCTGACACTCTTCTCATAGCAGAAAATAAACAAATTGTGTGAGGAGGATATGACACAAACGTATGTCAGCTTCTTTCTAACTTTGCAAACTTTGTTTCCATAGAGATAATGTGCAGCTCCAATTCAGAACCATATTTAAATATTATATTCGGGAAGTGCATTGGAAGTAAATCTTAATAGGTTGCTATTATCAAAATTATTTCTAAAGATGATCATCTCACCTTAGTACTGTTCATGGGTGCCTATAGATGTGATGCTAGTTTTCATAATAGTTATTGCAGTCAGACAACTATTAGGGCATGTCCCCACGGCACGGGTTTGCGGCTGGTTTTTCAGACAGTTTGTGGTTTGGCAAATCTTCTGAAAAACCAGCTGCAAATGAACACCACGGGCTTCTATGGAAAACCCGTGCAGCAGTGCCCACTGCACGGATTTTCCGACCGGCGGTTTTTCAAATCGCCACCCGCCCGAAAAACATTCTACATGCACATTCTTCCGTCCGTTTTTCGGACAGAATATGAGCATGTGAATTGGAAGGGGGAGGGCTTTTCTCCACTCATCACGGAGAAAGGCCATCCCCCCGCGGCCGTGGGAACGGCACACAAATCGGACAAATACCAGGTCGGATAAACCGACCGGTATTTGTCCATTGCCGTGTAAACGGCCCCTTAGTCTACAACTTCAGTTTGCTGCAATAAGCACATTCATGGCAACGGTGAGGTATTCAACCTCCCCATTTCTGTGAGATTAGAAGAACTGTTCCATTTTAATTCTAACATTCCCTTATATAATATTGAGGACAGGGCTCCGCAATCAATTTTGGTGGCTGTAAAGCCCAAGTTTAACAATGGCTCTAAAAATGGAGAAACCGAGAACTCATGACTCTACTTGGTAGTATCTGTACTATCCTTGGACACGTTTTCATGATTTCATTTCTCATTTTCTAAAGATTTCAATTCATTTGCATGATTGAAAGCTACACCAGTGTGATGTAATAAGCATATGGTCTAATACATTATGGCAAGATTTACATTTTTTATACAGCAGAAGGAAAATTTATTTATAGAAAAAAAAGCAACCATTTCCCGTAAGCGATATTGACAAATCTCCAACTCCTCTTTAATGAGTGCAAAATACCCAGCAAGAGTTGCATATTGTTACCTTTTATGCTGATTTGTTATAGGCAGGTATCAGTGCAATTAGCCATGTGATCCTGGCCTTAAAAAACATTCTGCAATTGCATACAGTACTCTGCTAGGCACCATGGGTGCATATATATTTTATTTTTGTGAATAACGAAATAACAATCAAGTATTATGTGCCGTATCTATAATAAAACAGCGTTGAAGATTAAGGGTGTCACTTTTGTAAAGGCTTCCGTTAGTAGCAGCAATGTTTTGTAAGTGTATCACATGGCAGCTGATGCATATTGCAGTCTATATCCCACCACACCATCCGAGACGGTTAGCACCACCTTATGGTTACCTCTCTCTCATTGAAGCGGTTTGCTACAGTTATGTCTTTCAACATTTAACCTTTGGAGTTTTAAAGATGGACCTTTCTGTAGCTAACACTCTGTAAATAGAGTACCTACTGGAAAATGAATGAACAGCTATGTATTTTTTCTATGTAAAGTGATAGTAGACATTAGTGTTCTGAAAAATTAACTGAACCTTGCACATTACATTTAGAGCCTCCTATAGCATATTCCTCTGCAGAGTCATCCAGTTATGGGATGCATACTAGCATCTAGTCAGCTTCTTTCCCTTCCTGAGGAGTCCCGGGTTTTACTATTGTCATAATCACTGAATCCTAAGTGAGTAACAACTAATAGGATGTTGTCATTGTGGTGGATTAGGATTTGGATGCACATAAATGTAAACCAAAGGGCATAAAGCCAGTGTAGGCAAATAGAAAAAGTTTAGTATAGAATTATTTTTAGAATTATGCTAAAAAGGATTTTAGATTGAAGTATATAATTTGTCTTTAGAATAATTCCTTTAAAGATATGATATATTTAATTGTAACGGCAGTATAACGAATAATAGATGCACGTATGACTTAAAAAAATACAATAAAGAAACCTGCCGTGAACAGTAGTAAGGGCTGGAGTTTTACTTAGCGAAGGTCTGCCAAACACATGTTATATGTTGTACAAAGCTAAGAGTAGGTCCTCTACCCAACTTTCCCTTATGTTACATGCAGTGTATACTGTACATGATACACACAGCCTCAGGAATAATGTAATGATTGTCACTACCAGTCCTGCTGACATCATAACGTGAAGGTTTCTTTGATTTCCACAACTGCAGCAAACAACATCTTTGTTAGTAGCCAAAAGCATCAACACCTTTCCCTCTTATTTTAGGTTAGTGTTTTGCCAACTCCTTACTTACTTGCATTGTTCATAAATGGAGCAAAATCTGTAAATAAATATCATTAGGGATTGAAAACACGCAGCATATACGACATCAATTAATGGGGAAATAGTAAGAATTAAAACATTCATTACACTCATCAAACCTAATCTTTAGTGACAGATATGGAGGCTCTTCAGTTCTGAAGGAACACTAAACCTAAACATTCATAATAAAAATACACAGGAGCTCCAATGTTTGCTTCCAGACCGTGCAGACAATCCTTCAGATTGACAAACCAGTCATGCTGAATTGTTGTAGGGAACACACAAATTACATTTCTGCTGATTTGTTTCATTTTCATCTGATACAAAGCTGATGGAGTGGGGTCTAGCTTTAGCTTTCCAGGTCTCCTATTAGACTAGATACACAGAATCGGACAAAAACCATCGTAAAAAACGACCAGTTTTTGTCCGATGCACAATCGTGTTTTTTTTCACTTTTTAGACCAACAAAGATAGGGTGTATATTTAATAGTATACACCCTATCTTTGTTGGTCTATATTTATTTAGGTGTTTACACTAGTGGTTTTCACGACCTCATCTAGTATTGCATGTTTTCCTTTTTTCACTTTTTGCAAAAACCGCGGTTGGTTCTCAATTCTTAGCCATCGGCTCATACAATTGATTGTATTGGAAACAGACTGCAAAATGCTGGCGGATTATAAAACATGTTCCTAAATCTACTGGCGCCAGAAAACTAGCTTAAAAAAATTACAAGTCTTTTTTTTTTTATTTTTATTAAAGGCTATGGGCTGGATAAACGGTCTATTTTTCAGTTGTTTCAGAATACTTAAACCACCGAAAATCTGAACGTTTTTATGTGCCTTGTAGATATAGCCTTACAATTCATCACAATTTTCAAGATGTCCGTTCACTGTAAACGGGTACACTTTTATTTGCCCAATAATGAGAAATCCCAAACAATTCTGTCCAGTTTAGGGAGTCCTCTGTAATCCAGGCTGCACTTAGTTCTGACCGTCTAAAAAACGTTAAGTAGGTTCTTTCTTTCGCCTGGTATTCAGGCAGAACATGAACTGTTCAATGCAAAAGGGGACGGCTGATTCCACAAACCACGGCCAGAAACCGCCACTCTTTGTATTCAAAAAAGTACAAAATACTGTATATTCCCGAGATGCTGTTTCAGCAGATCTCCCCTGCCTTCTGCTTCAGTTAGGATTCTGCCTGTCCGCTCTTACAAGCAAAAGGCAGGAAACAGCACTGTAAAACTGCTCCTCGTAGGATACACTGGAGAATCTGCACACAGCAGAGACAGGTAGTGTGAGTCAGGGGGTTCTGTAGCTCTGCAGCTAATCATTATAGGGACTTCTCTATTATATCACTTCACACTTAGTCTCTTAGCTAAGGCAGATATGGAATGAACAACAAAGAAGGCAGAGCTTGGTGGGGATAGGAGCCATCTGAGAACTTTCAGGAGGCATTTGATAGGGGATGATGTAATTCGGTATTTTACAGAAACTCGGCAACACAGGGGAGACTTGATTTATCTCCTGTCCATCTGAAATAGCATGCATAGGACTTGTGGTGTCAGAAAGGGTGGCATGACACAGCTACCCATATTAAAAACTGTTCAAAAACGTATGCATGCAACAGAGCTGGGATGCAACCAATTACACTGCTAAAATATTGCTGCTAAGCTAACAAAATATGTCCAAGACAAATTTGCTGAAGTGCTTCTTTAAGCATTTTACATATGGTATCCTGGTCACTCAAGTGTCTTGCTATACTTGCATAAAATGTTTTTGGCTATGATTATGAAGCAAACAACTGATTCCAATGCATAAACAAATATGCATGTCATTAAGACAGACTTTAGTCCAAAAAAACCCTCGGCAATGTGTTATCACACTTGTTTGATGCTCTCGGAACATAAAATAAACTGTCAGAAATTATTTTGCACAGATTATGTCAAGCAATCTTTTACATATGTTATCTATACAAAATAACTCACTCAATCTTTCAAATAAGGATTAATGACTTAACTGAGGAAATCTCTCAAACAGAAGTTATAGGTTATTCTGTCAGAAGCATAAACTATTTAAAGTAGTGTTTAAAAGAAATGAGACGTATTATCCTCAAGGATTAAGTATTTAGACTAGAAATTGAATTTGGCTTTTAACAAGTGGAACAAAACGATTAAGAAAACACTTATACAGAGCAAAAGTCTAATTCTTTGACCTAGAAAATGTTAATAAAGTAAGACATGTAACTACACCAAGACATGTCTTAAATTAGACACACACATTTATACTTATACACAGTGGGGAAAATAAGTATTTGATACAATGGCAGCTTTGCTGCAAGTTTTCCCACCTACAAAGATTGGAGAGGTCTGTTACTTATCATAGGTATATTTCAACTCAGAGACAGAATCTAGAAAAAAAAATCCAGAAAATCACATGGTATGATTTTTAAAGAATGAATTTGCATGTTACTGCATAAAATAAGTATTTGATCAATGAGCAACCAGCAATTCTGGCTCTCACAGACTTGTTAGTTTTAATTTAAGAAGTCCTCCTACTCTGCACTCATTACCTGTATTAATTGCACCTATTTGAACTCGTTACCTGTATAAAAGACACCGGTCCACACATACAATCACATTCCAACCTCTCCACCATGGCGAAGACCAAAGAGCTGTCTAAGGACAACAGGGACAAAATTGTAGACATGCACAAGGCTGGGATGGGCTTCAGGACAATTGGCAAGCAGCTTGGTGAGAAGGCAACAACTGTTGACGCATTTATTAGAAAACGGAAGAAACACAAGATGGCTGTCAATCTTGATCGGTCTGGAACTCCAGGCCTCACCTCTGGGGTAGGAATGATTCTGAGAAAGGTAAGGAATCAGCCCAAAACTACATGGGAGGAGCTGGTCAATGACCTGAGCTGGGACCACAGTTTTAAAGATTACCATTAGTATCGCACTACGCTGTGTTGGATTAAAAACCTGCAGGGCACGCAAGGACCCCCTGCTCATGCCAGCACATGTCCAGGCCTGTTTAAAGTTCACCAGTGACCAAATGGGCGATCCACAGGAGGCATTGGAGAAGGTCATGTGGTCAGATGAGACCAAAATAGAACGTTTTGGTATAAACTTCATTCGCCGTGTTTGGAGGAAGAAAAAGGATGAGTACAACCCCAAGAACACCATCTTAACCATGAAACATGGGGGTAGAAACCTCATACTCTGGGGTGGTTTTCTGCAAAGGGGACAGGACAACTGCACTGTATTTAAGGAAGGATGGATGAGGCCATATATCGTGAGATATTGGCCAATAACCTCCTTCCCACAGTAAGAGCAATGCAGATGGATCATGGCTGGGTCTTCTAGCATGACAATGACCCTAAACACACAGCCAGTGCAACACTAAGGAATGGCTCCGTAAGAAGCATTTCAAGGTCCTAGAGTGGCCTAGCCAGTCTCCAGACCTGAACCTAACCAAAAATATTTGGAAGGAGCTGAAACTAAATGAAGCCCAGTGACAGCTTCGAAACCTGACAGATCTGGAGAAGATCTGTATGGATGAGTGGAACAAAATCCATGATTTAGTGTGTGCAAACTTGGTCAAGAACTACAGGAAACATCTGTCCTCAGCAAAAGTTTCTGTACCAAATGTTAAGTTCTGTTTTTCTATTCTATCAAATACTTATTTCATGCAAATAAAAGCAAATTAATTATTTAAAAATCATACAATGCGATTTTTCTGGACTTTTTTTTAGATCCAGTCTCTCACAGTTGAAGTGTACTTATGATAAAAATTACAGACCTCTCCATTCTTTGTAGGTGGGAAAACTTGCAAAATCGCCATTGTATCAAAAACTTATTTTTCTTGCTAGCTATCTATACAGACACAGAAATATATATATATATAAAATATATATAATATAAAATTATATATATAATATAAATATATTAAAATTTATATATATTGTATTATATCCCCTGGCTTACCGTAATCTGTAACCAATTTAGGGGCACGCTGATCAGTGTCTGCATTGCGCTTCTTGTTCTTGGACTTCCAGGCATGATAAACTTTGAGTCGCCTGTGAAATTCCTCCCTGCATGCTGCCAGCAACACTATATCTTTTTAAAACATTTATAGAGAAAGTAAAATAGGTTACTGCCATTAAGTTATTATATACCTACAATCACTAAAAAAAAACAAAAAACAAAAAAAAACTTGCTGTGTTTCCAGACCAATGCTTCTCAAAGTGGTTGACAGCAACTCCAGAAGTGGGTTGGATTAATCCAGAGGAGCAGTAGCCTCTGTGAAATTGGGGGGCATTGATTAAAAAAAGGTCAGTGGAAGCATAAAGAAAGCAGCGAAGAAACCTTTTAAAAAAAAAATTCAAACATTTTTTTAACAAATCGTTATAGGGGTCGCTTAAACTCAGTTTTCTGCTCATTATATTTTGACAAGTTTTTATTATAATTTCTATTAGACATTATGCTTCCCTCACCTTTGTTTCAATAAGCAAAAAGCAATGGCATTCCGTTTAAATCATCTTTTCCTCCTGTTTTAGCAGGTGGGTGGCTCCTAGAGTACTAGATACGCCTGGCACTTATTCAGAATTCTGGCCAAGTAGTTAATAAGACTCCGCAACTGCTTATTAATCTTTAGATATATTTAAGTTAAATAACACTGGTATGAAACCTGTTTAAAAGGTACATACAGTATCTTACAAAAGTGAGTACATCCTTCACATTTTTAGAAATGTTGTATTATTGTATTGCCATTTTCCCTCCATGGTGTCACGTTACTCATTAGTATTACAAGGTCTCAGATGTGTTAAATTTAGTTTTATTCCTCTCACACATGATACCTCATGGCAAAGAATTCTCTGAGGATCTGAAAAAAAAAAAAAAAAAGTGTTGCCCTACATAAAGATGGTCTAGGCTAGAAGAAGATTGCCAACACCCTAAAACTGAGCTGCGGTGGCCAAGACCAGACAGCGGTTTAGCAATACAGGTTCCACTCAGAGCAGGCCTTGTAGACCAAAAAAGTTGAGTGCGCATACTCATCGTCATATTCAGAGACTGTCTTTTCAAAATAGACGTATGAGTGCTGCCAGGATTGCTGCAGAGGTTAAAAGGTGACAGATCAGCCTGTCAGTGCTCAGCCCATACACCACACATTGCATCAAAGTGGTCTGCATGGCTGTCGTCCCAGAAGGAATTTTCTTCTAAAGATGATGCACAAGTGAGTCCACAGAAATTTACAATGTCCAGTACCTGGTAATAAATTGGTGGAAAGGAGTATTGCAACTCAATATTCAAATAAATGTAATTTCACAGCACACACAAGGATTTTTTTTGCTTCAAAGTGCAATATTTATAAAGGTACAGTGTATACAGATTTGGGTTACCATAAATTGATCCCATACAAATTATAATCGGAAGGATACGTAGTCTGAGAAAATGTGACCTGTTGACGTTTCGGTTGGCTTAGCAACCTTTTCAATAGATCACGGTAAAAAAAAAAAAAAAAATACTGAAATCTATGGGTAAAAAAGCAAATATGATACAAGAGGAGACGAGAAGAAGATAGTATGTGTGGATGATGAAAGACTGTAGAGTAAAAAGGAGGAACAAGAGGGGAGACCAGAAAAGAAAAAAAACAAAGAGAAGGGGAGAAAAGAGGAGAAAGAAAACAAAAATAAGGTAGAGAGGAGGCACAGGCAGAATAATAAAAAAAAAAAAAAGATGGGAAAAAAAGGAAAAACTGTTGAAATAGTAGTGGGATGGCGGAAGTAATGAGGGAGGAGCAAAAGAACAGAATGGGAAAAGTCCTCAAACAGTTTGCTGAAGACAAGCAGACTAAGGGCATGTCCCCACGGCACGGGTTTTCGGCCGGTTTTTCAGCCGGTTTGCGGTTTTTCAGACCGCCTGAAAAAAAAAAACCAAAAAAGAGCACAATGGATGCTCTATAGAAAACCCGTGCAGCAGTCCCCCACTGCACAGGTTTTTTCATCCGGCGGTTTTTCCGGCCGCAGAACATTGAGCAAGCACATTCTTCCGTCCGGTTTCTGGATGGAATCTGTGCATCTCAATGTGAAGGGGGAGGGCTTTTCTCCGCTCATCGCGGATAAAAGCCGTCCCCCCGCGGGGCCGTGGGGACGGCCGCAAAATAGGACAAATACCAGCCAACAAACCGGCCAGCATTTGTCCTGTGCAGGGGGAACGCGCCTTAAGGACATGGATTACTGGAACTATGTCCTATGGACTGATGAGACCACAATAAACTTATTTGTTTCAGGTGGTATAAAGAATGTGTGGCAGGAATTAGGTGAAGAGTACAAATACAAGTGTGTTTTGCCTATTTTTAAGCATGGGGTTGGGAGTGTCATGGTTTGGGGCTTCATGAGCGCTGCCAGCTGTGGGGAGCTACAGTTCATTGAGGGAACCATAATTGCCAACATATACTGTAACATACTGAAGCAGAACATGATCTCCATCCCTTTGGAAACTAGCTGCAGGGCAGTATTCCAACATGATAAAGGCCCCAAACACACCTCCAAGATGACCACTGCCTTGCTAAAGATTATGAGGGTAAAGGTGCTGGACTTGTCAAGTCTGTCTCCAGACCTAAACTCTATTGAGCATCTGTGGGGCATCCTTAAATGGAATGTGGAGGAGTGCAAGGTCTCTAATATCCACCAGCAACATGATGTCGACATGAAGGAGTGGAAGAGGATTCCAGTGGCTGCAACCTGTGAAGCTCTAGAGAACTCCATGCCCAAGAAAGATAAGGCAGTGCTAGAAAATAATGGTGGCCACACAAAATATTGGTACTTGGGGCACAATTTATCCATTTTTGCTTAGGGGTGTACTCATTTTTGTTGCCAGCGGTTTGGACATTGATGATTGTCTGCTATTTTGAGGGCACACCAAATTTATACTGTTATACAATCTGTACATTGACTACTTTAGATTGTATCAAAGTATCATATATTCAGTGTTGACCCCTGAAAAGATATATTTACAAAAATGTGAGGGGTGTACTCACTTTTGTAAGATACTGTAACTACATGAAAATAATTGGGATTCTTTAAAAAACATATTTTCCCGTTTTTTTACCAAAAAAAACCTCTTTATTTCCGAAAAATAAGGTTCTGCCAAACTGCCCCCCAACTTTTGTGAAATTTTTTAGTTTTAAAAAAAATTCACCCAAAACTGTATTTACGGGAAATAAACACTATAGGTTCCTACAAAAAAGTTTTAAAATGCAGATCTTGAAAAAAAACAAAAAATTTTGGGCCCTGGAGAGGAAAAATTATACAGTCATTTTAAAATTAATTTTTAAAATAGTTTTACAGAATATAATTTTATAGAATATACACAATGTTGGGATTTCATCTCATTTAAAAAGAGGCTTTATTTGTTGAGTAGCCCTTTTAAAGTTTTTAAAAGTTTGTAAGGACCGGGGGAAAAAAAAAAAAGGGCGGCCCATCCAGTTCAGCCCCCTTTTCTAAGGTGTTGATCCAGAGTAAGGCAAAAAAAAAAAACCCAAAGAGGTAAAACCCAATTCCTCATTTTAGGGAAAAATTACCCTTTCCCCAAATTTCCCAAATTGGGGAATCGGGAAAAATCCCGGGGTCAAGACCCCTCTCCAAAAATTTCCCAGACACTATAACCTTTTTATATAATTTTTGTAAGAAATGCAAACCAAAAACCCCTTTTTTAACCCCTGCCCGGGGGGAAATTGTCATAGTGAAACCCCAACAAAAGTCCCCCAGTCTCACTGCCCCCTTTCAGGGAAAAAATCCCCTTTTTATGTTTATGTAGAAACTTTCGTTCCTCAAGACGTAGAGGGTGAAACCCTTGTTCTAGATACAGCCCCGGGTATAAATAAATCTTGGGGAGATCTTTATAATTTACCTTTTGATGTATTTAAAAAAAATTTATTAGGGTTCCCGAAAACCGTTTTTCTTAAACTTAAACCCCCAAACTTGCTATTCCCTTTCTGGGTATGTAGTTTCCCCCCAGTCCCTTTTTTTTATTTGTGTTGCCCGCCTTTTTGTTCCCGTTCAAGCTCTTTCAATGTCTTTCCCGTGCCCCTGGTGCCCAAAAAACTGTACACAATAAATTCCCTGTTGGGGGGTCTAACCCGTGAATTTTTATATGGGGGTTTTAAAGTTTTTTTTCCCCCTTTTGCCCTTTTATGCCCCTTTTTAAAACAACCCCCTGATCCTAAATTTTCCACCCTTTTTTTGCTTCCCGTCCCGACAAGGTTTTTCCCCCTTTGTTTCTGTCCACCAGGTTTCCCCCAAGGGCCTTCTCCCTGTACTTTTAAACCCCCCCCTTTTTTCCCTTTAACATGTAGTCATGTAAAAAGGGGTTTTTCTTCCCCAAAGTGGATTAAAATTGATTTATCTGGGGGGTTTAAAACCCCTTTAGCCAAATTTTCCCCGCCAAGGCCTCCAATTATTTCCAAAATTTCCCTTTGGGAATAACAAAAATTTAAAACCTCTATTGTGTTTATTATTTACAGGGGGTTGTTAAAAGTCTGCAAAAAATCCTTTTTTCCCAATGTGTAATCCTGGGGTCATTTTTTTGAAAATGTTAAGAGGTTTGGGCCCAATTCTGAACCCTGTGGTTTTCCCCACTAGTAACAGCGTTCCCGGTTTTTTGGTATTTTTAACCCCCTTAAATTTCTACCCCCTTTTTTTTATCCCGTGAGCCAGTTCTTACCCACTTGCACACATTTTTCCCCAGTCCAAGGGATTTCTTTTTTTTTACCATCCCCTTTTTTGTTTGGAACCATGCAAATTTCTTTAGAAAATCTAGATTTTATGACACCAGTGCCCCCACCCCCATCCAGTCTGGGACTAACTTCCCCATTTGAAACTGATTAGATTTGTCTGAAAAGGGCCGATCCTTTTATAAACCCCAAAGTGGAACGGCGATCATTTATTTCAGTGAGATACTCCGGAAAAGAATTTGAGAAAAACCCCCCAAAAAAATTTTACCTTTTTGACCCCTTTTTTGAATTTTTGGCACCCAAAAATTTTCTATGCCCCAATCCTTTGGGGGCATCACCCCGTTATTTGACAAGGCCTTAAAATATTTTAAAAATAGGGGCCTATCTATGACATCACTTAAATCCCCCTTTGGAAAACCCTGGGGGTATGCCAAAATTGGGGCCCGGGGATTTGTTTTTATTTTTAATCTTCTTAAGACGGAGCTGCAATTCTTCCCGGGGTTTGGGCAAAGGGAAAATTTTTAAATTTGGAAGGGTTTTCCTCAAACCGGAAGCCATCCCCTGGTTAAAAAACCGTGGAGGAAAAAAAAAGGGTTTTAAAGGTTTGCTTTTTTCCCCATTGCCCCCTAAATGGGCCTTCCCCCAGTTTTTTTTCAAAGGGCCAACATTTTCTGTTTTAAATTTTTTTACTTTTATATAGCTAAAAAAAATTTTGGGGTTAGTTTTTTTTTATAGGGTTATGTCCCTTTTTGGGCTCCAAAAACCCCCCCCCCCCCCTTTTTTTCCTTTTTATCTTTTATTTTACAACAAATTTTTTTTTTCCCTTAGCTTTTAGTGCCTCTTTACTACCCTCCCTTTTTTGTGGTTTTAAACGCTTTCTTTTTTTGTTTTTTATTGCCTTTTTACATCCCCCGGTTGTTTCCAAAATTGGGCCTTTTTGTTTTTAATTAAATTTTTTTACCCTTTTGGTAAGTACCTCTCACAGGGGTAGCCAAAAAAAGTTTTTAAAAAATACCCATTTATTTTTGTTTTATTTTTTAAAATTTTAAAATTTTCCCCAGTCAATTCGGTTTTAGGGGCCCCCCTAAGCAGAATAAAAAATAGCCTCCTAAAATTCAGTGTTTTTGTGGCTCCTTTACATAAAAATTATTGAAAGGGTAAAAAGGGAAAATTTATTATATTAAAGGTCACTATTTCCTAGGTGCCCCTTTAACCTGAACCCTTTTTTACTCGGGAAGGGGCTATTAGTCAATATTAAGATAGAAAGGGGCCTTTTTCCCCTTTGTGGTTCTTCACCAAATTTTTCAAAAGGTTTTAAATTTTTCATTTGGGTTTTTGACAAAAAACCTGTTTCCTTTATGAGAGCTTCCCGGTTTCAGAAATTTTCCCCCAATTTATTTCTGGGGTAGGGTTTTTGTAGCCCATAATTAAAAAACCCCCATTCTGATTTTGCCGCCTAAACTATTTGCCCCCCCCCCCCCCCCCCCCCGGGGAGTACATCTTTTCCCCTGGGGTTCCCGTTTTTATTTGGGGGCCTATGCGACCCTCCCAAAGTTTTTTATATTGTTTTTTTTACCAACCGTTATTTACCCATAATTATTCCACATGTTCAATTACCTATACCCCCTATTCTTCCCCCAGTGTTGGCTTTCCGAAGGATTTTTTAAAAAGAGACATAACACCTCCCCCTTTTTGGTCTTTACGATCCCCCTTTTAAATAGACTGTAACCCCCGTAAGTTAAACCTCCCGTCGTTTGCTTCGTCCAGCCATGTCTCCGTTATCCCCACCCTTTTTATATTTTTCTTTTAGCTATTAGTTAAATTTTAGTTCATTTATTTTTTGGTCGGACCCCCTGGCAAATTTTTTAGCATGCAATTTAGAGATTTTTTTTTAAATTTTTATTCCCTTTCCCCACTGTCTTTTTAACTATTGCTACAAACCCCCCCCACCCCCCACCCCCCTACCCAACCCTGGGTTTTTTTCCTAATTCCCCCGTCTCTTATCTTCAAATATCCTTGCATGCTTTTCCTTTTTTAAATTATCCTCCCCCCCCCGTCCCTACCCTTTTAAAAAATTCCTTTCCCAAATTCCTGCCCTTTTGGGCCCCCAAAAACGCTGCCCCTCCCCCTTTAGGTGCAGGGCCCTCCCTGCATAGAGTTTTGTAGCCCAAAACGGAAATCAGGGCCCCGTTCTCCAAAAACCCAATTCCCTCTTTTCCCACACAAAATTTTTTAGGGCCCTTTTTTTTCTCTTTTGTTGCCCCGTTGGGGGAAACGTTAACTTTTCTGAAAATTTTTTACTTGGAGGGCCCTTTCCTTGGGCTTTTGGCCTAAGTCCCTGAAATTTATTTTTAAGGCACTTCCCCCTACCTCTAAACTTTTGTATTGGTGCCAATTTTGCCCCATGGGGCTGGATTTCACCGCCCCACCCAGCAATCTGTCAACCCCCATCAGCTTTTTTGAAAATTGGGGGCCCCGGTAAATTACTGTTCGCGATCCCCTTCTTTTTTGGCAGATTCCCTGTCTTTTTGCCCCTAAATGGAGGGCCCCAACTAAAAAGCAAACCGGGCCCGCCTGACCTGACCCTTTTTCCTCATCCCTTTCTGGAAAAAAAACTGTTTGGGAGTGTCTTGCTGCAGCAATGCTTTTTCTGAGTGATATCCCCCTCCACTGAATCTTGCAAAATTTGTTGGGGGGTTTTACCAGATCAGGACTAGCCTCCCGACCTTCTTCCCTTTCCCTTCTTTCTGACTGTTTCCCAGTAGCTTTCCCATGTTCCTCCACCCCCCATGCTGCCCACCCTTCCCCCCGCATCTACACCCGGCGTTGGGGGGGGCTCGTGGGGGAGCCCCGGGTGGGTTCCAAAGTTGGGCCCCCTGGGATCTCAGTGTTGCCACTTGCATCATTTAGATCCCGGATTCCGGGCCCTTTAAATGGGCAGTGTGCCCCAAAAAAAACTTGCCCAGCGTATGCCCCCCGGAACTGGGTTTCTAAGGATGGCATACATTGCCCTGGTTGTGCAAAATGGACAGGGTTTTTCAAAAATGGGAAAATTTTGGGGGGTTTACCCAAAAAAGATATATGAAAAAAAAACAATGATAATAAAAGCCCCCAACCCCCAAAACGATCCCCTCTAAACTTCCCAAATCCCAAAAATCTTTTTCAATTTTTTGTCTTCAAATTAAAAGAAACACATTGGGAAGGAAAACACAATCCGACTCGTTCACTCGGCCCCAAAAATACTCAGTTTTAAACCTTTCCCCCACTGCTGTTTGGGGTGTTTTCCTGCCCAAACCCCTCCTTTCAGGAGGCCAAAAGGGGCCCACCCCCCCACACGCTACTTTTTAAACCCCCCGCTGTTAGGTAACCAAAACCCCTGACCAGTCCCCCTGACCTCCAAAAACCCTTCAGCAAAACCCGGTTTTTTGTTTTTTTTAAAATAGGGAAATACTCTTTTTAATATTAAGGGAATTTTTACAAAAAAAATAAGGGTTGCTACGTATAAAAATATATGTTCCCCCGCCCTTTTTTCAATGCAAAAGAATTTGATGAGGGAGGTGGTCAGCCCCCCATTTTTCTTCTTACTTGTGGGTTTTAAAAAGGGGAAATGAATAGGGGAAAAGGGGAAGGGGAATTTTAAAAAAAATTTTAAAGTTTGTTGTGTTTTGTTTTTTTATTTGGGAGGGTTTCCAATGACTTTAGCAGAACACTACATAACACACTTTGCACAGAGACAAGACAGAAGGGTTTGGGGGTGAAGGCAACCCAATAAATTGATGTGTTATGGGACTCATGCTTGCTACTGTTAATGGGCCCCTGAAACTGTAGAATTATGTATCTAAGTCTAAGCTTTGAGAGCAAGTCAATGAATTATTGTCTTTTGTGAAGCAGATTAGCTGTTAAAGTTGCTGGCTTCTTAGATTAACGGATATCACAAATGCTTTCTGTCAGGGTTGCAATGGAGTTCCAAAATTATGTGACATAAAGGCAAACTTACTACGTGTGTAAGTAAGTTCCTATTAACACTTACAACTGTATCAGTAGAAGCAGTCATATGAATGTAGTCACAGGGAGTTATATACTATCTAGACAATGTCTTGCATCCATTTTGTGTTGTCTGACAAATCAAGAATGATAGCCTAAAGTCTGTAAGCAGGCATTTCAGTTGGGAAAAGAAAATCAAGGGATCAATAAAGTCACATAGTTTGTAAGGCCAAAAAAAGACAGACATCCATCCAGTTCAGCCTATTGTGTTATAGTGTTGATCCAGAGGAAGGCAAAAAACCCCCATGAGGTAGAAGCCAATTGTCCTCATTTTAGGGAAAAAATTCCTTCCTGACTCCAATCTGGCAATCGGAAAAATCCCTGGATCAATGACCCTTCTCCAGAGTCCTAGTCACTATAACTTGTTATATTATTATATCTAGAAATGTATCCAGACCCTTCTCCAGAATCCTAGTCACTATAACTTATTGCATCCAGCCCCTTCATGAAATCTGTTAGTGAATTCACAATGCCAAGTTCCTCTGGCAGAGAGTCCCAGGTCTGTTTTGTTTAGAATAAAATCTTAGGTTACTCCGTATAATGACTTTTGTAGCCAAAATTATATAGCTCATTACTATGCAATGAGTAGGCTGTATTTGCCAAAATACCCTTTTAACAAATCAGTTTTTTTACTTATATCTGGACATACATACCTTGTTTAATGTAAATAACTATACATGCCTCTTATTTCTGCGGTCTTTTCCGTGACATATTTACTTTCGCAGCACGGTTTATTTTTTATTCAAGTATTATTAATTAAGTAACCCTGTTTGCTACTCTTAGTTTACTTTTATGAAATAGATTGGATAAACTGGTGATGTATTTCATGAAGACTACACAGAGGTGACTGATGTACAGTATTTGATCTAACATGAAAGAACGTGAACAAGCTATGAAATTTTTGCCCATATTTTATGAGTGACTTTATAGTAACAGAAGAAAGGCATCTGCACCAGGACAAGATTTACATATATTTCAGATGCTAGGATGATTTTTTTTTTATCAGAACAAAATAACTTCACATGGCACTTTCTCACATAAATTACAGTAAATGTGTTGGGGATCCAAACATTTTTCCAAAAATGTAGAAATGTTACAAATAAATTCTATGTATACTTAAAGGGGTTGTCTCACTACATTGATTCATCTTACCTCAGTTCTATTTTCTTGGTTTCATTTTGAATTCAGGGGCGTGTTTACTGGCTTTTACTAGGCTGCAGTAGAAGCCAGGTCTGTAGCTATAGCAATCAGTGCTGGCAGCCTATCAGGATAGATCAAATAGGTCTGTAGCTATAGCGACCAGTGCTGGCAGCCTATCAGGAGAGGTTGAACAGGTCTGTATCTATTGCGACCTGAGGAGCTGATGGAGCCCATACAAGAGGGGATAACTCAGAACAAGTGGGATGCTGTTAATGGACATATATTGCAATGTGACTTGTTTTTGCAACATCTTTAACATTAAAAGCAATCATTGTAGTGAGACAACCCCTTTGTTTCCCCAAATGGGTATATACAAAGAGCAGCTTATCTGGTGCATAAAAACAGTCAAATATTTTAAAACATTACCATTTTTTCACTTAGTTTTGATCTACTAGTTTAGAGGACAGGACCTTCTGCTTCCTAAAAGCAATACTGAAGGTACTGACAAGACAGTCTAAAGCAACGTTCCTTCTATGGTGTTTAATGTATAAGGCATAAGCGACACAAGCAGAAGAAATCTTTCAGCCTACTTGTATCAGATGCAATGTCATTATTTAACGATATTGTGTTACTAAAGAGAAACTAAAGGGAATTGAAAGCTGTGTACAAAAAAAATAAATAGCAGGAGGTATTAATAAATGAAATCATAAATGACTTGACCTAACATTTAGTTGATGAGATATCCTTAATTTTGTGTCATTTCCTATAGCTTCTAGAAAATGTGTTGAAGATTTTGCTACACCCATGTGACATTCCCATTTTCAATAGCCCATCGGGTTCACTTAAAAACGGATTCCATTTCAAGTGCCCATATTGTCTAAAGGGAAAAAGCCATCTGGTTATTGTGATGCCCAATATGTTCTCTACTCATTGATTCCATAATGGCACTGTAGATAGTACAAGAAGGTCTATCCTGGGAATTACGTTTACATGTATATCTGTTATAAATCAAATCAGCAAAGAACCTAAATTGAACCTATGCATTATGAAGCATTTCACAGATCTATACTTCATTATATACTATGAACACTAGACTTGCATGCACACGGTGAACCACCAACATGGTGTTCAGTGTTTAGTCTTAAAGTAAGCACAAAACTCAAAGCAGTTTTAGAGACAACATCCACTAGAGATTGCTCATTCACAGTATATTTATATGCATGTCAGTGTTCCCAGCTGTTTCGTACAACTACGTTGTAAATTATTCATTGCACCATGAAATTCAATTCAGAACAATTCTCTTGAAAAAGCAAAAAAAAAATATTTACTCATTTATAAAGTAATAAAGGACAATGAGGCCAACACTCTAAAATATAAGAAACTGTGTCCATTTATATTAATCGTCTCATATTCCCTCTACACTTTACTTTTACTGTACCTAAATTATTAAAGATTTCTTGACAACACAATATTGCACCTACAATTTTCCTCTGTTTCCAGACAACAGATTTTCTCCCTGAGTATATTATATTTGCCCTGTCCTAATATTTGTTAACTTCTACCTGGTCTCTTAACACAGCTGCGTAAAACTTAAACATAAATATGTATACAGTTCTGTTCACATGTGCCTTGTGGTCTTAAATCATAAAAGCCGGAACTCATTGTTATATATGAAACAACAGATACCAATGCCATTTTGTTTCGGTGTGGAATAGCATTGCATGCTTTTTCTAGAACAAGTGTGAAGAGTTCTCTACGGTTTCCTCATCCTATGATCGAACAATATTGTAATCACAAATTAAGGCCACGCTTTAAACTACCCAAAAGGATTAAAAAAAAGATACTCTGTCAATAATTTCATTCCCTCTAAAACTATATGGTACCCTTCCTGATAAGTAAAGGGGTATGAACCTCTAAGCTTTCACATGCCCAAAATACTTTGCTCCCAAAGCTAAGATTTCATCTTTACAGAGTCAGTTTTTGCCTCCGATTTGTACATGGGTTAGTCCTATATCAATGGGTTAGCCCACGTCAAGCCTACTGAAACAGAATCCGAGGGGGATTTCCATTCTTTTTTCTTCCTGCACCACAGATTTGAAGTCTGTGGTGTGGAAAATCCGCCCTGTGCAGACTGACTTTTCAAGTGGATGGGAGTTTGCTTGCACAAGGATTTTAACATGGAATTAAACATTGAATACATATTGAATTCCACCTTAAACTCTGTTGTGAGAACATACCCTAAAAATAGCTGTACCTCCAGCGATTCTACTAAAGTGCACTTAGATCACCCCAAAAAGTAGTTAGTAGTAGGTCTAGATATGGTGGCTGTAGCGATATCAGAATTGGTGCAAACACTGCAGGTAGGAAAAGGTTAAAGAAGATGTATGAGATGCTGTCAACTGTGCATTGACAAAAAATGAACTACCACCCGCCGTTTCCCAATGTGATAGCAGAATAGCAGAGCAGCAATAGTGAGACAATTGAGGTGTCACTTCTACAAGATGGAAACCGCAGAGCAGCAGCTTAGGGCTACAGAAGACAAATGTGCTGTACAGCTAGTTCACAGTCATCCCTTTATATCAATAATTACAATTGGTCTACCAACAATGAGAGCACAGCCATGCAAATATAAGTACATAAAACTAAAAGATTATCAGTTAATTAAGACAAATCTCTTCCATCGGGTTCATTCATCAAATGGTGACAAAAGCCTTATCCTGATAGATATGAGCTTGAGAATGGATTTCGGAAGCTTCTGAGAAAGCATCTTCATGTATTGATTGTTGGATGTAATCATCTTGCCAACAACAACTATACACTGAACACATTGCTTCTTTAAAAATCTGCTCTCATTTTTAGACTGTTGACTTTCTATTTTCTGTACATGATGACTTCATCAGCCATTGTGCCCGAGTCATAGAAACTGGTTCTAGGGACTTGCACATAATATACAGTCTAAAAACAACTCATTGGTTTTCTTGCAAGAGTGTTCTGAGCCCAGATGACAAGTAGGTGAAGGAAGGTGACCGCCTAGGGCAGGCTCTACTTCATCCCAGGCAGGAAGTGAGGCATGGAGTGGGCTGAATATTACATATGGAAAGGGTGGAGGGGGCGATATGCCTTATTTGTCTAGGGCACCAGAATATCTTGTCCCAGTCTGGCATAACCTGTTCAGAGATCAATAAAGGGAACCTCTCAGGTGGTTTATGTTGCAAGATGTGATACAGGGAGAGAAGCTGAGCTCTGTGATATATAGGGTTATATGGTAGAGGGGGAGAAGCTGAGCTCTGTGATATATAGGGTTATATGATAGAGGGAGAGAGCGGAGCTCTGTGATATATAGGTTTACATGATTTGCCGCAGAATTTCTGAGTAAACAGCAGAGTAAGTTCTTATCAGACTCCTTAAAGGGGTTTTCTCATCAAGCTCACAGAGTCACTGGCAGCTTCAGATTCACATTGCCTGGTCAGGCTGTGGGCGAGTCTACAGCAGTGATTGGCATATTTAGCTCCTCTATAACTAGCTGAAGTACAGTGACATAAATGCAGAAGATTTAATCTGCAGAAAAACAAAGCTCTGAGGAATGAAAACAATCTTATCAATTCTTTAAAAAAAAAAAAAAAAAAAAAAAAAGATAATCTTGTTAGAGATATATACTTTGTTATGTCTGACCATGGTGACAACACTCCCTGCTCTCTGCCTAATCAGGAAGGGAGATATGGGCAGCAACCTAGAGACACTTGTGTCTCTTACCTCCTGACCAGGGCAATAACAAAAGAGCACCGCATTTAATAAGTCTTTATTAACCTTTTCCGACATGTTGAAAACGAATTATAGCAAGAAAACCACTTTAAATGCCAGTGAAAGTCCTGCTTACCCCATCCTCATACAGTGACCGACAGCGGTCCCTGCATCAGTGTGTACACGGAGTAAACAGTCAATCACTGTATGACGCTGTGGTAAGCAGGACTTTCAGTTTCACTTTGACAGATTTTATCTGCTTTTTACTAAGAAATTCAGCATCTAATCAATAAACCTATACAGCGGATGAATTAAATATTGAACAAGTCACCAATATTCTTAGTACATCTATTTCTAAATATTATTTTTGACAAATTCTCACCAACTGTCGGTAACAACCATTTAATCCACACAGGCAAAGAAGTCAAACCATAGATGTTCATAAATTATGTGTAATAACGAGAAATGAAGCAGGGAAAAAGTATTGAACAAGTTTACTAAAATGTATTTAATACTTCGTACTTTGTTGGTGATGACAGCTTCAAGACGCCTCCTATAGGGAGAAACTAGTCGCATGCATTGCTCAGGTGGGATTTTGTCCCATTCTTCCAAACACTCTTCAATCTGTGGGCTCCTTCTATGAATGAACTCTGAGCTTTAGTTCCTTGGATAGATTTTCTATTGGATTCAGGTCAGGTGATCGGCTAGGCCATTCTAGCAGCTTTATTTTCTCTCTCTGAAACTGATGGAGCGTTTCCTTGGCTGTATATTTGGGATCATGGTTTTCGTGAAAGGCCCACCCTCGTTTCATATTCATCATCCTGGTGTATTACGGTATCCAAATATTTCAATTTTGGTCTCATTGGACCAGACTATATTCTCTCAGTATTTCACAGGCTTGTCTAAATGTTGTTGTGCAACATTTCAGCAATGGATTCTTATGTGGTGAGCACGCATACAGGCCAAGGAGGTTACGTGCATTACTTATGGTTTTTCCTGAAACAATTGTACCGGTTGATTCCAGATCTTTCTATAGCGCTACACATGTGGTTCTTGGCTCTTGGACAACTCTTCTGATAATTCTTTTCACTCTGTCTCAAATGTTGCATGGAGCACCTGGTCATTGCCAAATTATGTTCTTTCCACTTCCAGATTATGGCCCCAACAGTGTGCACTGGAACATTCATTAGTATAAAAATTCTTCTGTAACCAATGCCATCACTGTTTTGCAATAATAAGGTTGCAAAAGTCTTGAGACAGCTTTCTGGTTTTACCTCATCATGAGACGTTTCAGGTGTGGCACCTTGGTAATGAGACACCTTTTCAAAGGCCATCAGATGAGCTAGATGATATTTTTTTCACTATGTGGCAGGATTGCTTTCTTGTTACTGATAGATTTCAGCTGATGTCATGACTTTCCATGGCTTTGTACCTCTCTTTCTTCATGTGTTCAATATTTTTTCCCTGGTGTCATTTGCCATTAGAAAATAGAGGCAGCACCGCAAAAATTCAAAAAAACATGTGAATTTAATCACCCATGTTTTTACAAATGGCTATGTTTCAACCCTTCCATAGGGTCATTTTCAGGTTTTCTGAATTTTGGTGGTGCTGCCTCTATTTTTGGCCATATTGTGCAGGATTTGGGGTGTGGCTCCGTAAGCTTTCACACCACCTTTGCTTGTTTCCTTTATTTGTATATAGATTTCTCATTATTACACATAATTTATGGACATCTATGGTTTGATTTCTTTGCCTATGTGGATTAGATGGGTTGTTACCGACATCTGGTGAGAATTTCATGCCAATAACACCTTTAGAAATGTATTTACTAAGAAAGTTTGTGATGTGTTCAATACTTATTTCACTCACAGTATATCACAGAGCTCAGCTTCTCTCATTCTATTACATCCTGCTCTCACATAGGGCAACATAAACCACTTGACAGATTCCTGTTAATAAGGAAGGTGAGCTGTGACCATCACTGAATATGAATGATAAATCCAGTCTCCAACTCTGAAATAGAGGTGTTCCCTGTTAGTGTAATCATATCTGTGATAATGAGGCAGTTGCTGAGAAGTGATCTCTGCAGAACAGAAAGTGTCAGCCTATTATTTAACTTTAAGTGGCAAGAGTAAAAACGTCAAGCTCTCGTGATTCTGTTCATAACATACACTCAATTTACAAAATACAATAGATTATTTACTTACGAGGAGTTCTCTTCTATTTGTGGACCATCATCATCATCTATGTAGACCACTCATTTAGCATCATAGAGTGACAATAGAGACTTTCTTATAAGTTTTTGGTTGTTACCCTATACACGTACTTGGACAACAATCCTGCATTAGGTGCTATTCATGTTTGTGAGTTTAGCATATTTATGAGTAACATGAGCACCACTGTTATACCTGCGCTTTGTACTATTGTGATGCCTGCCTCTGTTTACTGTGTGAAGTTAAGGGTTAAAGCATGAAAATCTTATCCTGTCCGAATACCAAGATACAATTTCAAGAATTCTCGCCTGCGCTTCAGGACCTTGAAATTATAACGAAACTTAGCTGTGTATCTTATGGACTTTTGAAACTGTAACGGAACTCAGCCGTGTGTCTTATTTTTAACCTTGTAATGTAAGCTGTAAAAGTTTCTCGACTAACTGCGCATGTCATTATAACCAAGGCTATATAAGTTTACTGCTGTAATAATAAACGGGTTATTTTGGTTAAGCGCACACCTAGTCTTGTGTGGATACTAACTTATCGTATCTATATCCGATAGAGGTGGTAGCAGGCCCAGGCATCCGGGGTCTGGAGCCATAACAATTGGATTTCACTCAGCAACTAGAGGATCTCCAAAAGGAAGAACCTATCAACTGTATACAGTCAAACTGGGGTGCCTGGAGCCAACCAATGGAGTTGATTCATAGAGCCCACCCCAGAGCTACTGTACATGACCCTTGCATTCTGTCTATTGCTTCTTGCCTCTCTTTCTGTGGCTCGCTCCCTGGAAAACAACCACAGCATGGCCACCAGGGGTTGTGTTTGGGGTTCCCCTGCTTCCCTGTGGGCCAGTCTAAGTTTGCATACAGTGTTAACCAGCACACCTCTCCAATGGCTTTGCATAATCCTGGTTGATTCTATTTACCTAGTCTACCGTGATATTTAGTGACTCTTCAGACATCAATAATGTGCTAAATGGAAAAGGATATAGTCATGGAAATGTTATATTTACACATATTATATATTTTATTACACATTTTATTAAATATTTACTGAAATGTGATCCATTTTGAACACAAAAAAAACCATTTTATTTCAGTTTAAACAATAGCTGTAAAGGATCTGTAGTAAACGTTCTAGGAGTGGGTCAGCTGGACACAGAAAATTGTGTTCTCCTGGGAGATTGTAAAAATTAAGAACTAAACACTCTCCCAGTAGCGGCCATCATAGCAGTTAACTTAACATGCATGCTCTTAATTACTCATCGCTCGCTTTTAATCGCTTGTTTTGTTGACTTACCACAGGAAGTATTGATTGCATCTCTGAGCTCTGCATATTTCCACTTGCTTAAATCATACTTCTTAACGCTGGCAGCAGATTTTGTAGCTTGGACTTGCACCCCCCTGTAACAGCACCACACACAAGTTATTTAATACAATAAAAGGCACTAAGCACCAACTACAGGCTTAACAATAAAAAGCTTTTTAAATTACACAAGAAAGAAATCTACAGCGTGACGGACGCAGCACGCCGACAAATGTTCACTTTGTTCTCCGAAAGGTATATTTTACTTTTCACTTTTGACAAAATAATAAAACGTGTGATACACTAGATGATTTCTTTGTGGGAACACAGAATAGTAGAGGGCTTCAGTGAGCTATAACACCAAGAAAAGCATCACAGAGGAAGTATTCACATCATACAGCCAAATTACCCAAATTGCTAGCAGTTAGTTAATTGCTTATATACACAAGCGCCATGACTGGTGGGCATACTGTAGATGACTTACCCTGAGGAGTTCTTACACATCCTGTACGAATCTGGGCACTTTTGAGGCATGGGTGTATGTCCAATCATTGCCCTACCTACATATGATAGTATGATAGGTAGTATTGAGGACTCTATCTATCTATCTATCATGCAGGAATCTACTTATTCCACAGCATTTGGCAAATACCATGTGCAATATAACACCTTCTACCTGTGTACATATGTTACCATGTGAGAAGTCGCAGTCTACTCTGCACGGACTGGTCCCCACTTCGTTTACCATGGGTTTTTTGCCATCATCACCGAATGTATGCCCCCAAAAAAATAAAAAAAAATTAAAAAAAAAATTATATATATTATATATATATTATATATATATATATATATATACATAACATATTATATAATATATATACATATCATATTTTATATATAATATATATATATTATACATCAAAAATCCCCCACACAACACACAAAGTATGTTTTGTGGCAGGTTTCTTTTTCACTATATGTATATTTGTGTGATGGGAGACTAAAGGATGAGTGAATATGCATGCAAATGAGGAATGATGACACATATCAGAGCTGTGTTCCAGGACAATGCTTCTGTGCATTATTACTCTCCAAGGAAAAGTTCCTGAGAGAGCGGCTTGTGGGTAGAGAAATTCAGGGCTGTTTTGTATTATGTGCACCTACATTACTGCGCACCCTATAAAGCAGATCCACTTCTAGTTTATGGTGACAACCATTGTGCATCTTGACTCAATAAGAAAATGTCAGAGGATTCAATGACTAATGTTTTTTTTTTGCTTTTTTACACAATAGGTTTCCACAGATGCTGCACATACTTTTCATACCATGCAGCTGTGGAAATGATGCATCAGAATACATACTGCTATGCCTTTAAGTCCTAGTTCATAGCACAAAACAACAGCTTTGATTGGCAATGTAAATGCTCAGGTATTGCTGTGGTTATCTGAAGTGATTTCTTTCTCAAATTCTCACACACAAGTTTTTTTTTAGTTTTTTTTTTTTAATTATGCCGGTCACCCAAGGAAAGAGGCAACATTTGTGACAGATATATGAGCTAACAGCTTGCCTCAGCATAACTCATGTAACCTCCCAAAATGTACTCCAACCTGGGACCAGAAAACGAACTAGAATTGATTTTAACATAAATAGAAAAGAACAGATTGCACAAATCAAAACTGGTACATGGCAAGCAAAACAAAGCACTTACATAGTTTGTTTTTTTTTTAATCCACATCTTACACTATATAATACAATAATAGTGGCATTTTCTTCACAATGGTTGTCCAGTGAAAATAATAATATAGTATCTCACAAAAGTGAATACACCCCTCACATTTTTGAAAATATTGTATTATATCTTTTCATAGGACAACAATGAAGATACAACACTTTCATACAATGTAAAGTAGTCAGTGTACGGCTTGTATAACAGTGTAAATTTGGAGTGTCCTCAAAATATCACAACCCACAGCCATCAATGTCTAAACCAATGGCAACCAAAGTGAGTAAACCCCTAAGTAAAAATGAACAAATCGAGCCCAATTTGCCATTTTCTCTCCACGGTGTCATGTGACTAGTTAGTGTTACAAGGTCTCAGGTGTGAATGGGGAGCAGGTGTGCTGAATTTGGTGTTGTCACTCACACTGTTCACTGGAAGTTTAACATGGCACCTCATGGCAAAGAAGACTGCCAACACCCTCAAACTGAGCTGCAGCACGGTGGCCAAGACCATACAGTGGTTTAACAAAATAGGTCTCGTCATGGATGACCAAAGGAGTTGCGTGCACCTTCTCAGCTTATTATCCAGAGATGGTCTCTTCAAAATAGACATATGAGCGCTGCCAGCATTGCTACAAAGGTTATAGGGGCGGGGGATCAGTCTGTCTGTGATCAGACCAAACGTCACACACCACATCAAATCAGCCTACATGGTTGTCGTCCTAGAAGGAAGCCTTTTCTAAGGATGATGTGCAAGAAAGCTAGCAAAGCGTTTGCTGAAAACAAGCAGACTAATGACCGACTGCTGGAAACAGTCTGTGGTCTGAGGAGATGAAGATAAACTTATTTGTTTCACATGGTGTCAAGTGTGTGTGGCAGCAACCAGGTGAGGAGTACAAAGAAAAGTGTGTCTTGCCTACAGTCAAGCATGGTATGGGGCTGCATGAGTGCTTCTGGCTATGGAAAGCTACAGTTCTTTGAGGAAACCATGAATGCCAACATGTACTGTGACAAACTGCAGCAGAGCATGATCCCCTCCATCCGGAACTGTGCCGTAGGGCAGTAGTCTAACATGATAACCCCAAACACCCCTCCAAAATGACCACTGCCTTGCTAAAGAAAATGAGGGTAAAGGTGCTGGACTAGCGAAACAGGTCTTCAGAACTAAACCCTATTGAGCATCTGTGGGGCTCAATCAGAAGGTGGAGGAGCGCAAATTCTCTAACATTCACCAGCTCCGTGATGTTGCCTTGGAGTGGAAAAGGATTCCAGTGGCCACCTGTGAAGCTCTAGTGAACTTCATGCCCAAGAGAGTTAAGAAAGTGCTGGAAAATAATAGTGGCCATAGAAAATATTGACAAATTGGGCACAATTTGTCCATTTTCACTTAGGGGTGTACTCACTTTTGTTGCCAGGGGTTTACACATTGATGGCTGTGAGTTGCATTATTTTGAGGGCAAACCAAATTTACACTGTTATACAAGTTGTAATTACGAAGTGTAATATCTTCAGTGTTGCCTCATGAAAAGATATAATACAATCTTTACAAAATGGAAGGATTGCACTCACTTTTGTGAGATTCTGTATATTCTGAGTAATCTCTCACCCAAAGTTATGCACTTTTTTTAAATATAGTTTCATTACATCTTCCATGGGCTTCCTGCAGTTCTACATCCGCTGTTCCAACACAAGAGGAGAAGCTCAGTAGTTCTGCATGTCTGGACACACAAACATCTGTGTGTCAAGATCAGATGACCAAAAGGATGTAGCTTTGTCAAGGCAGTCTTTGAAGCCACACCCCTTTGACCTGCCTCCCAAGGCTTTCAACAAGATGTAGGAAATGGGGCATGCACTAGTTAGGAGGAGGAAGGAAAGACAAAATACAGCAAACAGTACTAGGGTTTGTAGTTTTACAGAGCAGCATTCAAAGAGAAAATACTGCTGCTCAGGTACAGACAAGGCAGGCTACATAAATTCTTAAGAAATGCACAAATTAGCTAAGAAAAAAAATCACAGTTCGATAAATGAAAACTCAGGCAAACCATTTGAGATTCTTGTTGTTCGTTGGTTTGATGAGCAACCCCTTTATGCACTAATTACAGTCACTCTTTATTCAAACTACATTTTACCCTCTCCAGAATCCATCATTTTATCACTGTGGAAACAACTGCAACCCTCATTGTTGCTCTACTACTTTCTCGTCTGGACTACTGTAACTCCTTGCTTATCGGTCTCCCTCTCTGCAAACTCTCCTCTCTTCAATCTGTCCTGAATGCAGCAGCCAGGCTTGTCTTTCTTTCCAGCCGCTATACTGATGCCTCTACCCTGTGTCACTCGCTGCACTGGTTGCCCATTCAGTAAAGGATACAACATAAACTCATCTCACTCGCCCATAAAGCTCTCCACAGCGTTGCTCCTCCCTACATCTCCTCCCTCACCTCTGTCTACCACCATACCCGCTCTCTCCGTTCTGCTGATGATTTTAGACTACATTCCTCAATTATCTGAACCTCCCATCCCCGTCTCAAAGATTTCACACGTGCTGTATCAGTTCTCTGGAACATGCTACCACGCCGATCAGGCACACTCATAACCCTCATCGTTTTAAGAGTGCCTTGAGAACACATCTTCTCAGTCTGGCTTACCAAGATCCCTAATTGCTAACCCCCACCTGCTATCACACACCTTTGTCACTCCCAGTACTCACAGGCACTTATCTGTACATAGATGTACTGTCAGGGTGGCAGGTTCTATTTATGTGACATAGCTGGACCATTGCTAACTTGGCACTTCTTAACACTTTGTCTCACCCATACACCATAAAAGATTGTAAGCTCTCGCGAGCAGGGCCCTCACACCTTGTGTCTCATCTGTAAGTTCTTTTAATGTGTCTGTACGTATAGCCTCTAAATTGTAAAATGCTGCGGAATATGTTGGCGCTATATATAGATTATTATTATTTACCATTTAAGTGCAAAACAAGACTACATAATTCCATTCTGCTCAGGAATCAAACTACCAATCAAACCTACCTTATGTCAGAGTAATGACAAACAGAGAAATATTGTGGTATTAAGTCATTCTGACTGTGATAAATGAACCATTTCAGCCCAGGGGCTGAGACAGAGTGTAAAATACCCAATCTCCTAGAAAACCTTCCTAACCTGTGGATTAATACAGTCTATATTCTTGTGATTATTATTTTTTTTGCCAATTTGCACCTTTTGAATTACTTAGTTATAACAAAAAAAACAAAAAAAGAATTTCAAGCATTTAACAATTTGCCTGAATGTTACTGAGTATTTCTGGAAATTATTACTACTATACAGCTTGCTGGTAGCAAAGCTTCACATAAAATGATCTATTAGGATGACTATCCACAATAGTTATTAGTTTGTCTTTCTCATTGTAATTACATGTATTCTTTACAATGCAAGATACAATGAAATGTTAATATTTAAAATAATAAAGTCAACGCTTTATGAATATAGCTTTAGCCAAAGTAGTTGCACTTTGAGCAAATATTTCATGTCAATGTCATGCCCTGTCTTTTGCAGAACACAAAAACAATCACTGCTAAACACAACCTAATGAGCAACGTAAATTCTGTTATATTATTAGCTGAAACAACTGCTCTGTTCTACATCGCACAAAACAGCATTGAAATGGGAATCAATAATTAAATTAGCATACATAGTGCAGTGTTTTAGGTAGAGAATATATGGCACAAGTCAATTCTGAGCCCAAAATGGAGGGTTTTTTTTATATTCTAAGAAAAAAATGAAGGCGAAGATTTAATTGAAATTCATTCAGATTTATAAATGTTTCAAGTTCTGTAAAAAAACATACTAAAATCGCATCTTACTATAAATTCTACTGAGAAAAAGAAAAAAAAAAAATCGTAATCTTTTTCCTTCAAAAAATTATTAAACAATGTAGCTCTATATAAAAAAAGGGAAAAAGAAAAAAACACCAAAAAATAGGTAACAAAAAAATGAAAGTGTGTTTTGCAAATGAAAAGAATACTGTTAGATCAACATACATTTTGCACATTATTTTTCTTAAATGATGCTTCACGATCGATTCCTTTATTTAAAATGTATTGGAATAGAGGCATGCTATTTTGTAATTAATGAATTGATCAAACCATTTACATATAGTTTCAAAGATTGAACGTATTTGTGATGTTTAGATCAAGAAATTAAGCAACAATTTAGTTGTGCAAAAATTAATAAATGAAAAATGAACATGTCCACATTGATTGTCTCACCAACCTAGACAGAATGTCAGACATTTCTTTCGCCATTTCATCCCTGAAGAAATGGTTAATAAAATATAAAGTGAATAAAAAGGTGACTAGAACAAGAACATAAAAGCAACAACACAGTTAAACATATGACATATATACACAGGATTATAAATTACCCAAAGAACAAATTATTAGTCTCTGGCAAACATGTGAAATACTCAGGAGTTTCTTTTCCTAGTTACTTGGAGTAAGATTTAGGCTCATATCAAATAGAGATCATAAGGGATGTTTGTTCTTGCTCCCTTGCTTGGAGTGCTCATAAAGAACACATCTCACAGGAGCTAGTCATAACTAAGCAATTTTTTATTTTTTTTTTTTTTTTTTTTTTTTACACACAACCTGTGGTTTCCCATGAATTTCAGTACTCTGTCATTACTTATGCCAACTACATTATGTTAAAAAAAAAATTCTCTATGAAAGGGGAGAAAAACAACTACTTCCATCTACCTAGAATCCATTTTTGCTTTCTATTTTTGTTATGTTCATGTAATCTGGGGGTCTCTTTAAGGGGCTGTAGTAAATTAGAAATAAAGATGGTGCCAATCTACGTTAAAGGCACTGCATATGCAACCCATAGACAAGAGTGGGATTGTAAAATTGGAAAACATAACAGCCTACTTTTCCCGATGCCACATACCTACTGTATCAAAACCACTGCCTATTACTTAAAGGGGATTTATCGCTTCCTTCCTTTGGCTCTTACTGAGATCTTTCTAAATCTCATTTCCTGGAATGCAGGAGAGTTTCTTCCCCTCCCATCTGGGTGTTTCTTTTCTGCAGGGGGATGACATCATCCCCCCTCCCTTCCCTTTCTGTGCTCATTCATGAGTCTAGTGTTTGTTTAACATCAGAGGGATGTGACAGCACAGCCTGGCTCTTCCACCTCCCTTGTCTGTGTGCATACGAATCCAACTCACAGTGTCTGTGCTCTCACTAGTCATTCTTATTTAAACTGACGAAGAACTGCCCGCATACCAATATAAATAACACTGATGCTCTGGAGATGACCCCTCACTCTCTCGTCCCTGACCGCTCCGTGCAAAATCTCCCTGAGGACAGGGGGCGGAGAGGAATGCGATCCCTCACCGCTCACTGCAAAGTCTCCCTGACAGTGAGAGGAATGAGATCACATCTCAAGCACATTCCGTGCTACTGAGCATGCCTGGAATGTGCTCACTACAGACAGGCATTCCGGCCAGACAGAGGCAGCGGGAATGTATGTGATGGACGTATTAAAAATCATTCCGGCTACTGCGCATGCCTGGAACGTCTTTAATACAGAAAAAAAAAGCAGGGAGACGAAAGAGCCGGCAGTCCTCAGGGAGCATGCGCAGGTATGCACGCTCGCGATTTAGACCCAGGGGCCGCACAGAATGCTAATTGAAGGAGCCGGCACCCAATGAACAGAGAGGGGTAGGATTAGACCCAGACAAGGCAAGTTTGTTTATAGAAACAGAGATAAGGGAGACAGAGAAAACTAGACAGCTTTGCAAATGACATCCAATTGCAAAGTTGTTTGTTTTCACTGTCCCCTTATTCTGAAAGCCATTTATTCGAAACGATAACACCCCTTTAATGTATTGCTAAAAGGTATGAGGCTTGTCATTTTTACAAGTAAAACACACAACATTTTACAACCTGTCACCATGTTTTTGTGGTCAGATCAGAGTTCTAGGGTGCTTGGAGTCAGGAATCTGATATATTTATGAGATGCAGGCTTTCTCTGTTACTGTGCATAGCTAGAGATCTAGTGGCAAGAGGGTGCCAGCATCTCATGAATATGCCGAACTCCTGCTATACTTCACCCTTCATCACTGCATGAAGTTTTGGCCATCGAGATGGGGCCCTTTTTCAGATTTCTTTTATGAGCCATGTATGTTTGGAATAAGCTGTAGTTTTTCTTGCTACTATTCTGGGGTATACACAACTTTTTGATTGTTTATTCTGTTTTTCTTCTTTTTTTGAGAGAGGCATCACAGCAGTTCTCGGTTTCAAAATCTCTTTCTGATGCTAGCTCGTAGCTCACCACATGCTGGCCTCAGGGAATGGGAAGAGGGCTTGTGTAGTTCTCCCTTTTCTTTTCCATGGCAGTTTCAAATATACTCATGCATCTCAAAAAATTAGAATATCACTGAAATGATAATTGATCAATAATTTAAGTCAAACAAGAGAAACCCATATATTGTACAGACTCATTACAGTATGAATTACAGGGTTTAATATAATTAGAGATGGGCAACGATTCTAACAAAAGGAAATTTCGTTTAGAATTTCGGGAAAAAAAATTTCGGTTGGGAAAAGAAGTCGAATTTTGGGGGGTACTTGGGGTTTAAAAGCGTTGTTTTTCATTGATAAAATGGTTTGCGAGAACGGGGGGTTTTACGGGGGCAAAGCCTCTGGGAAAGGAAAAAGGGGCTTACCAAACATGTTTGTGTAAGGTAAACCCCCAATTTCAAGATGGTGGGTTTTCGGGGGAAGAGAAAAAACGAAATTTGGTAAAAAGCAAACCAAGCTACTTTTTTGTGCGGCTCAATTCTTTGGCGAAATTCACAACCCGGGGTTAATTAAGCGTTTTTTTGCGGGTGTGCTCCCCCCAAGAAACCGTTTTTTTCAACCCCAAAATATATACTTTTTTCCCGGGTACCCTAATTCAAAAGAAAAGGGCCCAAATTAAAAATTTTTCCCTTTGTTGTGGGGCGTAAAAAACACGAAAATTTGAAAACCCCGCTACAAAGCTACAATTTTGTCCCGGCCCCAATTTATTGCGAAATTTTTCACCCGGGGGTTTTAATTTTAAGCGTTTTTTTTGCGGGTGTGCTGCCCCCAAAAAACCCGGTTTTTTTTAAAACCCGCCAAAAATATTACTTTTTTCCTGTACCCCAATTTCATGTCCAAAGGGTTTTAATTTTAAGCCTGTTTGTGTTTTTTAAATTTTATAAAAAAAACCAGGGGTTTTTAAAACAAACACATCAAGAAAATTTTCCCTGGCCTTTGGGAGCGCAATTTATTTCCAAAGGGGTTTTTTTTCCCAAGCTTTTTAGGGGGTTAAATTTGGAGTAAAAAAAACGGGGTGTATATTTATTTTTATACGGGAATCACACCCAAACGTGTTTTAACTTTTTAGAACAAACTTAAAGGTAAGACAGAGGGTGGCAGGATCTGCCCCTGCGAGTGGCAGGGGCCCAAACTTTCCTGGAACGGGCCCCAAGGTCGCGCACAGCAAGGGGACATGCAGGGGGGTACACTGGGTGGGGCCCAAAAAAATCCCGCTGTAATTTTGGGGGGGGTGTTGCTGATTTAAAACCCCAATGGTTCTTGTTTGGGTTTATTTTAGGTCATCCACTTCCCCCCAAGGGACTCTGAAAAACCCCACCCAAGGCCCTGTGGGAAAAATCAGCCCAAAACCCATTGGTTGGCATGGCCCGGGAGCGGTCAGCAGCCCCACCTGTCCCAAGCCCGCCCCCTGTTTTTTCCGGGTTTCCCTAAAGCCAGAAAACTTACTATGTGGTCTGGGCTCAGCGCCACTAAAAGGGGAGGTTTAAAAAATTTGGGGAAAGGGCAGTAAAGCAGCACTTGGCAGCGAAAAAGGGGGCCAATTTCCCCTGCTTTTTGCAGTGGGCCGGCAAAGAAATAGATGGGGAGAAGTGCATGGGGAGGTCTTTTTTGGTGAGAGGTCATCCAGGGCATCCCAAAACCCCCGGGTGATGGGGACAGAAAGTGACGATGAAACAAAAAAAAGATGATGATGAAACCGACCCCCTTTGGGACCCGGGTGAGGAAAGGGTTTCCTTCATCGTAGGAGAAGAGGGCGTCAGCTTGCGCGTAAGGCAGCAGCGCAGCCAGCAAGTGGGTCGTAGGGCCCCGGATTCAGCAGGGGATAGCAGCGGGGTGGGGTGGGACCCAAAGCGGCCACGGGGAAAAAAAAACCCAGCTTCGTAGGCCAAAAAAGGGGGCACAGGGGCTTCACGAGGCAGCGGGGGCAGTAGTCATCAGTGTGGAGCGTTGGCGGGTTAAAAACCCGATACCGGCGGTTGGGCAGTTCTTTGCTAAGACCCCCGGAGGGGGCCGAAAGGGGTTTTAAGTAAATCTGTGGGGCAGAAAGGGGAAAGCGGGGGCCGGGGAAGCTAACTTTGGCCCCAAAAGGCCCCTGTGTCAACAATCACACCCACCATCCGGGGGCCTCGGAAAAACCGTGGCCAGATGGGGTGGTCCACCCAAAAACCGCCCCCAGCAATAGAGCAGCCCCAGGGGCCAGTGGCCCCTTCCCAATTGCACCCAGTAAAGGCCCCAACCCACCTTGCAGAAGGGAGCTGTTTCCCCCTTTAAATCCCCCGGGCCCCGGATGCTCCTGCTCCTCGCTACTCATTGCCCAGCAGTTAAGAAAGGGCGTTTGAAAAAACCCCCAAAGTATGCGTAAAAACCCTTTTCCTAAGGTGCAGCGCGGACCGTGCCCTTTTCCAAAAGTTTTTTGGTATTGCAGTCCCCCCCTTTTTCCAAAAGGGGTTGGATCCGGGGGGGAAAAAAAAACAAATTTCGAGAACTAATGGCTTTGCCGACCCGGGAATGGGGGGTTTTCCCAACCCCGGAAAATTTTTTTTTCCCCCAAAAAAGGGCAGTACCAGCACTTAATAAATATTTTAAACAGAAGGTGGGTCATCCTTAGCTTATTTTTTGGGTTCCAAGGTGCAGGGCAGCGGGGGACGTCTGGAGCTGTAACAAACGGTCGGGCCCCCCAGTAATTTCCTTTAGGGGCCCACGGGGTGAATGCCGTTTTCCAGCCCGGCACCCCCAACCCAACTTGGACAGGAAAACGCCGTTTTTCTCCTCCACTTTTGGCAAACTGCTGCACCTGCCCCAAATTTGTCCCCCCCTCCTCCTCCACCACCCCCCAACCCATCTCGGGCCCCCAACAAGTACTGCTCCATAAACCACAGGTTTTAGGGCACACCCGGTGTCACCGTTCAAACCCTGGCTTGCCTCGGCGAATAAACCCACCGGGGGGGAAAAACTGCCCGCGTCATGCAGCAAAAAATCGATTTTTGGGGCTTTCCCCGGGCGCCAACTCCCAAATGGGAACCGGGTTTGGGGACAAGGGGAGGAACTTTGGTGTCCGCGCGGGCACCCGAGGAGGGATGGTCCATGCCCCCCTGCATGGCGCACGTTTCAATCTGGTTGTAAAAGGGTTTCCCTGAAGTTTTCCCAAACCCGATCTTCAAAACCCTTTCTAAAAAATGGCCAGGAAACTGTCCCTCCCACTTTTTTCCTTTCTTTTAAAACCCAGGAACACCCTCCTCGAGTTGCAGCGGCGGAAAGGGCCCCCCCCAAAAAAACCCTCCTGTTGGGATGTTTCCACCCGCGGGAATTTCCGCCTGCAAAATGTTGGACCGACTGTATAAACAGAAAAAAGGCCTTTAAATGTTTTTTTTTGTGATCCAGGCAGACAGAAGTACCCCCCTGTGAATTTTGATGTCACCCCGGGGCAGCTCATGCGTGACACCTCCCGTTTGTTGGGGCCCAATTCGAGGAGGCAAAACGTTATTTGTCAGTCCCCCGGGATTTCGGATGAAATAACGTTTTCCCAAAGCTTAATGCCCCTGGAAAAAGATGCTGAAAAATTGTGGGGGGCGGGGGGACTGGAAAAAATGGCACACATTCGGGGCCCCCATGATCCGGGGGGGACTGAAATGGAGGGGAGGGGGAACATTGGAGCAAAAAGGTATTGTCGGGTGAAATGAGTGGTTTTTCAAACCCAGGTGAAAAGAGGGGAGGACAGGAGCAGCTGGGGGAGGTGGATGGAGATAGGGAAGACGGGCAGACCCCCCCCCAAACAAACCGGGGCCCGTATACAGGGGAAATGGGGGCGGGGAGCCCCCTGGGAGTCCCCTTGTGCAGAGGGCCCGCAAAATGCTTATTTGACTGGTAGTGAAAAGCCAAATTTTGTCACATCCGGCAGGGGGATGATTTTGGGGGCCTTCCCCAAATTTTGGACCCTCGCTCCCCGGCCCAAAAATGGGACCCTTTTTTTCCCAGTTATTGAGAGGGGGGACAAACTCAAATACTATAGGGAAATGGGCCATAGTCAGTTGGCTGTTGCCTTGTGTGGCATCGCCCCTTTTCCTCTGACGGTTGACCGGGGGGTTCCCCTCAGCCCCTTAAGTACTCCCTGCCGCGGCTGGGGGGAAAAAGGTGGGGGGGGGGGGGGGTTTGGACCCAAGTACCAGCCCCATCAAAACCCAACCCTAAGCTGGGGTCACTGATAACGTTTCCTTAACCCGCCTAGTGAGGAGGGTAGTCGCCCAGCCCCCAGCAGGACCGGGAAGCAGTCCCTGAAAAAAACATGGGGGCCCTATTTGGGAAGGCACTCGGGCCACCCCAGTTAGAAGATCCGCTTGGACTACTGGGCAGCCAAAGGGGTTGTTGGCCGCAAACTTGCCGAGTTTGCAGTGGAGAAGCGGTCCTCCCCGGGCCCAGTAGTGTGGCATCAGGGGCGGGGTGTTCAGTGGGCGGGGGCCGTCGTTACCCCAAAAAACCCGCTTGTCCAGGGGAAAATGTGGAACGATTTGCCCTTTTGTCAAGAGGAATCAGGGGGGTTGGGAAGGTTTTCCCAAAACACACCAATGCCTTAGGGGGTCTCTGGGTTCAAACTACCTGCCTCAGCCACATTCGGATGCCGCCACCCCCTGATGCCACACATCTGCGACAGTTTCCCATTTTCCTACCCCCCAAATCTTTACCGGGGACGGGTTTTGGCCACCACCTCAACATTCTGTCATTGTGCCACTCCTGACCTCATGCTTTTTGCCCTCCGCCGTCCCCTAAAATCTTTTGTCATTGTGCCACTCTGGGGCCCTTACTTTTTTTTTTTGCCACCCCCGGGATTGTAAAATTGTCCCCACTGTCTGACCTCATGCTCTGCTGTGGCTCTGCCGGTCCTCCCCCCTGTGTCTTTTGTGCCGTCTGACCTATGCGCTGCTGTGGCGCTGCCGTGCCCTTCCACCCTGTTTTCTTTGTGCCAGGGCCCGGGACCTCATGCGGGCTGCCCCCGTGCCCTCCACACGTTGATTGTGCCACCTGGGGCCCCAAATTACGGTTTTGCCACCTTCAGAAGGGCATTGTGAAACTGCCTGCCCCCATGCTGCGCCGCCGAACCTCCCCCTTCAGTCATTTGTGCCACATTTGGGGCTTCCCCCGGTTTTGCCACCTTCAGAATGTCATTGTGCCACTGCCTGCCCTCATGCGGGTTTCCCCGGCCGTAACCCCCGCTCTCATTTTGTGCCACACTGTGGTTTCCCCCCTTTTTTGCCACCTTCGAATGTCTTTGGGCCAAATCCCTGAACTTACTGCTGCTGTTGTGACCCCCAAAATTTGTGTGTTTGTGCCACCTTTTTGGCCCCTAAAAAAACCCCCCCCCCCCCCGGGTTTTTAAAACCCAACCTCCAGAATTTTTCATTGTCCCAAATGCCTGACCTAAATGCTGCTGCCCCCGTAACCTCCGCTCTAAATCTTTGTCCCCACACTGGGTTTTCCTTTCCTGTTTTGCCACCTTCAAAATTGTCATTGTCCCCAACTCCCTAAAATTTCATACTGCTGTGTTGTGCCCCCCCCACATGTGGGGTTTTGTCCACCTGGGGCCCTAATACTGTTTTGCCACCCCCGGGAATGTCATTGGAACTCCCCTAAACCTCATGCTGCTGCCGTTGTGACCTCCCCACTGTGTGATTGTGCCACTCTGGGGCCCTAATACTGTTTTCCCAAACCCCCCAAATGTCATTTTCCACTCCCCGCCCTCTTGCTTTTTGCTGTTGTGACAACCAAACTTTTGTGATTTTTCCCCATTCTTGGGGCTTCCTTCGGTTTTGCTCCCTCCAAAAATTGTCATTGTGCCCCCTTCCCCTGACCTCATGCTGTTTGCCGCCGTGCCCCTCCGCCCTCTCAGTCATGTGCCATTCTGGGGTTCCTCCTTTTTTGGGGCCAACCTCCAGAATGTCATTGTGCCATTTTGCCTGCCCCTCATGCGCGTGGCTTCCGCCGTCACCTTCCACAAAACTGTCACTAATTTTTTGCCCACCGGGACTCTCAGCTTGCTTTTTCCAGCTTTCGCGGGCAAACTATCTTTTCTACATTCCCGTTTCTTTTTTTTGGTCATTTTTTGCCCCTTTTAAAGTCCCCAAGGGAATTTTATAGTAAAGCGATTTAAAAGGGGCGGCAGTCCCTCAGCGTGTCAAATTTAAAAAAAAACATTGTATGAAGACCAAACCAAGCTCCCTCTGCATATTTAAGCTGGCGCAACATTTACAGCCCCCCCCTTCAGGCTCTGTGCAGCCCGGAAAATTGCGCTTTTTTAAAGCGATTCCCCTGCCCAAGTTTAAATTTGGAACGAAACAGAATTTTGTCGGGGAAAAATTTGTCGAAGTGACCCCAAAAACCCGAATTTTTTGGAAAATTTCCCCCCATCTCTAAATATAATACATTTTTGGGGCCCCATAACAAGTAAAAAATAGTTTCCCGAAAACCCCCTTTTAAATTTTTAATGATATTCTAATTTTTGAGATGCATTTGTTTGATGGGCAAGCCCCGTACGCCTCCAAAAAGGGTTTTGGCCCAAAAAACCTTTAACCCCTTCACGACCTTGGGCGTAGCATTCGCTCCAGGTCAATTTTGGGGGTTTTAACCCCCAACCCGGGTGTATTTCATACGTCCTGAGGAACGGCGAACCCCTAAAGCAGAGTTTGCGCAAAACGGCGGGGGGTGTCATTGTATATTACGCTGAATCCCCCCAGCGTCGGCCCCCCCGCGATCACTCTGAGGGGGGGGGGGGGGGAGGGGGGAGCGGGGCGGTTAAACCCTTTTAATTTTTTGCCCAAACCCCGGGTCGCAATAACCCAAGGGAAAACGCAGGAGGAGGGTCGCTCCTCCTGCGACTCCTTTTCCGGGGGGCAGCAGCGCACCCGGAAAGCTCTATCCCGGGGGGCATGGCCCCACACGTTTAAGGGCAAATTGTCATTTGGAAAAACCCGTTTCATAGCCAAAAAGCTGTGCAAATTTTTTTCCCCTTGAATGAGAGATCAAAAGAATTTTTCAATCAAAAAGCCCTATGGGGGAAAAATAAAAAAGAAAGTAAACAAAGTGAAAAACATGTAAAAAAATTTAAAAAAACGAAAAATAAAATTTAAAAAAAAACGTAAAATCGCCCCTTTTCCCCTTCACAAAACGGCAATCGCCCCAAAAAAGATCAAAAAAAAAATAAAGTACCCATATTTGGTATTGTCGCGTGCGTAACGACCTGCCCTATAAATCTGTCATGTTAATTAACCCGTACGGTGAACGCTGTAAGAAAAAAAAAAAAATAACAGAATTAAGATTATTGTTCATCCCGCAGCACATAAAATGGAATAAAAGTGATCAAAAACCACTATAAACACCAGTGTTGTACCAATTAAAACATCAGTTCATCCCGCAAAAAAAAAAGTCCTAACCAAGCTCTGTGTACGGAAAAATAAAAAAGTTATGGCTCTCAGAAGACAGCGATGCATAAATATTCTTTTACACACTAAAAAAACACTTTTTTTTTTTTTTTTTTAAATTGCTTCAACATAAAAACTACATAAATTGGGTATCGTCATAACCGTCTCAACCCACAGAGTGAAGCTAACTTATTACGGATACTGCACAGTGAGCGCTATTAAAAATAAAAATAAAAAACACTACTAGGATTTTCTTCACTCTGCCTTCCAAAAAACGGATTTAAAACTGATACAAGTCTTGTCCCCCCAAAAATTATACCATTAAAAACGTCAACTCTTCCCGAAAAAACAAGACTGTACACAGCTCCATACAGAGAAAATTAAAGAAAGTTATGGCTATCAGACTATGCCGATGCAAGAAAGTGTTTTCCTGTTTGAATAAAAGTGTTTTTATTGTATAAAAGCAGTAAAAAATATACAAATTGGGTATTGCTGTAATCATAACAACAAGCTGATAAAGCCAGCATGTCATATCTAACGCAGAGTGACCGCTATAAAAAATAAAAAAACACTACCAGGATTGCTGTATTTTGTTCAAAACGCCTCACAAAAACATTAATAAAAAGTGAAGTGTTGTATGCAACCCATAATGGTACCAATAAAAGCATCAATTCACCCCGCAAAAAACAAGGCCCTACACAGCTCTGCACACATCAAAATAAAAAAGTTATGACTGTCAGAATAGGACAACATAAAATACAATTTTTTTATAGACCTATTTCTATTGTGTAAAAGTAATAAAACATAAGAAAACTATATAAAATTTATACCATTGCAATGTACCGACCCCCATAGTAAAGTAATCACATCATTTACAGTGCACGGCGAACACTGTAAAATTAAAGCCCAAAAAGCAATGGTGGAACTGCGTTCCCCCCCCCCCCATTTTCATGGCCCAATGCTAAAAAAAACGATGGAACACCCGTGCACCCAAAATGCCCAATACCCCCCTAGATGAGATCTCTGAGGGGTGTTGAATCTAAAATGGGGTGACTTCTGGAAGGTTTCACCTGTTCTGGTACTTTGGGGGCTTTGCAAATGCGACATGGTCCCACCAAAATCTGCGTTCCAAAAGCCAAATAGCACTCCCTCCCTTGTACGCCCTGCCATGCGCCCAAACAGCAGTTTACACCCACATATAGGGTATTGCCGAACTTGGAAGAATTTTGTTTAAAACAAGTTTTGGGGGTTTTTTTTTTCCAGGTTTTCCCCTTTGAAAGGGTGAAACATTTTAATGCAAAAATTTGCAGATTTTTTGGAAAAAAAAAATTTTAAAAATTTTCACAGGCCCAAATGCTAAAAAAAATTTTGTAAAATCCCCTGGGCGTCGTTATACTCACTACACACCTGTTTTATAACCTTTAAGGGGTGTATTTTTCCAAGGGGGTTTTCTTTTTAGGGGTGTTTATTAAGTTTTAGAACCTTAGAGAAACCTGAAATGGCGCCTAAAAAAAAATTTTGCATTGAAAATGGGGGCCCCCCCAAAAGTCAATTAGGGGGGCTCCTCCTATTCTGGGGCTTGGGGGTGGCCAAAAAATGCACTGGGGGGGCCACATAGGGGGAATCTCTTAAAAAACGGCAGACCTGGGGGAAATTATTACATTGCATTTCCTATCACATTTTCCGTATTCCAGTAAAATAATGGTTTAAATTTTGGGAAAACCCAAAAAAATAGTAAAATTTTAAAATTTAAACCCCCCTTTTGCTTTAATTTCTGTAAAATTTCCCAAAAGGGGTTAAAAACCCCCTTTTAAACACTGTTTTTAAATACCTTTAAAGGGGGTCTAGTTTTTAGAAGGCATCATGATGGGGGTATTTTAAATACAGGCCCCTAAAACCCCACGTCAAAACGGGATGGCCCCTTTAAAAAAAATCTAAATTGCAAATTTTCTTGAAAATGTGAGAAATTATACTAAATTTTTTAAACCCTCAAATTGTCATTAAAAAAAAAAACAAAAAAAATTTGTTTTCCCAAACCTTACATTAACATAGGGAAAGATGAAAGTTATAAAACTATTTTGTGGTGAATAATTTTTCTGTCTTGCATGCAGAAATTTTGGAACTTTTTAAAACACAAATTTTTTAAATTTTTTTATGAAATTGATATTTTTTAAAGAAAAAACAAGGGTTTTGTTTGGGTAAAATTTTCTTAAATAAATTTAAAACACAATTTGTCACGGGGAAAAACAATCTCAAATCACATGGATAGGTAAAAGTGTCAAAAAAATTTAATTTCTCAACTTTAAAATGGGCACTTCCCCATTTCCAAAAAAAAGGGCTAGGTCAGGAAGGCCCAAAAATTGGGCCCGGGTCCTTAAGGGGTTAAGCCCCCCCTTTTGGGAAAGGGGCCCAATTTAAATGTTTTTTAAGAAAGCAAGGGCCCAGGAAATATTACAAAGGGCCCCCAGTTGGGTAAATTTTAATCAATCAAAAACCCTGCAAAAAAATGTTGCAGGTAGGCAATGAAGTGAGAGACATCATTTAGATGCTGCTGTCAGCATTAACATCAGTTTTTCGCGAAATTTTTTGGGGAAAGGGTTGGAAACATCGCCAAATTTCCCGGGAGCTGGGGAAAAGAGCCTTTGTATCAAGCTGAGCTGTACATTACATCCCACTTTCAGTGCAGGTGACAGTACGGTAACCCCATAAATCCTTAGCGTCCGTGCTGTAAATGTACGGTGGATAGTGCCAGGAGAGTAAGGTGCTAGTTTAACAAGACTACAAATCGGAAAACACAATCAAAATTCCCGTGGTGGCCAATAACATATTCCCTCATTTACCTTTATTGAGGGTTTTAAATTTTATTTCTAAAGTCGAAAACCCAAATTGCCTTTTGGGTTTTAAAATTTCCTTTTGAGGCTGGGTTTATAGCTCTCTACAAGCCAGCCTCAAAGAACAGAGATATGGCTGCATTTTGGGAGTTCCCCCTTTTTAAATTTTTATGGAAGTTTCCCAAAACAACCCCCGTGGAGTCTCCTGTATATTAAAGGAAAACCCGTAAATGGGGAAGAGCGGGAAAGGTACAGTCATTAATGGGTTTTCGAAGATTGCTTGTGGGGGAGCTAGCCCCCCGAAGGGATTTTTACCCCAAAAAACCCCCCAAAAAAGTTTGTCTCAAAACAACCCCCTTTTAAACTGGCGTTGAAAAAATTTTTTTTTTTTGGGGGAAGACATGGCTTAAATTTAACCTTTTAAAAACCCTTCTAGGGGAAAAATATAATCCCCAAAAATGGGAAATAAAAATGGTGGACAATTTTTAAAGGGAACGCTTTTTCAATGTAATACTTTTGGAAACCTCTAAAAATTTAAAGGCCCCCCAAAGGGGCCCCCCCCAACAGAAAGGGGATGAAAAATAAAACCATGGAAAAACTAAAAACCCAAAATGCGTTCTGACATAGGACCCCCAAATTTTAAACCCCGTGGGGAAGGAAAAGGCAAAATGTAACCTGGTTTTTTTCACTTTTTTTCGTGTTATTTAAAAAACTCTCTTTGGTTTTCTTCCCCGATTTTAAAATTTTTCCCGAATGGCCCCCTTTGTGATGAAAAAAACCCTTTAATTTTGTTTTATGCGTAAAAATACTTTGGGAAAAGGTTTTTAAGGGGAAGTATAAAAGGGCCCTTACTTAAATTTTAAAATATTTGGTATGGGTGTTATTGTATTCTTATTTAGGACTACACATGTGAACATATTAAGTAAAAAACAGTTCCTTTTTTAAAAAAAATTTAGGGCCCTTTATCCTTTTGAAAAGAAGGCCTTTTTATCGCTATGATCTCAGGGGATATAATCTGTTTCTAAGTTTTCAGGCTGCCTTAAAAAAATCTTTTAAAAAAAATGAAAAAATGAATCCAATGGTTTAACTTCTTTTTCATTTTTATGTGAGGGGCCTATGTGATTAATATTGAGATGGAGAGGTCATCAAAGCTTGAGAAGTAGGACCCACTGGTTTTCAATGCCTTCGGAAGAAAAATTGCAGATCATATTTTGAATATGTTTTTCTAAGGACACTTGAAAAAAAAGCATCATAGCCCATCTTTTAGTTTCTGAGGCACTGGCCCAGTTTTCCCCCCATGCTGGGCTAATTTCCAAACCCCTTTTTGGGGCCCCTTTTCCCTGGCTCCTATGCAGGTGAAAAAGAAGTTTATATAGTGGTCATTCCCCTAAAGGTGGAAACAAGCAGTAGGAAATGTGTGTGTGATGAATAGCAGGATGCTCTGGACTAAAACCAGGAAAGCACTATAAAGTACAGCTATGGTCACAAGCAGAGGCACAACTGATTTAGAGTGAAACTCTGGTTGCTGAACACCACAGACAATAACGCATGACTGCAGGTTGCTGTACAGTGTAATCAAAGTATCCAAAGCATGGGTCTCTTTTTGACAATAGTCCGTGCTCTGCCACTGTTGGTTTAAAGGTTCTTTCAACTCAGATATCTACGGCATGCCAAAAAATATAAATATCTATATATGAATCTTTGGAGAACAGGCCCATAAAATCCTTGCAGAACTGAGAAGTGGCAATGCATCCATGGAAATCTACATCGTGTTTGATCGGAGTTAAAGGTATAGCTGAGTGAGTATCCCACCGATATGCAATAAATGTCTAAGCTAGGAAAACCCTTTAGGGTGAACCTGGAAAGCAACTGACCTTGCCTGCACCCAACATGCATGATGTGCATAGCACTGTGCATAACACACAACAATTCTGAAAGCTCTCTTCAATTTAGCGGCTTCCATTTGCATTTGGACAAAAAAAAAAATTATTATATAAAAAAGTGTGTTCTCTGTATTACCAGTAAGGTACAGGCATCTTCATCTAATAGCCGAATATCTGGAAATAATATTAGAGTAGGGGGAGTTTTGACAATTTCTCCTGTACTGAATAAAAAGTTAGAATGCTGTATAAAACATGAAGAAAATAATGCAATGATTTGGAAATCTCTTCTAGCCATATTTAATTCAAAAAGGAACACAGAACACATACCAGACGTGGAAAGTTAGACATTTTTCCATTTTATTTGAAAATAATTAATTTAGAAACTGATGGCAGTAAGACATCGCAAAAGGGCTAAGAAAAGGCTGTAAATGTAAAAGATACTAATTAAGAACAGCTGAAAGGTCAATTTTTAACCAAGTCTCATGATCATGAATAAAAAGAGCATGTTAAAGAGGAAGAGTCTCTCCAAAGCACAGTTGGTCAGAGAATCACTAATCTGTAAAACTCACATCTAAAAATTATGGAACAATTTCAGAAAAATGTTCCTTAACGTAAAATAATTTGCTACCATGTACAATATAAAATATCAGAAAGAGATTCAAAGAATCTGGAGAAATCCATGTGCACAAGAGACAAGGCCAATGGTCAATATAGGATGCTCATCATCTATGTGCCCTCAGATGGCACTGTATTAAACAGAGGTATGATTCAGTCAATCACTGCACAGGCTCAGAAATACTTCCGGAAATCAGTTTGAATATAAACGTTCGCAGTGCAAATCCCAAATGCAAGTTAGAGGTCAATCATGCAAAGAAGAAGCTATACATAATCCAGAAACATTGCCATCTTCTCTGGGCCAAAGCTTATTTAAAATGAATTGGAGCACAATGAAACACTGTTCTGTAGTCAGATGCATCAAAATTTGTAATTTCTTATAAAACCACAGACTCTGTCTTGTGAACTCAAGAAGAGCGGGAACATCCAGTTTGTTATCTGCAGACGGTTCAAAAGCCTGCATCTCTGATAGTATGGGGTTGTATTAGTGCTTACACATCTTGAAAGGCACTATCAATACTGAGCAGTATATAAAGGTTTTAGAACATATATGCGCATCTGGACAACGTCTCTTTAAAAGGAATGCTTACATATTTCGGCAAGACAAAGCTATACCACAAACTGCATCCATCACATCAGCATGGCTTCACCGAAGAGAAGCCCAGGTGCTGAACTGGCCACAGGTAGTCCAAACGTTTCGACAACAGAAAACATTTGGGGCATCGAAAAATCCAGCAAACACAGAACTTTTGAGGATTGGGGTATGCTCACACAACGTAATTTTATGCTTATTTTGGGGCGTTCCTTGCGCTGGAATATACCCTACGATTAGCTTCGATTTGCTATGTAGCTCTCATTGATTCCATTGTAAAATAGACACCGTCATTCACACAGTGCATGCTTTCCAAGCGTATTTAAAATGTGTATTTAGGAATTATTTCACTAGCGTGAATTTAAGTGGCTCGTCAATTCTTGAGGCATTCACCCAAGGTAAAATCCCCACAGAAATCATGATGGACTGCATTTTAGACTCATAAATGCCTCAAAATATGCTCTACACTTTATAAAAAAAAAAAAAAAAAAGTGTCAATTTGTACTTCAAAGTTACGTTGTGTGAATATACTCTTATGCACAACAGTTTTGTGTCTTCTTTGCTGGATTTCTTGATGCCCCAAATGTTTTCTGAATCCTAGATCTGAGAAGAATGGGACAACATTCTTCTCCTACAACTCTAGAAATAGGTCTCCTTACTTCCCAAATGTGTACAGACTGTTGTAAAAAGAAGAGGGGATACAATAATAGACATGGCTTTGTTCCAACTTTGAGAAGCGTTGCTACCATCAATTTCCTAAATTAGTTGATGTTCTCAAATGAAATGGAAAAATGTCTAACTTTCAACTTCCTAGATTTGCTATAAAGTAAATAAAATAGGACTATAATAGATTTCCAAATTATTGCATTCATGATTTCTTATTCAACGGCCCAACATTTTTTTTTAGATGTTGCCGCCTTGATTAGCTCTGATGTACAGCTTTATTCACATTGATTTCTCCTTCTACAGCTCATGATGAATCTCCTCTCTCTCGTGGTGATGTTGAGATTTTACATTTCTCCTCCCTTCCACATATTACTGTGTGTGTGCTTTCCTCGCTATGCTCTCATACCATACAGTCGGTTCTCTTTAGGGTCAGTCCATACGGCAAGGTTTTTGGTCGGATCTTCAGACTGTTTTCAGATTTGAAAACCTTCTGAAAACTGACTGTCAACCTTCTACATAGACCTTAATAGGAAATTTGTTCCAAAGTCCACACTGAACGGATTTTCTGCCGGATATTTTTTTACACTGCCGGCGTTCCAAAAAACTTTCAACATGCTCAATCTTCTGCTCGGTTTTCGGGCAGAAGGTGTGCATTTCAATGGTTAAGGGGAACAGCAAATCCGCAGACCGTGGCCCGAACTATTCCCGCAAGCCATCCCCAAGTCGACAAAATCCCCGCCCGATTCTTAATACAGAATCCAACCAGCATTGTGTCACTCCCGTGTGGCCGAACACTTAAAGACTCGAAAGTTCCCTCCCTCTCGTGGATGTGATCTCTAACACCCTGAGACAAAAAAACAGAAGGACACAGGTCGTGGGAGAGTGCTGTCAGATCTGTCAATAACAGCAAGACAATCCGCATTTGCACAGACTTTATAGCAGCAAAATTGTACGGAATTTTTTAAGGAGACAATTTAGAAAGTTGTTTGCTTCCTATATTCAAAGCTAAAGAACAATTGAAAAAAAGTTGCAAAGGTGTCCATGATCTTTAAATACTGACATTCTACACACTTTATTCATTCCCAGATCACTTGCCTCACTTAAACTGACCGTTAATACTAATAAAACATTGATGGTCTGCATCAGTAAGGGCACGTCTACACGGCAAATGTCAAAATATTCGTCAGATTCTGAATCCTTAAACCGCATCAACTGATGAGTATTTTGACGCAGTCGTTTTTTTCTGGACAGATGTATAGTAAGAAAACAAGTCCCATTTATCTCTAAGGGGTTTTAGAAGCGGATCTGACATAGAAACGTTTGGGATGTTTTTTTTTACCTGGAATATGACTAGTTATTGAACATGTTCTGCGTTTTTTGAAAAAAATGTTGGTTTTGAAATCCGACCTCAAGAAAATCAGAGTTCCATGTGGATGGTTTACAATCGATTTTTTAAAATTTTTAAAAGGGTTTTGCTACAAAATAAAATTGACGTGGGAAGCTTGCAAATCAAATAATAAACATTTTCACCATTCATCATTATTAAAAATTCTGTAGCATTTTTTTAGCTGCTTCCTTTATAATCCATAGTGTACAGCTTGTCTCTATGAGATAAGACCAGGGATGAGAGTGCCTAAGTCCTAGCTGCGCACATGCTCAGACACCACCTCTCCTCTCAGGCAGCTTCTGTCAGTCTCTTCCCTGCTGAGTGAGTGTTCAACCCCAGGTGCTGTCATTCTACTCCTACCCTCTGTACTCCTTAGTAATTAGTCAAACAGTGCAAATAAGAAAAGAAAAAAAGAAACCTCAATCAGGCATGTGTATTGAAGCAAGAAAAAATCCATATGTTTGGTTCCTGCAGGGATTTGAAATTAGGAACCTATGTTGGAAGGCAGAAGTGCTAACCACTAAACTGTAGCTACTCACAGTTCTTTACATAAGCAGACCTTTGACTAGAGTGAGCACATTGTGGGGAAAGGCATAATGAGGTCAATGCTACTGGGTCAAATAATAAGCAGCTCAAACAAATGATACACATCCTATTTTGAACACCCTGTAGGCTGAAGCAGGACAAACCAGGCATGAACTACCTTTGTGGCAAAACCCCTTTAAAACCAAATCTGCATATAGATCCGATAGGAAATGCGTGTTTTGTTGACAGGCCCTTATTTACACAAATATCTTAACAGATACCTAAATATGCAGTATGTACACAGTGCAAAGACAATATATGAAAAAGTATTGCAGAGGGGTCAAATGAAAAACATACATTGTCATTTTGGTCTTTTCTCCACCAGCCCTGAAAACAGAAGACAAGCCACATTAGATTAAATGTTTCATTGACGAGATTTTAGCAATCTCCGATTTGCTAATTCCCTTCATGCACCGTCGCTGCTTTGATTCAATATATAATGATCTCTGCTGGAACTCGGCAAAGGATTATATTTTCCAGTTCACTTTAATCTTTGCAAGTCTTTTACAGTCTAACATGATTAGCAAAAATAAAATTAGCAATAATTAAGAAACCCTTTCTTTAATAATTATTTCTAGACCTCCCCCCCTGCCCCCACAAAGCCTTTAATCTGGATGAAACTTTTTGAATTCTCTAATTGTCTATTCATTTGAACTGATTTTTTTCTACTTCTTTTTAATTTCCATTATATGTTGAAATCATACATGCAGGTCTCAGACGATTAAAAAATTCATGCGCATATCAGACATTTCTTACTTGGCATCTGTCGCACAAGGCACAGTGATCTCTGGTTTTATGCTGTAGAAATAAAAATATGGTTGTACATTTTTCCAGTAGATGTGCACAATAAATGAAAGATATTTAGGTATAGATGTTGTGGCTGTAATGCAGATGCTAATGTGCAGCTGCATCACTCCTAGTGAAACTGGTCTGACAAACAGAATCATTATAGGCGTCTATAATAATTTTATAAAGTACCATTTAAACCACACATGAATAGTTGGGTATCTTGCAAAGGGTGCATTTATTATACATATATAAACCTTCAACTGTACCTATGACAACTTTGAACATTACAGTTTTATAAAAGACTTGTGCTCCCTGTGAAATAACAATACTGTAGCATCAGCTCTCATCATTGTTTTTTGCTCTGTTCCTCTGTAATTTTTACTAGAAATTGTATTACTGAATCGGTCAGACGGGTGTTCCAGTTTTCAAGGGGTGTGTCTAACTCTGAACACTCTTAGGGCCGGTTCACACGGCTTATTCAAGCCATAATTGCGGGACGGATTTCGCCCGCAATTACGGCTTGAATAAAGGGCGGGGCCGCTGCCCGCCGGCCCCATAGACTGTAATTATCCACAGCGCATAATGAACATGTCACTTTCTCCCCACCCGGCGGATTCGCCGAGCGGGGAGGAGAGACGGAATCCATAGTTCTCTATGAGAACTGTGGATTACTGTAATGGCTGGGACGGATTCCAGCCATATTGCAGCGCAGTACGGCGCGCAATACGGCTGAAATCTGTGCCTGCAATAAGCCGTGTGAACGGCCCTGTAGACTGTGCAGGGACACACCCTCAATTGGCAAAACCCACCTCAATAATTCAGTAATATATTTCTAGAAGAAATAGCAGAGAAGCAGCACAACAGAGTTACAGTTGTGTTCAAAATAATAGCAGTCCAATATGACTAAACACTGTTTTTATTATAAATTATATTACCACATATCAAACAATTTACCAGTTGGTGCAGTAGTTTCTTAGAAAACCAACAGACTCCACATTCATGGCCTACATGTTTTTGAGTCTGTGTATTTGAAGAATTGCTTGAAAGGGGATGTGTTCAAAATAATAACAGTGTGGAGTTCAATGAGTGAGGTCAATCATTCTGTGAAGAAACAGGTGTGAATCTGGTGGCTCTTATTTAAAGGGGTTTTATCATTTCATTAAATGGTCTTCAGAATATGCAGACAGTGAAAACAAGCAACTTTGCAATTGGATGTCATTAGCAAAGCTGTCTTGTATTCACAGTATTCCTTATCTTGTGTTTTTGTTTACACTGATATCCAGTCCTGGTCGAATCCCTCTTCCTTGCATTTCACTAGCTGAGAGCTCATTTACATTCTGTACAGCCCCTGGTCCATTCACGGAGCCGTTTCTCTCACTCAGAGTAAGGGACCATCACATTTTCATTTTATACAGGCAGAAGAAACAATTACACTGAAGGGCTTACACAATCAGGAAACCGCACAATTTGTGTCGATCCCTGCCTGACTCAGAGTTAGGGGCCATAGCATTTTCTCTCTCCACACCCAGCAGAAACAGACTGCAACAGATTCTACAATGAGAAAACATAACAGTTGTATCCCGGTGCCTAACTCTCCTGCATAGAAGAAGATCTGTGCCGTTCATAGAGCATCTCCAGCTGCTCAGTCTAGATTGAACGCAGCCTGTGGTATGTATACAGCTCTTATAAAATAAGACTGCATAGGGAAAGACACAGTGACATGTGGACTCAGAGAGAGGAGGAGGGGGCGGGGGAGTCTCGGGAGCCAACATGCACAGTGAAGGGGGGATGATGTCACCCAGCTGGGAGGGGAAGAAACGCCCCTGCATCTCCAGAGCCGAGAAGCTAAGAGCAGTGTGAATCAGCTGAACTAACGAAGCGATACATCCCCTTTAAGGGTGAAGCCAGCACATGTAGTATATACATTTGTCCTTGAAAGCTTGAGAAATATGGGACATTTGAGACATTGTTCAGAAGAACAGCGCACTTTGATTAAAAAGTTGATTGATTCATCTCAACCTACACCCTAATAGATTGTAAGCTCTTGCGAGCAGGAACCTCGCACCTTGTGTCTCATCTGTAAGTAGCTTTTCATTGTGTGATGTATGTATTTTTGTCTGTACCTACACCCTCCAAATTGAAAAGTGCTGCGGAATGTTTATATTATTATTATTAGAGGGTACAACTTATAAAAGAAGACAATGATAGGCTGTTCATCTAAAATGATCTCCAATGCTTTAAAATGGAAATCAAAACCAGAGAGGCATGGGAGTAAACGGAAGACTACCATTCGAACAATAGCCAGAATGGCAAAAGCTCAGCCAATGATCAGCTCCAGGATTTTCAAAGACAGTCTCAAGTTACCTGTGAGTACTGTGATAGCTAGAAGACGCCTGTGTGAAGCTAACCTAATAGCAAGAAGTTTCCACAATGTCCCACTGTTACAAAAGAGACATGTGGGGAGGCGGATACAATTTGCCAAAAAACACATCAACTGGCCAAAAGAGAAATGGAGAAATATTTTGTGGACTGATTAAATCTTTTTGGGTCCAAGGGCTGCAGACAGTTCATCAGACAAACCCCAAACTCTGAATTCAAGCCACAGTGCACTCTGAAGACAGTGAAGCATCATGAAGCGGACATGCTTCTCTTACTATGGTGCCGGACCTATTTACCGCATACCAGGGATCAGGGACCAGTTTGCATATATCAAAATACTTAAAGAGGTCATGTTGCCTTTATGCGGAGGAGGAGGAAATACCATTGAAATGGGTGTTCCAACAAGACAACCACCCTAAACACACCAGTAAATGAGCAAAATCTTGGTTCCAGTCCAACAAAATTAAGGATATGAAGTGGCCAGCTAAATCCCTACACCTTAATCTGATAGAACACTTGTGGGGTGACATAAAAATGCAGTTTCTGGAGGCAAAGCCAACAAATGCAAATAAATTGTGGAATTGACAGGTGTCAGCTGGTTGACTCTATGCAACATGGATGTAAAGCAGTTCTACAAAAATGGGGTTATACATCTAAATATTACGTTACTGATTCACAGGAACGCTTAATCCTAAAAATGAGATATCATGAGCTTGTAAAGACAAATGCAGATAACAGCCAAATGTTCACTTTTTTAATTTTCTGTAGTTAACAATTCTATACATTTCTCATCATGTTTTGATTTATAAAACACTGCAATGTCCTCTCTCCCTCTGTTGTGCCAGTTGTAAGTCATTCATCGTTATCATTGTACTTGTCTGACATGTTCTGTATGTAACCCCCCTTGAACGTACAGCGCCATAGAATCAATGGCGCTTTAAAATAAATAATAATGTTCCCAAGGCATGGAGATAAAAACTCTTAGAAAGATTTTGTGCTTAGCCCATGTTTATGAACACAATGTTATTATTTTGAACACAGCTATATAAAAGAAAATGCTCCAGTATTGTTATTTCAAGTATGTACTAAAGCAGATGTGTCAGGAACAGCAACTGGTTCCTCTTCTGGGTATATTCACATACAGTAGATCTGTAGAAATTTCTGCAAGCAGGTTTCTAGTGGGAAATCTCCCTTGTAAGATAGTGTATCCTTCTTAGGGTTTGTTCACACTGAGTTTTCACTCCGTGTTACAAGCACTTGTTAGAGATCCATCTCAGGGACTGTCAGGACGGACACAGAGACGGATCTAAACAATTAGCAGTGAGATTATCATTGCAGGCTATGAGGAACACGCAGCGGCGTTCACATGAGAGATCGCTGCTGCGTGTTTCCATAAAGCAGCTCGGGTCTGTCTTTGAAAGAATTGCATGTCAATTCTTTCAAAGACGGAGCTGGGGAACACGCAGCAGTGATCTCTCCTGTGAACGCCGCTGCGTGTCCCTCATAGTCCGCAGTGATAATCTCACTGCTAATTGTTAGATCTGTCTCTGGGTCCGTCCTGTCGGTCCACGAGACGGATCTAAGAAGCGCTTGTAACACGGAGTGAAAACGCCATGTGAACAAGCCCTTATACGTTGAAAAAATGAGACAAAAACAAAGGCATAGTATGGTTATGCATTACTCAATAGCCACTGTATTTCAAATCTGAATAACACAAACTCATAATATTGCTCTTTACATTGGGGCTGGATGAAAAACTGTACAAACCGACTTCTCCCTAAACTCCAGCTGTATGCAAGATAGGCTGTGACAGGTTCTGTTTAGATTCATCTAGTTCATATATAAAATCAATGCTAGCAGGACAGAACAGAACATGTGGGACTTTCAATTTGCTAGTTGGGTGTAGAGATTCATAGCAAACAGCAGAACATTTAGATCACACGAACCTCTTCTCAGAGAAGTTTATACCTGTAAACTGTCCACATCTTATCCATATACTCAGTACCCACTAGCTTTAATATGGACACAACAGACTCATTCTGAAATTTGAACGTTATAGTTTGTCTTTAGACAATTTCTTGTTTTTGTGATAGCAAATCACACTGTGACCTGTTATGTATATGTTCTGATCTCCAGTGTGAAAGCAATAGGAGGTAACTGCTGAAATAGAGAAATGACTGTACTTGGGTTTACGTCTTTGGCATTGCACAGCTCCGTTATCTCCAAAGGGCAGATATTTGCTTTACAAATGGCTAGTGTTTTAGCTTAAAATATGCATGCCACAAATAAGGATAAGCAGTGAAAATGAGTTTATAGTGGTATTATATTATAAATGGATGAATACTGGTAAAAGAAACAGGCTTTGTTCTCTGAAATTTCAGTGACCTTGTTTTAAGTTAAAGCGGCATCTGCCAACATGTATTTCTTTCAGGTCTTCTATCCTCTGGGAAGAGATTAGTTCTCTCACACATGAAATGCATTAAATAAACCCTATCTGTATAGAACACATACGTCACACTAGAAAGTACAGCATGCAGTAGAAGGAAAGACATCACTCAAAGTCCTGATGAACAGCAGATCTGGTAATTCAGAAAAGTTGCTAATGAGGTTTAAGCAAATTAAGAACCATAAATATTAATGGTTTACTAATCGACTTTCACCTTGCAGCATCATAAGCATGACAGAAACAACACACATTAACATGCACATGGCTCTTCCTGATTATTTTATAAGGGGTTGATTTACAAACCGGAAACTTTAACTTTGTGAAGAGCTTTATATACACAGTCAAGTTACATTATAATGACCACCTACTAATATTTACTGTAACCCTAATGTACAGTACAAACATCAGGTACACTTGGAGTGACTTAAAAGGGTTGTCTCACTCCATCGATTCATCTTACCTCAGTCCTGTTTTCTTGGTTTCACTTTGAATTCAGGGGCGTGTTTACTGGCTTCTACTAGACTGCAGTAGAAGCCAGGTCTGTAGCTATAGCAACCAGTGCTGGCAGCTTTCAGGAGAGATCAAACAGTATCTATAGCGACCTGAGGAGCTGATGCAGCCCATACAAGAGGGGATATCTCAGAATAGGTAGGATATTGTTAATGGACATATATTGCAAATTGACTTGTTTTTGCAAGATCTTTAACATAAAAAGCAATCCTTGTAGCGAGACAACCCCTTTAAGGTCCTGGCAGGTTGTCACAGGTATCTGATGCTCTGCTGTCAGGATCGCACAGCTACCAGAGGATTCATACAGTGAACATGGTTATCAAGGTGGTCCCACTGATGCACAGCTGGGCTCAGGTCAGGGGAATTAGGGAGCCAGGATAGCACTTAGAAGTTTTGGTCATGCTATATCAACCAACTTCGTGTACGGGATCTGCACAGATCTATTCATACCCAAATTGGTTGAGTGCCACACGGTTAGACACGTATGATAGCCCTCTGGTTTGTTTTGGTGGTTACATGTTCCACTGCAGTGCGTTAGTCTACCCTAACCTTCACAGCAAACATTCACCTCTCACATCAATACAGCTGTGTGCTTTCAGTCTCCACGTCATTTATTCCCAATGGTGCCATTTGTCCACTTATGATACATTTTAACCACAAAGGCACATGATACATTTAAAAACTGTCCACCCTTGGCCCAAAAAACAATAATTATCCCTTTTTGCAAATCTGCTAAATTGCCCCTTTTAAACATGACAGTAATGAAGAATGTGTGTGCAGAGAGTCTATAGCACATCTTACATACCCACCAATCCAGCTCATGACACACGACTCCTTTCATGAGCTAAGTGTTGCTGACGTTTAAAGTGGGAAATGGTTATAATAATGTGATTCGGCTGTGTAATAAGTCACAGCTTTATATACTTGCTTGGGTGTGTATAAGTCTCTGATGACTATAACTCTAAACCTCTTACCAATAGTCTCCACACATATCTACAGTTACAAAGTAAGTAAACCCTCTAGAACTGCCTTGATTTTTGCAAAGACTACTAAACCGAAAATGTGATCTGGTTGTGTTCTAAAGCCACAATTACAGACAAACAATCTAACTAATAATACACAAAACAGTCTAAATAAAGATCCACAAGTCAGAGAGAAAAAAAGTTAGTGAACCATTTAACTGTATGTTCACACAGCGTATTGCAGCGCGTACAGGTACACACCACAATACGCCTTAATTAGTGCTGTTAAAAGTATGCACTGGCCAGCGCGCATTTTTAACGTGAGGCAGCTCTCTGTCTCATACTGCTTTCTATTTCTTGGTGCGTAAGTGCCCGAAAGAAGCTACAGGTCACTCAAGTGTACAGTACGCGGCAAGAAAAAACAACGGTAAAATCATTGTCATATGAACGACAACGTGAGTTTGCTGATAACATTTTTTACAGCATTTGCAGGGAGTATTTTGCCGCAATTACGTGGCGATATACGCCCCACAAACACGCCATGTGAACATACTATTTGACAGCCCAACCTCAACCAAATGTTTCCTGCAGCTATAAATATGCATTGCACAACACTAGGAAAGAATTTTGGAAACTCCCTCCTGCAAACGTGTTTTAGTTCATTAAGATTTTTGGGATGTCTTGCATATACGGCCCTTTCCCACAACACCTCACAACAGTTAAGGAAAAGCTTCTCTTTTGGCTTCTCTGTCCATTGAAAATTTCTCTTGTACAGCAGTGGCTAGTTTAATGGTGGACTGATGTACACAGGTCATCAGTAATGCTTTTGTAGCCTTCTCCGATTTTATGATCTCTATAACATGTCTTCCGAAAGTTGTTTGCACATGGTTCACACTAACCAATCATTCTCAAGAAGAAGAGATGTGTAAGTGATCTTTATGTACCTTTATTTAATGGATAAAGCCCTTAGGCTGCGTTCACACGGCACAGGACAAATACCGGCCGGCTGCCGGCCGGTATTTGACCTATTTTGCGGCCGTCTCAACGGCCGCGGGGGGCGGCTTTTCTCCGCGATGAGCGTAGAAGAGCCATCCCCCCTCCCATTGAGGTGTTCATATTCCGTCCGGAAACCGGACGGAAGAACGAACATGCTCAATGCTTTTTGAGCGGACCGCGGGCGGAAAACCCGTGCAGTGGGGACTGCAGCGCGGGTTTTCCATAGCGCCCCGTTGTACTCATTTTCGGCCGGTTTTTAAGGCGGTCTGAAAAACCGCAAACCGGCTGTAACACCGGCCGAAAACCCTTGCCGTGAGGACATGCCCTTATGAAACCTGCACTTCTAATCTCATCTCCTTAACTAAAAAAGTTAATGAAAAATAGCTCTGGGAGAAATTATTCATTTATTTTTTTTCTTCCTGGACTGTGGATGTTTACTCAATTTCCTAAACATCAGGAAAAAAAGCAGAAGTTTGTGTTGTTTTTTTTTTAGATTAGTTAGAAGGTGTTTGTCTATAATTGTTACTCGTTGACATAAATCAGACCAAATGTTATTTGTAATCAATCAAATCCAGGGATCACTTTTTAGTACAACTGTATTTTGTCGTTAATAGACATTAGCACAACTATAGTAAAAAAACAAGGTCATAACTTTTTAAAGGAATTCACATTTTACATGAAGAAAAAAATATATACAATGGAGGTTAAAGAAAAAGAAAAAAGTTGCAACGCATTCATACAGTTCTAATTTTGATATGTCTCACCTCTAGACTTAATTAGAAAGCTGAAAGATCGTAACAAAATTTAGGCAAAACTGTATTACAGTCATTAAATCTTGACCAAACAAGTCCCAAAGTATTGTTCTTTATCTTTCTGTGATAAGCAAGATATAACCATCTATTTGTCACATTGTGCCTGTGCTATCATGAGTCACTGCACCATCACCCCAGCAAAGAATGATGTGGCACAGTAAATTAATCAAACACAAATATACAGACCTGGAAACAAGTCGCATGCATTACGTTCCACTACCCAATCCCAGAGAAACTTATATATTCCAAGGACAACAATGCAGCCCTAACACATAAATCACATCAAAAGTTGAAATAAGTGAACAGGAGAAAAAACATGAATCCTGCTAAACTAGATTCCACCTAAATGAATTCCCTTGGTGCCCAGAAGCTTCCATATACCTTCTGTGCTTTTATCAAGACTAGCAGGGGGCTGAGAAGTGCAGAGATTAAATCATCTTTGCTTTGTACTCGGAGATCTAGAGTAGATGATGCTATAAGGTTAATATATTCACCAAAAACTGGCTTCAGGCTCTGTATAATGTGAACAAAATTATTTCAAACGGAACTGCTGGAACTTTCAATGATTGTTAAACAAAGTCACTTTCAAAAGTACCATAACTACATAAAGAGCAGAGTTTTAATTTGTAGGACCATTAGACATATCATAAAGATGTTAAACATATCGGTGAAATTTACATGCATCTAAAAAATCCACTGATTGAGAGCATCCTCCTGCTGAAGATAGCGATCATCTAAAGACTGTAACTGATCATTACGTTGTGATTAAGCATTTTCCATGTTACCATTGGTAGAGGATAGAACAGCAGAGAGGCATTAAAAAAAAGTTAGCTAAACTATCCAATTATCTTATATGTATGTCTCCGATATTGAAGAAAGTAAAGATCAGGTGTATTGGACTTCAACATGCCTGGTCCTTAATTTTTGCAGATTGGCTGCCACCAGAGCAGATATTTGTCTTTCCCCTGTGAAGATACATGTATGCACAAGGTCTGCATATTTAATGGAATGTAGAGAGGAACAGATTGAATGAGCTTTCTGAAGTATATGTCTACCTTTAGGCTTAACAAGAGATAAAAAGTGATATCTGTAAACATAAAGGTAGGGGATATGACAGTGAGAACATTAGGGCACTAGGCTAGATCAGAAACAAAAAAGTAGGCTTTGTCCATGGGGAGTTGGAAGTGAAACTAAAGATGGAAATGCCTAAACACTAGTGCAAAAAAGAATTGGATAGAAGTCCACCATAAGCAGTAAAATATGCATTTCCCAGGCTTTAAAAACCCTGCTATGAAGAGTCCCAAGCACAAAAAGGTCAAATGTGAGTGCAAACAATCCCTGATCAGTTCTATTGTTGGCATACTAAAATAGTTTCCTTTTCCTTTTTAATGAAAAGTAGATTTTAGCCAAAAATGACACAAACTGCAATAATTGTAACACAAAACAAAGTAAACATTATGGTTTGAACAAATAATAAGACACATAAAAAAGAAATGATGGTGTGAAAGGAAGTTGATTTAAGTGGGTACCTGCGCAGTGCAGAGTCTGGACCAAACTCTTCATTGATGAGCTCTGCCTCGCTCTGAGCAATCCTCATAGCAAGCTCGCGATCTCTACGTTCTTGTTCGAGAATAGCCTGTTGCTGGGATTCCTCCTCACGGTCCCTGGCCAACTGCATCTCCACCTCGGCCTGTTTGTAAGTCAACAACACAAAAGTAATACAATTGTACTCTGTAATACTAAAACAAAAAAACAGTCAAAATGACCCCACTATTAAGTCCTACCATGTTTCTCCAAAAATAAGCCCTATCTCAGTAATAAGCCCTAGCTTGAATTTTCAGCGTTTTTGGAGTAGGCGTGAAAATAAGCCCTACTCCAAAAATAAGACCTAGTGACAAAAAATAAGCCCGACCAACCAGAACAAGATTACGGCTTACTTCTCCTGCCTCCTCTAACTATACGCCTAAAGTACAATCGTAGGGTACAAGAGTGAACTCTGAAACATAATCCGGGTAAGCTTTCTTCCCATCTGGACAGTGAGGGTCCTGAAGGTACTGGTTTATTGTATTAAGGCCTACCTTTGTTGCCCATCTGGGTAATTTAATTGCCCTGCTGTGGTCAATCCCAATCTCCTCCTGTTATAAAACCCTTAGCAGGGTGTTCTGGGGACCTCCTGATGCCTTCCAGTTCCATTTTCAGTGCATCAGTTCTCTCAGGGCTTTCACAACATCGAAGGGAACTTTCAGGCCTACTCCTGGCCCGAGCCGCTGCCTAAATTTGAAAGAGCAGCTGAGGGGATGGTACACACTGTATGCAAGCTACTACGCTGCTTTCTTATAACCTGACTCAACTTCACAACAGCCTGAGGAGGTGAAGGACCTACATCACCGGCGTTAATTTAGTATATGTTGTGTATTGGTTTTTCTTTTGTATCTATTAATGTGTTTTAACTCTATCGACATTTGACGTATGAGTAAGTCATAGTGTCGGTAAGGGTCTATGTAACGGAATTGCTCTGTAATCCCGCTACATAGGCGGCAGATGTTGGCTGCTAATTGGAGGTGATACTTGGCGGTTACTGCATAATAATAATAATTAAAAAAAAGCGCAGTTTTGGTGCAGTTTTAACTGCGTTCGAATTAAACTGCCTTTATTAGCAGCAAGCTTCTTACAGTTGTCTAAATTGTTCAGAAAGGTGTTTCAAGTAAGTAATCAATTACTGTGTTTGAAGTCTTGTGGATTACAGTCACACTAATTGATTACTCACTTTCCAATCAGTTTAGATAAGTGAAAGAAGCTTGCTGGTAATAAGGCAGTTTAGTTGGAGCGCAGTTAAAACTGCACTAAAACTGCGCTGTGTGAAAGCACCCTTACCCTGATAAGCCCTAGCTGCTTTTCGGGCAAAATATTTAATACAAGACCTGTCTTATTTTTGGAGAAACGCGGTATATAGAGTTTAGAAAACCTTGAAAAAAAAAAGTGGACGTAATTAGTGCACCCACACCATGAAAACACAAATCCATGTTGCTTATGTCCTTGCCAATACAAGAACACCACTGCTGTTTTAATCAACACATACCCTACGGCAAGTAATGGCATCTGTCTGATAAATAAACAAAAGAGGTTTCTAAACTATGCTCCTCATAGACCGAAATAAAAAGTTCTTAAAATAAAACGATTGTGCATCCTTTCTTACCACCATCACAATGATTTTATATAGTTTAACACAATATAGAGATGGAATGCTTTTTACGCCAATAAATTTATGCACAGAGTGCCACGGCTTGCCAGCAGATAAGCAGTACAGTCATCGTCACTGACATGTAGGGAATTATAAAATAACAGCATTGTAAAGAATTACAAAAACATGACTGCTTTCTTCAAAAAACAGTGCCACACTTGTCCACAGGTTGGGTATCATACTGTAGTTCAACCCAATTCACTTCAACAGCGCTAAATTTCAAAACAAAATAAAATCAATACATAACCTTTTTGCAAGGAGTTAAAGAAAGTAACCATAGCTTCTGTCTTTTTGGATACTTTTAAGGCGATGTCAGCATGGTTTTATGTGCTAAACTGGTTGTTATATGCAGACAAGAGCTAGCTGCAGATCAGTCTTCAAAGTAAGGAGCCTCCATAAGCTAAAGCTTTACATCTCATTTTCAGTTCTCAACTAGAATTCCCCTAACGTTCTAGGAGTACATCAGCCTAACAGCAAGTGATTCTAAATTATAAGATTGGTTGTAAACATACATGAAAAAAAAATGGGATTTTGTACTTACCGTAAAATCCTTTTCTCGTCCAATTCATTGGGGGACACAGCACCATGGGTATAGGCCTTGCCTTCGGAGGCGGACACTAGGCGGATCAAACGTGTTAGCCCCGCCCCGACTGCCTATATCCCTCCTGCTGACGCCAGGCTGATCAGTTGGTACAAAAGCCGTGGCCGAGAGGAGGAACAAAAGAGAACCTTAATTCCCTGGCGACAAAAACGAGGGCGGGACCTGTGTCCCCCAATGAATTGGACGAGAAAAGGATTTTACGGTAAGTACAAAAATCCCATTTTCTCGCCAATAATTCATTGGGGGACACAGCACCATGGGATGTCCAAAAGCCGTCCCAGAGGGTGGGCGACTAGAAAACTTCATCAGCAGTGACAAGCATCAGCCCACTGCTACCTGAAGTACCTTACGGCCGAGAGCTGCAGCAGCCGAGGCCAAGGCATGAGTCGGGTAGAACTTAGACGGAGTATGGGCCGAAGCCCAGGTGACAGCTTTGCAAATCTGCAAAAGCCGAGGCTTGAAGCCGAACCAACCAGGCGGCCCCAACTGCTCGTGGGGAGCGAGCCGTGACCTGCGTAACTATGGACCAGATCCCGCTGGAAACGGCGGCCTAGAGGACGCCAACCCCTGCAAGGACTCTCAGGGCTGACCTAAGAGGACTGCACGTACAGAAAGGATCCGAAAAAGAGAGGTAGACCCCAACGGATCTGACCATGCCTACCCAACGTAACAATCGTCCTCAAAGATGAGAGGACGAGGGGCAAAAGAGGACAGAACTAGGTCTTCATCGATATGAAACGATGAAACCATCCTAGGGAACGTAACGGAACAAGACACAGAGTATCCTTGTCCTTCCGCAGACCCCAGATCAGGGGCCGGCAGAAAGAGCTGCCCATATAGTCACTTGGTGGCTAGAAGTGATGGCCACTTAGAAGGCCACCTTCCATAAACGTAAACACAGGGAGACTTCCCATGGAGGCCCGGAAAGTGCAGACTGTCTGATTTCCTGAACAGGCATTGCATCCCACGGTTCGATAGGCCTACGAACCCGAGGGACCAACCGCATGACCCCCTGCAATAGAGACCTTAACCCGTGAGCGGGGACCAGCTTGCGCTGCACAGAATTGGCGAACTTAACTCTGCCCTTTCAAGTGGTAAAGGGCAAACCCGAGCTCCCGGCCTGACTGTGGAAAAACGGCACCCTTGGAGCCAAAGGGTGAAAGATTCTGGGCAACAGACCCAGGTGATCTAGGGTTGCAGTCGCAACAGCCCTGCTGTGAAACTGCAACCGCCGTACCGTGGATTGGAGCAGAGGGGCCTGCGACAGAAGGCCTGGGTATAAAGAAAAAACGGTCAGGAACCATTTGCCAATTGCCCAGAGTTCCGCGTACGCCGACCTGTGGCCCTAATCCTAAGGTGGACTCAAGGCACTTGAGGTCTCGAGGAAGAAGGGCCCAGGGTTAAAAAAGAAGGGATAGACCAACCTGCCCCAAGGGGCCCTGGCCCTGGCCATATAACTTGGGCGCTAGGGATTGAGGCGAGACGCCACCATGTCGGCGTCTCGCGTACCTCACCTCCGGCAAGGAAGGCGAAGCACTTCCGCCAGATGATTGGCCAAGCTGGTTTTCCACCCCTGGAAGGGGAGTTGTCGACCAGGGTGGTACCGCTGCTCTGTCAGCTAAGAACCCTCACAGTCATCAGAGAGAACTGCTCGGCCTCTGGGACCACCCTGAAGAATTCAGACATGCCCCAATCGTGGTGTTGCTGGACCAAACCCGAACTGGGTGCCCCCGGATGAGAGGGGAACCCAATTCGAGAGCGCTTAAGGAAAACGTTTGGGGTTCCAGCACAGAAATCTGATGACTGGCTTCCCCAGGTGACTAGAGACCCTGCATCGTCCGGGAGCGGGGCCCCACACCGAAAAGCTGGCATCTGTGGTGATGACCAGCCATTGCGGGGGCAGAAATGACCTCTCCTGATGTAATACCGGGAAGGCTAGCCACCAGCCCAGATCGAGGCGAGCCTGGGGTGGAAGGCGCACTGCTGAGACCAAGGACAATGGAGACCTGCGTCACTGAGGCGGCATCACCCCTTCGGTACCATAACACACAATGGTGAGGTTACCGGAATCCATAAAACAGGCCAGCGGAGGCGGGACAGCCGTGACGGGTCGAACCTCAGAGGTCACCGACGGCCTAGTGACGCCGGCCCTTGTGAGAGCCGGGGCATCGAACCAGCCAGCTGTAAAGGAACTGACCCCTGGGTTTCCTGAAGCGGGGCACACCTTCTCCGGTGAGAGCCGGCGCTCAACACTCCAGGTGAGAGCCGGCGCTCAATCACCTTCCTCCAGGTGAGACGCGATCTGTGGAGCCGGCGCTCAATCACCTTCCTCCAGGTGAGAGCCGGGCGTCAATATCAACTATCACTTCTTACCCTCATCCCCCATGAGAGCCGGGCGCTCAATCACCTTCCTCCAGAGGGGTGCCCCGGGAGGGGAATCCTCCCTGGGGGCGCTCAATCACCTTCCTCCAGGTGAGAGGAGAACCGAGCGCGCTCAATCACCTTCCTCCAGGTGAGACCCCCCAGTGAGCGCGCTCAATCACCTTCCTCCAGGTGAGAGCCGGGCGCTCAATCACCTTCCTCCAGGTGAGAGCCGGGCGCTCAATCACCTTCCTCCAGGTGAGAGCCGGGCGCTCAATCATCCACCGGGCCTATCCTTGCCAAGAGGAAATAAGGAATAAAATCAGAACAAAAACCTCCCCCAGTAGAGCGAGCGATACTGCCTCCTAACAGTCACTTCCCCTAGGGCGCTCAAAAACGCCCCTATTCACCCAGTAGAGCCCGATCACTTCATGGACGGGATATTCAGTGAGAGTTTTGGAGGCGGGGCTAACACGGTATGATCCTCCTAGGTGTCCGCCTCCCAGAAGGGGCAGGGAACGGCTCATTATTACCCCCGATGGAGTGACCCTGTGCTGTGTCCCCAATGAATTATTGGCGAGAAAATCTGGTGTGCAATTTAGCTTTCTATATCTGTTATATACTTAAAGGGGTATTCCGGTATACAAATCTTTTCGGTTATAAAAAAAAAATGTGTGGCACAATGTAAAAATCTTCAAGCTGTAGTAGTTAGAACTTTTCAGTAGTTTCGCACATAATCACTGACCAATTACTGGTCCAAAATGTGAGGTTTATAACTTGTTGCCAAGGGATACGACCTGTAGTTCAGTTTCGGCTTTCTGGTCAGATTTGCTCAGTTCCAGCACTAGAAAGGTCTATGAGCAGCAGGGGATGGAAGCATTGACGGAACATATTAGGAGATGCACAATGGGGCAGAGATTCGCTCTAGAACAGCCAGTTGAATACATGGAAGGGAGAACAGCTTAGAATAGATCTAAGCAATGCATGATGGGAATGGCAATGCATTTCGTCTGCTACCTACATGGACTGCTGCTGAAGCCAAACCCATTTTTGTTGAGGAGGAGCACATGGGAGACAACAGTTACAGCATATGTCAATTATACATGTTTTGGACGTGGGATTAATGATACTTTGTATGTAACGACCCTTCTACTTTCTGTCAAGTTTTTTTGTCCAATTGCCAGAATACCCCTTTAAGACCATACTCAGATAAAATTACCTGGAATAGTAACATAATAAAACTCAAAATGTGAGGCATATTGCTCCTTTGCTGCAGTATAAAGGAACATTAACCAGCTAAAAAAAAACATGAAACCAGCTAAAATTCTGTCATTTCACTGTGTACAGTAAGACACAGATCACCGAATTAGCTGCTTTACATACACCATTATCCTTATCAAGTGTCAAACACCTTTTATTGCACAAATGTTAACTCTACGCAAGTTGCACAAGGAAAAAATAATGGCAACTTTAAGCTATTTAATTAATAAAGATGTTTTCTACTTAACGAATTCCTGTCACTGAGGATCGGAAGTAAATAAGAGAAGACAACTACCAAATCACGACTCATAAATTGCTGCATGTTATAAAACAGAGCATCAAATGAAGGTGGTGATGCTGAATGACAATGACTGATTTCAGAGGACAGTCCTACCATATTATATGCAGAAAGAGTATAGGGGAACTTGGGCACGCTGATCATGATGCAAGATGTATTCACTCAGTAAGGTGAACACTTCATTATATTGAAGGAATACTCTAAACCTTAAGAATGCCAACTAGCCAGGGTGTATGGCCATAGTGTATGTTACCAAAATATAAAATATTCAACATTCCAGTTGAATTCCAATATCCCATGAGAATTTACGCCATTGCCTGCCTACACAGCTGTACAATTTGATAACTATTAATAAATATATTATAATAAAAGTGTATTGAAGATAAAACAGAGAAAATGAACATTGAGAAAAACAGTTGAGACAGAAGAAATTAATGCACATAAACGGGTTTCATTGAGGGAGGAAAAGTTTATCCTTTGTGGGAAAATAAAATTGCTTAAAAAAAGATGGAGCTATTCAAGGGTCACACACAAAAAATTATGTTGGCAATAATAAAGCAAACAAAATTTCTATTCTCTACAGCAGTAAACAACTAGCAAACTGCTATAGAGAATAAAGGAATTTGTTTGCGATGTAATAATTACCTCTATCTGGCTTTCATTCGGTTGTGCGTGTCCCCGGAGAAGGTTCATAATTTTCAATGCAATTTTGTACTCCTCATATCCTGTAAACCTACGAGGAATGGGTCTAGAAGCGAAGGGGAGACCACAGCTGCTCCAGAAAGGAATCATGAGTTCATACTCATAGTATAACAATCAGGTGAGCATATCACCATCTGGCAAGAGCATGCCCCTCACACTGGACATTATATATTGCCATGTGATGCGCTCTGTTTTTTTTCCACCACCAGTTAGTTTGATAATGGAAATACAGATAAGAATTATGACAATTAGCCTCAGGCCCTCCAAAAAGTACAATTAATAATAGCCTTCAAGCTGTATAAGTTTTGGTTTCTCGGATCAAGTAGTGGGTCAGGTTGATATGAATATCTTAGAATTAAGTTAGACCACACATGGAATATTGTGTACAGTTTTGGGCACCAGTGCACAGGAAAGACATTGTAGACCTTGAACAGGTACAAAGGCGGGCAACAAAAATAATAAAAGGACTGGGTGGACCACAATACCCAGAAAGATTAGCAAGATTGCGGTTATTTAGTTTAGAGAAAAGATTGCTTCGGGGGGACATGATAAATATGTTTAAATATATCAAAGGTCAATATAGAGATCTCTCTCAAGATTTATTTATAACCAGGACTGTATCCAGAACAAGGTGCATCCTCTACGTCTTGAGGAACAAAAGTTTATACATAAGCATAGAAAGGGATTCTTTACGGTTAGAGCAGTGAGACTGTGGAACTCTCTGACAGAGGAACTTGTCATGATGAATTCAATAACAGAGTTCAAAAAGGGTTTGGATGCATTTCTGGAGTGTAATAATATAACAAGTTATAGTGACTAGGATTCTGGAGAAGGGTCATTGATCCAGGGATTTTTCCGATTGCCAGATTGGAGACGGGAAGGATTTTTGGACAATTGGCTTCTACCTCATTGGGGTTTTTTGCCTTCCTCTGGATCAACACTTTAGCAAAATAGGTTGAACTGGATGAAAGTCTTGTCTTTTTTCAGCCTTACAAACTATGTAACTACTTCGGTAAGGGGTAAAGGGCAATATATAACTATTTCAGAATTTAACTATATGATGAAACAGGATTAAGAATGAAAGACACAAGAGTTGGCCATAAATGTTTGCGGAAGAGTGGTGCCAAACTACCCAACAATCTCATTTGTGTGAAGTCAGCCTAATCTAATGGCTAAGATTTTTAGACAAGATAAGGGAGATAACGGTTGACTTCACAGGAGTTCAACCAACAGCTAAATTATGTGTATGGCCAACTAAAGACTAATGCTTATAAGGAACTGATTTAGAAAAGATAAAGTGACGGTTGAAGTTTATAATGACAGAAGGTCATGAATGGCAAAGATCTATAGCAGCGAAGTGAGATGTGATGGAAATAGCAGAAGGTTCCTCATGACCTTTGCTTAAAGGATCAGGGAAAGTGGAAGAGATAATCTGTTCTTTCCAGAAGAGGATTCATGACATATGTTGGAGCTAGAGAGTAATGAGTCAAGAATGAGTCATGATGACTGATAGAGTAAACATTCAGTCACCTAGAGTGCTTTTGACATCTACAATGTAGTTACAGTAGATGATGAAATAATGAATGAGAGAACACAAGGACAAAAAAAAAGGTGAGGGAGATGAATGAGGAATAAGCTTGGAAACACACTCTACTCTGAACAAACTTGATCATTTTAAGTAATAATTCTGATCCCAAAAGTAAATACAGTATGTACCGTACAATAAATTTGAGTGAGGGGAGCGTGAAGTCTAATTTTTTTTTAGAAGGTCTGGTCAGTCCTCACAATGAACCAGTAAAAATAAATACTACACATTTGAATACGAAACGAGTCCTCAGAGATTAATTGCTATTGACCACATAGGAAGATCCAATTGGGCCGGTTTATTTTTTAGGAGAGAAAAAGGGTACTTTAAGTCCAAGTCTACTGAACTTGTTGAGAAAGGCTAGGATTAAGACTGAAAAACTACAGAATTTCTTGAGGCTCCCTTGAAGTATAAGGAAGAACAATTTTCCTGAAAAGAAGGTACTAACCAAAAATACCTATCTTCTTAATTCTTGCTTAATAAAACAAAATAATTTCTTTTAAGTGGTTTTGCTATGATATTATATCTAATAATACCATTTTTTGATGAATTTACATTGTGCACTTGGTGGAGAATGGTACAAGAAAAACTTGCACAGCACAGGCACAATCTCGTACATTGCATTTATCATTTAGAATGGAAAGCTCTTATGTTAAAAGATAAACAATTGACATGACTCAAAAACCACACATCACATCATGGCATGACTTAAGGTGGCAAGATACTATGAGTTAATGTACTTAACTATTATACAGAAGCTCTGTAATCCATGAATGGATTGAACACAGGTAACCTGTTCAAATCAGGTTTTATGGTCTGTTGAAAAAGATGCATTTTTATAACTTGAAGAATTGAATGGGCTGAAATTGATCATATAAGAAAACTAGATACTAAAGTTTAAATCAGACCTGCACAACAATGCAATACGTGGGGGCTGGATTGTCCAAGAATGCCTTGGAATATCTTCCCGGAAATGCATGGACCATCCTGGAACACCCGCAGAAACCCTCAAAATGGGTGGAGGGGGAGTTTATCTGGTTAGGCCACATGCCTTTGTGGGTCAACAGAAGTGCTTTTGGCAGGCTGCATGTTTTGCGGATATAGTTTTGATGCTTTCTTAAAAACAAAAAATAAACACTAAAAAACCCACTCTAGCCTGCCAGGCACAGGTGGAGTAAACATCTGTCCAATTCAATAAATTTTAATCCACTTTCAGACACAGATATCTAATAAAGATTTAGCCTACACTTTTTCAGTCCAGGTAAGAATGTAAAGAAAGGGGGATATGTTAAAAATATTGATGGAAAGAACTGACATAAGCATAGTAAAAGGCAGAAGAAAAGGGGAAAAGACTGAATAAATACTGAATTCAGCCGAAATGTGGAAAATCTCTCAAAATCAGTGCTAAATTAAGGCAGTATGTGACAGCTCAAACCTTGCTTGTGACTAAGCATCTCTTTAGCAAGTTGAAATCTGGAGAAATAAGTAATTTGAAAAATAATGGCGGAGACCAGGAGAGGTGTTTTAAGAATTAACTGAAAAAATATATTGATATACTAAACCAAGACGACGCAGGAACAAAAAAGAACAGAGCAATAACAATTAAGGCTACACGACAACAAAGACACTCAAGAAAAGCATTAAGTAACAGAGGAAAGCAATATTTCAGCTTTAGGTCCCTCAATAAGAGGCCTAATCAACCCTTTAATCATAATTTTTTTTTTTACACACCTGGATTCGCCTTTCTTCCTCTTCTCTCTTTTTCCGGTCTTCTTCCTCTTGTTTACTATTTACCTCAATCTCAGCTTTTCTACAAAGAAATTTAGACAATACAATATAGAAAGGAGCAATGATTATCAGCACTATAGTTAGAGTGTGAACATTTTTTCGAAACAATATTCTATTCTGCCTAAGGTAGAACTCACAGTCTCCTATCATTTTCCTCTTTTCTTCGTAGTTCCTCTTCTGCCTCGTGTCTTTTCCTCTCTCGTTCCATCTCCTCCTGAATACGGCGCAAGCGTTCTGCTTCTTCCTCTTGTTTTTTTTTCTTCTGTAAAGCATCTAGGAGCTGGCCTGAGCTCTTTACAAGAGCATCATACTCTCGTTCAATCTGGTCACGAGTCATTATTGTGTTCTAAGAAGAAGAAATGATACAAAAAAACATTGAGGCCAGAAAAGGTATGATACAACATGACCAACATCATATTACATGAAATACATACGGATATCTTATGTGAATAATGACCACAGTCTGCAGTGCTGCACCTTTACTTTATTACTGCAACAAGAACATATCTACAGTGGCTGGTTTAAATGGATTGGCCCATTTTATAAGATGATTCCAATGATATACAATCCCTTTATGGTTGGCAAAGGTCTGATCTCTGGGGTCTCTGCTTAAACTGAGAATGAAGAAACTGAGCTGCAACCCCTTGACAGTCTTCCCCTGTAAAGTGATAAGATGTTTTCCTTTACTTCTAAGGCTTGTTTTACATCTGCGTTGTGATTTCTGTTGTTCTGCTCTGTTTGGGAGACAGAAAAACTGAAGTCTATTCATTTCTATGGCGTTTATAAGATCTCCATTATCAGTCAGGTATCAGTTTGTTTGACTGAACAAATAGTGCAGCCGGCAGCATTATTCTTCTCCATTCACAAGAATGGATATCTGACTGACAGGACCTTTCAACTTTTTTTTTTTTTTTACACTTAAGTCATTGGTGAACGATACAAACGAACAGCTATCAGTTTGTATATCAATTAACGGTTCCATTTTTTCCCCCTATTCCATTTGTGATGGAAGACCCAATGCAGATGTGAACCAGGCAATAACCTGTAGGACCCCAACTGATCCTAAGAATGATGATGGTTGCCATTGGTGTATGTGGATTACTCCCTGTAAGAGGTTACTCGTCCACCCAATTTGCAAGCAACTGCACTTACAGTGATAACTTGAATAAAAATGTAGGAGATGCAGAGGTCAGACGCCAACATACACAGAGTGATGGTACATACAGTACGTGCCATAACTGAGCAAGATGGGAATAACCCATTAATGTAATACAAAGCGAATATAAACAGAGATTCTAAAATGCTTCATAATCTGGTGACACACCAAATATTTAGAGCAGGATTTTAACTTTAAATTTCCATAGTTTATGAATCACACTGTTGATGACTTCGTTTGGAGCTTCCATTGAAAATTCCATTATATTTGACAAGAAGCGTAGCGTTACATAGGTTAAATGTTTAAAAAGACTTATCAATTGTTTAGGGATCTACTAAAAAAAACATTGGCTAATTATTAATGAAAGAAAATTAATAACCACAATATTCATAGGGTCATTGACAATGTTGGATGCTGTATATTCCAGGCCACTGTGCCACATTAGAGTGATATGGTTCTTAACTTTATGTACAGTGGGGGAAAAAGAAAGTATTTAGTTAGCCACCAATTGTGCAAGTTCTGCCACTTAAAATGATGAGAGAAGCCTGTAATTGACATCATAGGTAGACCTCAACTATGAGAGACAGAATGAGAAAACAAATCCAGAAAATCACATTGTCTGATTTGGAAAGAATTTGCAAATTATGGTGGAAAATAAGTATTTGGTCACCTATAAGCAAGCAAGATTTCTGGCTCTCACAGACTTCTTTAAGAGGCTCCTCTGTCCTCCACTCATTACCTGTAGTAATGACACATTTTTAACTTGTTATCAGTATAAAAGACACATGTCCAAAACCTCAAACAGTCACACTCCAAACTCCACTATGGAGAAGACCAAAGAGCAGTTGAAGGACATCAGAAACAAAATTGTAGCCCTGCACCAGGCTGGGAAGACTGAATCTGCAATGGCAAGCAGCTTGGTGTGAAGAAATCAACTGTGGGAGCAATAATTAGAAAATGGAAGACGCACAAGACCACTGATAATCTCCCTCCATCTGGGGCTCCACGCAAGATCTCACCCTGTGGGGTCAAAATGATCACAAGAATAGTGAGCAAATATCCCATAACCACACGGGGTACCTAGTGAATGACCTGTAGAGAGCTGGGACCAACGTAACAAAGGCTACCATCAGTAACACACTACGCTGCCAGGGACTCAGATCCTGCAGTGCCAGACGTGTCCCTCTGCTTAAGCCAGTACATGTCCGAGCCATCTCTAAAGAGCATTTGGGTGATCCAGAAGAGTATTAGGAGAATGTCATATGGTCAAATGAAACCAAAGTAGATCTGTTAGGTAGCGAGAGAATGCGGAGTTGCATCCAAAGAACACCACACCTACTGTGAAGCATAGGGGTGGCAATATCATGCTTTGAGGCTGTTTCTCTGCAAAGGGACCAGGACGACTGATCCATGTACATGAAAGAATGAATGGGGCCATGAATTGTGAGATTTTGAGTGCAAAACTACTTCCATCAGCAAGGGTACTGAAGATGAAACATGACTGGGTTCAGCATGACAATGATCATAAGCACACCGCCAGGGCAACGAAGGAGTGGCTTCATAAGAAGCATTTCAAGGTCCTGGAGTAGTCTAGCCAGTCTCCAGATCTTAACCCTATAGAAAACCTTTGGAAGGAGTTGAAAGTCTGGGTTGCCCAGCGACAGCCCCAAACATCACTGCTCTAAAGGAGATCTGCATGGAGGAATGGGCCAACGTACCAGCAACAGTGTGTGCCAACCTTGTGAAGACTTACAGAAAACGTTTGACCTCTGTCATTGCCAACAAAGGATATATAACAATGTTGAGATGAACTTTTGTTATTGACCAAATACTTAATTTCCACCATAATTTGCAAATAAATTCTTTCCAAATCGGACAATGTGATTTTCTGGATGTGTTTTCTCATTTTGTCTCTCATACTTGAGGTCTACTTATGATGTCAATTACAGACCTCTCTCATCTCTTTAAGTGGGAGAACTTGCACAATTGGTGGCTGACTAAATACCTTTTTACCCACTATAATCTCCAAGTAGCATGGTTTGGACACTAATCAAAGTTCTATAATGCTAGCACATGTTCAGATAGCCACAAGTGGATAATAGAGCCACTAGTTAGGGAAATCTGTAATGCAATAGTTTTTAATATACTGCATTCACCTCAGAATACAAAGTCATCAGAGCAAGCTTTGTGCAGACAGTGAACAAGCATGGAACACCAAGAGATGTGTGCTCGGAAACCTTGACATGTGAGTAGAGAGGTTGATGAAACTGCTCTATACACTTTATTTAAGAATCAGTGGAAGGCAAGTATACATCAATGAAGTTCTTACCAACTGCAGATTATGACTTTTTGCAATACTGACTATTTTATGATTTAGTGAAGTATTCTTGTGATACAGAAAAAATATATGCGTTTATGCAGTCTGTTACAACAAAACAAATGTAGTTTTAAGCATCAGCCAGATTCAAATCCATAATAGATGCAATGATAGCAATCTGTAAGAGGAGACGCATTTATTATTTATTTTCCTCAGTATTGGGTTGCTATCCCATAACAAAATAAAAAGCAAATTAAAGAACACAAATCTTGACTGCACAAACGACTGACATTAGTTTCTGGAAGACGCATTGCAGAGACTTCCTACATTAATAACAGCCATATTGTGAAAAAGTAAATGACACTTAAGGCTTACACACATCTAGTAACCTTGAAAACTAAAATTACTCAATAGAGACAAAATGTTTCTAACTGAGAGATGAGATCTTAAATATTTCAGCACACAGAAGGTTAAACTTCTTTGTGATGAAAATTCCTACCTCCCTGTGATGGATACCTTCCAACAGTTAAAGGGCCAAAATTGAAACATTTGAGCCCCACCCTAGAAAAGCCCAGAAACACCCATTCTTTGCATGGAGTTTGTGTACCCCAACCCAATATCTAGGCTGATGCATATGACTGTGCTGATAAAATCATGACCGTTGGCACATACCCCAGGAGTGATATTTGTCAAAATCTGAGCCGTAAAACAAAAAGATATCACTGGCAATTATTTACTAGATATGTTGAAAGTTTGCCTTAATTACATCATGAACTTAGATATCTTATATACAAGATCTAAGTAGGCTTTCGTAGCAAGTGAGATTTATGATGTTGAAGTAGTTGACCTATCAGGATAACCCCCCCCCTTAAAAGGCAGACCACTCCTATAACATAATTGTTCCTTGAAACAAATGGTTGACCGTGTATTGTACGGCTATAAAGCCCCAATGAGGTGCAAAAGACTACCTTCAAATCCTTACACACCAACACTGTGCCACTCCCCAAATGAGGGACATTACCTTTTCTGAGGCACTCATCACCCGTCACCCAGTCAGCCAGTAAGCTCTGCTCGTCACGGATGCAGAGAAAAACCCTAAAACAGCTCTATGCAGATAAGCGATACTGGCTTGGCATGAATCCTTTTCACTTATCAAGACCTGGTGTGTCGTAAGAGAGTTGAGGATGGCTACATCCGATAGGGACTGCTAGAGCGATCAGCTCTCTTCCCATAATGCCTAGTCCTACCAAGTCACCAAGAATAAAAGTCACTTATCAGTGGCTTCTTATTTTGACTAACAAATTATGATTCAGAGCATGAATGTCATCTATGGTAACAAATATGGCCTATTACGACATCTAAAAAGGTGTTCCTTAATCAAATCCTAATAGGAGATTGTAAAATAAAACCTTTTCCCCAAACTAATATCTGTTAAGGATATGCCATCATGTAATAAATTGGTGGGAGTCCTATCTCTGAGCCTCTTACCGATTCGGACTTCGCATGGTTGCCCTTCCACTGTTTTTTCCTGCAAAGTAGCTCTCCTGACCACCCAGCTGTGCATGGAACTATATCTAGCCAAATTCAATGCCAAGGTGCTTCACAAGACTGGGAATCAAAAACCGTGGTAATTCATTTTCAGAATAAGCAGGGACTCCAAAGGTGAGACCCACCATATCAGCTACAGCAATGTAAAACCAGTGCAGTTAACAGCAAAGAAGTCTACTTATTTTTCCTACAGCACCTTATCAGCCAAAAAAGCAGCCCAACAGCCCAATAGTTAGCACTGTTGCCTTACAGCCCTGTGGTCCTGGGTTTAAATCCCATCAAGGGCAACATCTACATGGAGTTTGCATCTCTCCTTCCCTACCATCTCATGTTTCCTATAGGTACTCCAGTTTCTCTTGTGCTCCACAAAACATACTGATAGGTTAATTTACTTTGTATGTCCCCCAAACCCACCCGTGTTTGCCTGGGTTTCCTCCGTTTTGTCCCACATTTAAAAGAACATAGGTTAATCTGGACTTAGATAGTAGGCCCCAATGGGGAAGGGAACAAAGATGAACGACAACAATATCTGTACAGCACTGTGGAATGAGTCAGCCCAGTTTACTAAACTTTGTGCCTTGTGTTCCATAGAAAGACCACGCACCTCAGTGGAAACGCCAGCTCTGACTCCATCCGATATACTGCGGCTGCTCTTCTCTTATCTGTAACACTCTAGCTAATTCAGCTAATAGAAGATAATTCTGCCATAAAGCCAGGGGTCTCCAAACAAATTTGCCCTTACTGATATTTAACAAGAATTTTTTATTATCATTAATATTTATGTGTAAACAAATATATTGGTTTTTGTTTTTTCATCTTCTTAATTTGGCTCCTAAATTTAATTGAATTTGCTCATGTTCCCAAGCTGTAATGTATTACACCAGCACGATTCCTAAACTCATCTCCAGTGTGTGTTATCTAGAACGGGGATCGTTTTGTCTTTCATCATATAATAAAGCATCAATAAGTGAAGCACAGCCATGTACCGCTCTGTAAGGCTCAGTGATTACATTATTGTGTCACATGCTGGATGCGGTTAATGTGATCAAAGTGCACCTGTGCTGCTAAGGGACCACCTTCAACAAGAGCAGCCAAAATGACGAGCCAGCCAGCCAAATGGATTTCTTTCAGAATGTGAGCAGGAGGAGGAAAATGGTGCTGAACAGAGAATGCTTAAAAGCTTTCTGCCTTATAAAAGTACCAAAAATAAATCCTAGCAATTTCTCTATTCATATTTTACTTCCCTTTATTCCAATTCATATTCTGGATAAAAGCTCAAAATCAGCCTCATATTACTATGAAAACTATATGAAATTCTTAGATGCCTGTCTAGAAAAAAAAAAAAAAAAGTTAAGCTACTCTTTACCATTCGGCACCTCACTTCAAAAAGAGCCCTCCGCCACCCCTTAATTAAAAAGATATTCTCACTACACTGATTATTTACTTTTGCCTAAATGTTTAAAGCTAAAAGAATATTACCAAATACATTACTGTACTAATTTTGCTTCCTTTTAGAGTTGGAGCAGTTTTTTTCTCCTGCTTGTCTACACAGGCATCCCTAGGTTATCCATCATGGCAAGGTTGGTGACATCACTCCCTGCTCTGTTTTATCAGCATCACAGGAACTTGTTTTTGTTTCTTACTGACAAACTTTAATCCTTTAGGGTACACGTCCACATGAGAAGTGTCAAAATACTCATCAGATTCTGAATCCTAAAACCGTATTGTCCGATGAGTGTTTTAAAACAGTTTTCAATTTTTAGTTTTTTCCCGCTGGATTTACAGTCAGAAAATAAGTCCCTCTCATCTTTATGGGGTTTTGGATGCGGATCCGACACAAATGTTTGGGATGCGTTTTTTGACTTTATATATGGTGGATTATTTAACACATTTTAAGTTTTTTTTAAAAATATGTCGCTTTTAAAATCCGACCTCAAGAAGGTCACTTGGACTACAACTCGGATTTTCAATTGAAGTCTATGGGGTGGTTTACAGTCAGATTTTTATGGTTTCTAAAACCCAAATCCGCTTTTAAATCCGATAGGAATTGCTTATTGTATGGACGGACCCTTACAGCTTTGTAGCCCTCTGCCCTACTGTTAAAACCCCTCTATCACCAATGACCCTGTAACAAGCTAAGCTACAAATAGCAATGCTGAAATTTCATTCACTGTTATAAAGCCACCCACAGCTGAACAAGAAAAAGACTGAAGCTGGCTGTGAAGAGCAGAATCTGTTAAACAGCATGGTGAGAAAACCACTTTAACGGTTGTCGGATGGTTTTTTAAATGTACAATTTTGTCACTTTCACAACTACAACTAATTATTACCATAGTGTAAAACAATGTTGGACAAACTGTAGTAGAATTTGGAAGCTGTTAAAAGTTTCTAGCAGAAGCTAATCTTTTTTTTTTTAAAAAAATATTGTAGCTCATGAATAAAAAGTGGACATTAAAAAAAAAATCCACAAAAAGGGTTCTAAAAGCATTAGCTAGGGGGCACTTGGGATTTGTTCAAACTTGGTTAAGAAATATTTCACCATGCTATCAAGCTCTACATCTTTAGTAATTCCACACTGGAGCTAGGAAGGCTTGAGTACTTCAACAGGATAATCATTAGGACAATATTAGTAAATAAGTTATCATAGTTGTACGATTGCCTCAAATGTTTAATTTCAGATATTAAAATGCATGCAGTTGCATTGGCCTAAATTAAGTCCAACTATACTCTCTTCATCGAATGGCAAATGTCTTTTGATTGAACGTCCTGACAAAAGGACAGCCCACCATCAATTTCTAAAACTCAAATTTCACTTACAGTCAATATGGCTGCACCTTCTGCTCCTAAAAGGAGAGCCATAAAAAAAACCAAAAAAACCAAACAAACAATTAACTCTTTAGTAAGAACAACTGTGGCTATGGCTCTACCTGCTCATTTCACGTTCAATTCTGCACCTGCAATGCTCAATTTGGTTTGCAGATCAAAAAAAGAAGCCTACCATCCTATTTTATAAGACAACTATACAAAGCTGTGCAGGTGGAGGGAGAAGCAGAAGTTGATCGACTTCCTTTTACACTGATGATGGTTTACAAATGGGATTAGGCTCATTAGCAATTAGAATCCTGCATTATGTCAAATTGCATGTATGCAATCAGTTTTGGTGTTAATGTTGCTTCATTGAAATGTAGAAAACAAGCACAGCTGTTCTAGTGATCTGCCAGCAGCTCCAGTTGCAGCTGTGTAAGGGATGACTGTGTCTTTACATCCCATAAATCCTCATCTGGAGCACTAGATGTATCTTAGCAATGCATTACCCCAATTCAAGAGCATAGCAGTGAAGTCTACTCATCCATCTCGTAACAAAGGAGAAAAAAAAACCACAAACAAATGAATCACAATCCACTGATTACCAACTTCTAGCACATTATCTATGATCATGGGCCCGAAAGTCTAATGATGATCAATCACCTCCACCTTTTACAGCAAACCTAGAGTGTTAAATGTTTAAATTGCAGGCTACAAAAGGCAGATATTTAATACGACAGTCTAGCATGCACCATGCCTGCTGAATTGTGGCTGGGTTAGACACTTTTCTGGATCAGAGACCCTTGATTAGAAATGTGCAACCTTTGCCAAATATCAAGGGAGTCAAGACTAATGTAGACGGATGTCAAGATCTACTACAGCAAGCAGTAGCAAGATATGGAAGACGAAATGGCTTATAATGGCCTTATAACAAATGTTCCAAATACAAAAACACCGGCATTTACGTCATCCTCCCTGCATTATAAGCCTGCCATCACTAGAAGGCCACTAACATACGGAATATAATCTCCTGGTACAAATAAATCACAGATGATGTGATTAACTAAAAACGACTTTCTGCAATGGAAACAAATTGACAGCACGTCAAATTTTTCCAAGCATCCTCACCAACATGAATCATTCCAAGCACAGGAGGCATATTATCTGTGATCAGGCTTTTTATGAGCATCATTGAAATCTACATCTTTTTGCACAATTGCCGACTGCAAGTAGCCTGCCAAAGAATCTGAGGCAGGAAGTGTGAAAAATACGGATTTATTTCCTTCCTCATGCAAGTCTATTTTGCATAATGACATTTTTAGCATAGAGAACGTAATGCTTTAGGAGAAGAGAACAGATGTACTAATGCTGTCAGCTCACCTTTATCTTTGACAGAAGAGCATCAATGGATGACTCCAGGTCCTTCACCTGTTTGTTCATCTCCTGCTTCCCTTCCTTAAGGGCACTGACAACTTCATTGAATTTGATAAGTCTGGATTTCAGTGTTTGCACCTTCATCATACCATCGATTCTGTAATAGAAAAAGGAAATAATATTTTAAAGGTATAGAGTACAGATTCAACCTGTTTATCTATGCTGTAATAATCTTAACGTATGGAAACTTGAAGAGTTCTTGAGAATCTGAATTCCTCTAACCCTTAAAGGAGATGTATTGCTTCATCAGTTCGGCTGTTTTCTTGTAGCTTCATTTTCTCAGTTCCTGAAATCCAGGGGCGTTTCTTTCCCTCCCAGCTGGGTGTTTCTTAACTGAAGGGGGATGACATCATCCCCCCTTCACTGTTCATGCTCGCTCCCGAGTCAGTGTTTTTGTTTGAAATCAGTGGGAGGAGATAGCACATCCCTGCTCTCCCCCCCCCTCTGTCTGAGTCCACATGTCACTGTGTCGTTCCTCTCACTATGCAGTCTTATGTTGTAAGAGCTGTATGTTTATATACCACAGGCCTGTATTCAGTCTAGACAGTCCTCTATGAACTCAGAGCACTGATCTCTTCTCCTCTCACAGCTGGAGGTTTGTTACAGTTGAATCCAGTCTTCCTCGAACTCATCCAGAGCAGCACAGATCTGTCTCCCTTCTATGTTTACACGCAGCAGCATTAGGCACCGAGTACAATTCTGCTGTTTTCTGATTGTAAAAGCAGCTGCAGTGTTACTGTGGAGCTGCTGGCTGTGCAGAGTGAAAATGTTGCCGGCCCCTTATTCTGAGTGAGAGAGGCAGGAATGCATGCTCCCGTGAATACAACCGGGGGGACAGACAGAATGTAAATTAGTAGAGCCGTCAGCCAATGAAATGAAAGAAGGCAGAATCCGACCAGCACTGGGGAACAGTGTTTACAGAAAACGAAGATAAGGGATACTGTGAAAACAAGACAGCTATGACATCCAATTGCAAAGTTGCTTGTTTTCACTGACCCCTTATTCTGAAGACCATTTAATGTAATGATACAACCCCTTTAAAGGGGTTTTCTCACCCCATTTATCAGCATTTAACATATAGGGAAAGGTAAATGAAGACTATTACCAAATCTATTGCTTTTTGGATCTGGCTTTGTTCAGGAGATGAGGGAGATTTTATCTGATGCTAGTGTACACACATTTCTTTTGGTTACTGACCACCTCTCCAGTGCCGGTTGGATCCCTCTTCCTTTCATTTAATTGGCTGACGGCTCTACTAATTTACATTGTGTCTGGCCCCCGGTCGTGTTCACGGGAGTGAGCATTCCTGCCTCTCTCACTCAGAATAAGGGGCCGGTAACAATTTCACTCTATACAGCCACCAGCTTCTCAGTGACACTGCAGCTGCTTCTACAATCAGAAAACAGCAGAATTGTGCCTAGGTGCCTAATGCTCCTGCGTGTAAGGGGCCGGCAACAATTTCACTCTATACAGCTAGCAGCTCCTCATTGATACTGCAGCTGCTTCTGCAATCAGAAAACAGCAGAATTTTGCCTCAGTGCCTTGTATAAACATAGAAGGGACACAGATCTGTGCTGCTATGGATGAGTTCTTAGAAGACTGGATTCAACTGTAACAAACCTCCAGCTGTGAGAGGAGAAAGAGATCAGTGCTCTGAGTTCATAGAGACTGTCTAGACTGAATGCAGGCCTGTGGTATGTAAACAGCTCTTACAAAATAAGACTGCATAGGGAGGGCAGTGACATGTGGACTCAGAGGGGGATGGAACACACTGACTCAGGAGAGAGCATGAACAGTGAAGGGGGGGATGATGTCATCCCCCTTCAGTTAAGAAACACCCAGCTGGGAGGGAAAGAAACGCCCCTGGATTTCAGTAACTGATAGAATCAAGCTTCAAGAAAACAGCCAAACTGATGAAGTGATACATCCCCTTTAACAAGGACCTGTGACATCTTCTGATATGTCTGTTTTAGTAAATCCTTGTGCTCCCTGTAAAATAACAATTCTGGAGCATCTTCTACTACAACTCTGTTGTGCGGTTTCTCTGTTATTCCTTCTAGAAATATATTACTGAATCTGTCAGGTGGGTGTTACCATTCCAATATTCAACAAGGTATGTGCCTGCTCAAGCTGGCTGTCAGCACTGATTAGACAATTACTGTGTAGTGACCAATCCAGTACCGGTGACAGATGACAGATTAGTAATTTCTAGGAGGAATAACAAGGGAACCACATAATAGAGATTTACGAAAGATACTCCAGAAATCTTATTTTAAGGGGAATACTAGTATCAGAAAACACACGTCAGGAATGGACATGTCCCATTTAAATGAAGTCATTGCATCCTACACAAATCTCTAGTGATAGTCATTGACTTTACAGAACTCTGTAGAGCAAACAATTCACCTCATCTATCAGAGGTATCCTAGGCTATGTCTCCACTGCATAGAAAAACAATCGTATTTTCCGGCAAAAAACCACGGTTTTTGTGCAACAACTGCAGTCGTGCATCGGAAAAAAAACGGTCGACTTTCGGCTGGTTTTTGCCTGATGCTGTGGGAATTTAGCCTTAGACTCACTGGTTCCTGGAGACTTGTTTACTATGGCATACTAGAACATACCACTGCTAATTATCCCCACAATTTGTCACCACTGATACCTAGAAGAAAGGTTTCTAAGGCACTGGATAAGAAGCTAAAACGTTCATTCTTTACTATTATGTGTAAAAAAAAAAAAAAAAAAAAGCGGAGTCTACACAGCAGACAAAAACGACTGGATTTTCGTCGGTTTTAGTATTTGGAAACCGCTGAAAATCCAACTTAAAACAATCGCATAGACGTTAATACAGAAAACGACATTACTACACTGAAAACCGTTCAAAAAACGTCCAGAAAGCTTTGCCAAAAAACGTGACAAAAACCTAAAACGGTTGTTTTTGCAGCGTTTTTTTAACAAGAGTTTTAACAACGGTTTTAGGATTTGGTTTTCTCTGAATTTTTTGTCCTGTGCGGTGTGGCCCTAACCTAATTGTTTCTCATGTGCCTTGGAAACCCTTCTACTTGTTACATGGTGATAAGAGGTGAAATATTCCACCAAAAAAAGTGCAGACCTAAAAAGTGAAAGAGCTGAATCTGTGTAGGGCAGAATAATTACATTGTTCCTTATTAGGACAAAACAGTATCAGAATTAGGCACAGAGCGGTTACCTCCACCACCTCCAGGTGTGCTCTCTGCACAACACAACTAATCACTTTATATTGTGTAGGAAAAGCCACGTAGGCAGGATAAAGCTATGTCTACACAGCACAGGTTTTCCATCAGATTTTTGTGTGGTTTTTAGTATTTAGAAACCTCTCAAAATCTGACTGAGAACTTTTCACATAGACCACCTGAAAAACTGTCCAAAAAAAAACACCAACAACCTCAACAAAAAACTAAAAACCATCCAAAAAGCTTGTTGGAAACGGAGCGGATTTGGACAAAAAATGGAAAATACACTCAGGTTCAAAGCACTTTTGGTTTGCGACAAGTTTTTTGTCCTATGCGGTGTGGCCCGAACCTAAGGCCATGTTCACACGGCTTAAAATGGGCCGTATTTCGGTCCGTAATTACGCGCCGAAGTGCGCAAATTACGGGCTTAAACCGGCCCATTCATTACGGTAATCCACAGTTCTCATAGAGAACTATGGATTACGTCTCCTCTCCCTGCTCGGCAAATCCGCCGGGCGGGGAGATAATTGACATGTCACTTTCACGTATACGCCGCTAGTAATGATTGTCTATGGGCCGGTGAAGTGCCGGCCCCCCGCTCCCGGCCACACGGCGTAATTGCGGGACGTAATTGCGTCCCGCAGTTAAGCCGTGTGAACCTAGCCTAAAAGTTAAGATCGGGGCCTCTAGAGACCTATGGGCATAATTTGCTGAATAGATAGTAATGACATATCTGAACAGTTGTCATGCCTTATCATGGGATCTCGGTTTAATTGTACTGCACACACAAAAACTCAGCACCATTTAAAACCTAAAAATGGAAGTCAATTACAGTTGACCACCATATTCCATTTCATCAATTCAATAGTTAGAGGAGCTGACGATGAGTGGGTTTTTACACCGAAGAGCTGGTGAACATACATTGTTTTCCTCCCTGAATAATAGTACTCTGCTTAGTGAAATAATCTAGTTTTGGACAATTTTCCCCCCTAAAAGCTATTAATGTATCAAACTCAATGACTCTGAATGGCTGTGTGCACAGGTGAAGCGCTAAGAGGGCACACGGAAAGCTGTGGCTACTAGGTTACAGCAATACAACTTTAGCAACCACTTTCATTCTCTCTACAGCAGCGCTATATTGACCGCTTTAAAGTGAATAGAGAACATATTACATTAAAAGGCTGAGAGGATGGCAAATATCCAGCCCTTCATTTCTATGCTTAATTTCAGTAAGCAAAATAAAAGAAATGCAAGTAGAAATGTATGCAGTGCCTGCTCCACAAAAGAGATGGCATCTGCGACAATAAAAGTAGTTTTTAAAATGTGAAAACAAGATGAAGGCGGCATTCTGTTTTCATTATTCCCCCCCCCAAAAAAAACCCTGTCAACTGATTGGGATGAATGGCTCAATCTAGAATTTCTTAATGGCTGTCTCGTTTCACATAGGTATTGAACACCTGTTCATGTCCTACGTGTCTGAAAATCAATCTGTGAATGTGAGTACAGTGTGGCAGTTCAGTCTGGCAGAAGTAAAGAAATATATAAATAAAACAAGCTACAAATCATGTGATGGGAGACGGAGAAAACGGATTTGATTCTGTATGCAGCCTTCATTCTTACCGTGGTTTATGTTTCTTCCTGCAGAGCCACATCCGAATGGTCTTCTGCATTTTAATGCAAGCAGAGGCCCGGTATTTAATTTTATTTTTCACTTTAAAAGAAAAATAGAAAAGTATTTTCAATAAGAATTTATTAGAACTGTATTCACAAGCGCACGTGAAAAGTAAGAAATATTTTTTTCATGTCATACCAATACACCAATCCAAAGCAACTTTCATAAGGAGACGCTGGCTTACAATATATGTGCATTTGTCGGTGCTGAAGAAACATTAAACATATATAATACACACAAAAAATTCTTGCAATTCCTTCTTTAATAATTTCCTTTTCACCGATTTTATCTTGCAGTCAAAAGTATGAAGAATTCCTACTCATATGACTCCGTAGATAAGACATCAACCCTCTCATCCCCCCTCCCTTTACTGAAACCAGAAGTTTACATACACTTTATAAAAAGACATGTATTTTTTTCTCACTATCTGACAGGAAATCAAAATAAACCTGATCTGTTTTATGTCAATTAGGATTACCACAATTATTTATATTTGCCAAATGCCAGAATAATGAAAGTTTACATAAATTTCATTACTATTTGGTAGCATTGCACTTAAACTGTATGACTTGTGTCAAATGTTTTGGATATCCTTCCACAAACGTCTCACAATAGTTGGTAGGAATTTTGACCCATTTCTCCTGACAGAAGTGGTATAACTGAGCCATGTTTGTAGGTCGCCTTGCTCTGACCTGCCTTTCAGCTTTGCCCATAAATTTTCAATAGGATTGAGATCAGAGCTTTGTGATGGCCACTCCAAAACATTAACTTGGTTATCCTTAAGCCACTTTGTAACCAGTTTGGAAGTATGCATCAGGTCATTGTCCATTTGGAAGACGCATTTCAGTCCCAGCTTTAACTTCCTAGCTGATGTCTTGAGATGTTGCTGCAGTATAGCCACATAATCTTCTTTCCTTATGATGGCATCTATTTTGTGAAGTGCACCAGTCCCTCTTGCAGCAAAACAACCCCACAACATGATGCTGCCACCCCAGTGCTTCACAGTTGGGATGGTGTTCTTAGGCTTCCAAACTTCTCTCCTTTTTTTCTCAAAACATAACGATGGTCATTATGGATAAACCGTTCAATTTTAGTTTCGTCAGATCCCAGGACATATCTCCAAAAATGTAGGTCTTTGTTCCTGTGTGCATTTGCAAACATTAATCTGGATTTTATATGTTTCTTTTAGAGTAATAACTTCTTCCTGACAGAGTGGCCTTTCAGCCCATGTTGATACAACACTCTTGACTGTGGATGATGAAACAATCTTACCAGCTTCTGCCAGCATCTTCACAAGGTCTTTTGTTCATGGGTTGATAGGCACATGTCGGACCAAAGCACATTTGTATCTGAGACACAGAACTCATCTCCTTCCTGAGCAGTATGCTGGCTGGACATTCCCATCTTGTTTGTACTTGCGTATAATTGTTTGTACAGATGAATGAAGAACCTTCATGTATGTTGAAATTACACACAAAGATAATCCAGACTTGTGCAAGTCCACAATTCTCTTCATGATATCTTGGCTGATTTCTTTAGACTTTTCCATGATGTTACACATAGAAGCAGTGTGTTTTTAGTGTTCTTTAAAAATACATCCACAGGTGTGTCTCTAATTAACTCAAATTGCCAATAAACCTATCAGAAGCCTCCAAAACATGACATTATCATATGGGCTGTCCCAAATTGTAATCCCAGTGCATTTAAACTTTTGACTTTTCAGAAAGCAATAAAAATGCCTTAAAAATTCTCTCTCTCATTCTGGCATTTGGCAAATATAAATAATTGTGGTAATCCTCATTGACTTAAAACGGATGAGGTTTATTCTGATTTCATGTCGATAGTGAGAAAAAAAATACATTCCCTTTCAAGGCCCGGGCTGACCATAGGGCAAAAAGGGGATTTTGCCCGGCGGGGCCCCTAGGGTCCCGGGGCCGGGAGGGCCGGCCCCCCGGGTTTTCCCCCAGGAGGACGGGGGTTTTCCCCCCCGGGGGGGCCCCCAAATGCCGGGCTGTTTTGGGGCGCTACAGGGGCCGGCAAAGGCGCAAAACGCGACCCCGGACCCCGGGCAGGGGGGCCGACAGGCCCCCCCCCCCGCCACAAACGGGGTGCCCCGGGCGGGTCACCGAACCCCCCCCAAAAACCATGCAGCCACACGGCCGCCGCCCGCACCCGCGGTTTCCCAAACACGCCCACCGGGGGTGACAACTGGATCTACTGAAACCCGTTTTGCTTAGCTCCCAGGGGGCCGGGGCAGGCGCCCCGATTTTAATGACGTCATTGCGGCCTTACCGCGGCCCCCAAACTGCAGTGGCGGCCACCGGCTTTGGAAATGAAGAGGGGCGGGACCCGCCGGGGGGGTTTGGGTTGGGGGTATTACGTTTTTATTTTTTTTTTAAATTTTCCCTTTCTGTCCCCGGCTGCCTTTTACTTCCCCCTGCCCCCGGCTATATACTGGGCCCCTTGCCCTGGCTCCCATACTGCTCCTGCCCCGCCCTTCTATATACTGCCCCGCCCTGGCTATAAAACTGGGCCCCCCCCGGGCCTTTCCCATATAATGCCCCGCCCCCCCCCCGGCTATATACCGCCCCTGCCCTGGCTATATACTGCCCCCCCGCCCTGGGCCCCGGCTAAAAAACCCCCTGCCCCGGCTTTTTACTGCCAACCTTTCCCGCCCCCGGCTATAACTGCCCCGCCCCGGCTATTTTACTGCCCTGCCCTGGGATAAAATGCCCCCCGCCCTGGCTTTCCTATACTGCCCCCGCCCGGGTTTATACTACCCCCCCCCTGGCTTTTTATGCCCTGCCCTGGTATATGATTTTCCCTGCCCGGGGGATAATTTATTAAAACCCCGCCCTGGGTTTCCCGTTTCCCTGCCCTGGCTAAACCCCCAAACCCCGCCCCCCGGGTTTATGATCCCTGCCCCGGTTCCCATACCCTGCCCCCCGGGTTTTTTTAAGCCCGCCCCGGGCTACTGATTTTTCCTGCCCTGAATTTCTGATGCCCTGCCCCGGCTAAACCCACCCTGCCCTGGGGCCCCCATTCCCTGCCGTGGCTACCCATGCCCTGCCCTGGCTACCTTTTTCCCTGCCCTGGCTACCTTTCCCTTTCCTTGGGTACGTTTCCCTGCCTGGGCCACCTATAAAACTGCTGGCTACCTAAAACACTGTCTGGCTATTTATGCCTGCCCTGGGGATTTTTCCCTGCCCTGGTAAATAATTCCCCGCCCTTTTCTTTGATTCCCCGCCCTGGCCCATATGAATTTCCCCCGCCCTGGTATATGATGCCCTTTCCCTGGCTACCAGTTTCCCTTTCCCCGCTAAACCCATACCCTGCCCCGGCCCATTGATGCCCTGCCCTGGGGGATATTTAAGCCCTGGGCCCCGGCACCGATTTCCCTGCCCCCCGGGTTTTAAAATGCCCTGGGCCCTTTGGGTACCTATACCCCGCCCTGGCTATATGATTCCCTGCCCTGTAATTTGATGCCCTTGGGCCCCGGCCATATGATGCCCTGCCCTGCACCGATACCCCGCCCTGGGCTAAACCCTTTCCCGGGCCCGGGGTTTTTTTATGCCCGCCCTCCCCGGCTTTCTGAAGCCCCCGCCCCGGTTTATGATGCCCTCCCTGGTATATGATCCCCCCTGGCTTTAAAAAAACCCCTGCCCGGCTTTTGAAAGTTCCCCCCGCCCTGGGGTACCGGGTTTCCTGCCCTTTTACCGATACCCTGCCCCGGCTTTATGATGCCCTGGGCCCCGGCTTTTAAAATTTCCCTGCCCTGGCTTACCCATACCCTGCCCTGGCTATATGATGCCCTGCCTTGGCTACCCTATACCCTCCCCCGGGAAAATGATGCCCTGACCCCGGCTTTTTTTATTTCCCCTCCCTGGTACCGATGCCCTGCCCCGGGTACCCCTTTTCCCCTGCCCCGGCTACCGATGCCCTGGGCCCCGGCAAACCCATGCCCTGCCCCGGCCCACCCATAACCCCGCCCCGGCTACCTATACCCTGCCCGGCTAACCCAACCCTGCCCCTGGCTACTGATATCCTGCCCCGGCTACCTAAAACCCCGCCTGGGTATTTGATGGGCCCCTTTTCCCCGGCAAATGATACCCCGCCTGGCTTTCCTATAAAACTTTGGCTATAAAGATGCCCCGCCCTGGAGATATTTCCCCCGCCCCGGATACCCTTTTCCCTTCCTGGCTACCTATATTCTGTTTTGGCTATATGATGCCCCGGGCCCCGGCACTGATGGCCCCCGCCCTGGCTAATTTATGCCCTGCCCTGGGTATTGATTTAAACCTGTGGCTACCTTTTACCCCAAACCTGGCTATATATGCCCTGCCTGGGTAATGATACCCGGCCTGGCTATATGATTTCCCGCCCGGCTATATGGGTACCCCGCCCCGGCTACCCATCCCCGCCCTGGCTACCCCATACCCTGCCCTGGGTACCTATAAACCCTGCCCTTTGGGTACCTATAACCCCGCCCGGTTTCTTTATTTCCTGCCTGGCAAATTTTTTGCCCTGCCCGGGCTATTTGATGCCCTGCCCTGGCTACCTTTAAACCCCTTTTTTCCCTTTTGGGGCCCATAATAGCCCCTGGGCCCACCTATACACTGCCTTGGCTTTTCCTTTTAATAAGCCCTGCCTACCTATACATGGCCCCGGCTGCCTATACACTGTCCCGCCTGCCTATAAACGCCCTGTTTGCCTATAATGTCCCCGGGCCCGCCTGTATACTGGCCCCGTTGCCTTCATACTGGCCCTTGCCGCCCCCGCATACGGGCCCCCGGGCCGCCTACTTAAAGGGCCCCGCCAAACCCAATGGGGGTCTTTCCTTTTTTACATGCCCTTATCTGACAATTTTTTTTAAAATTTTTAATTTTTCGGGTTTTAACATACTCTGTTTGGGGAATTGATAGGAAAAATGCTGGAAAAAGAGGGGTCTAAGATTTTATTTTGGGTAAATTCTACAGGGGCGGGAGTGTGACCGGAGAAGAAGACCCTTGCATGCTTTTACCGGGGCAAGAAAGAAATGGAAGGGGAAAGACCCCATCAGGAAAGAGTCATGGGGTTTTTGCCGAAGGAAAAAAAAGGGGAAAAAGAACAACTCCCATCCCAAAATGACGTCTCCCCCCCCCCTTTTAGTCCCCCGCTGTCAGGGGAAAATTTAACTTCTGTGTTTTAATCACTGCTGTTTCATGTGAAGGTGACCTACTACTTGGGGATATGATGGTGGGGGTTTTAGTTATGCTGGTGTTTTTGTATTTTCAGTGTGGGTTTTCCCTGATTGTAAAGGGAAAGGGTTCCCACCTTGGGCCTGTGAGAGGGGTTTTCTTGCAAACCCACTGTTTTTTCTCTTGCTTGGGTTGGGGGGGGCTCCACACGGGGGCGGTTTTGGGGCATTTTTTTATGTGTTTTTTTTTGCAGAAATGTCCAGCATTAACTACTCTGCCCTTTCTGCACAAAAACACACCAAAAACACATCAAAAATGCACCAAAAATGCTCAGTGTGAAAGCACCTTTATAGTGTAGCTTATTTTAGATAGTGGCGAGGTGCGAGAACAAGGGACATTTTTTAAGCGGATATTGTATGTGGGCTGCTGGGGGCTTAGTGCCAGGGCTGATTTTTATTCCCAGTCCGGCCCTGCATACGTGTCTTTTTATATAGTGTATGTAAACTTCTGGTTTCAACTGTATGTCTTTGGATGTGAGATGTGTGAGGGATAATCATAAAAGTAGTTTGTAGAAAAAAAAACAAATAAATTGTTGATGTTCTGCTGTAAATGTGGCACCTCGATCATACATTGAGGAAAATACGTATTTGATTTATACTGGCGATTTTGCAAGCTTTCCCAACTGCGAAAAATGAAGAGGTCTATAATTATCATCATAGATACACTTCAACAATGAGCGACAGAATCTAAAAAAAAAATCCAGAAAATCACATTGCATGATTTTGAAATAATGGATTTGCATTTTATTGCATGAAATAAGCATTTGATCACCTACCAACAAGCAAATTCTGCCTCTCACAGACCCCGTTAATTTTTCTTTAAGAAGCCCTCCTACTCTGCACTCATTACCTGTATTAATTGCACCTGCTTGAACTTGTTACCCATATAAAAGACACATGTCCACACACAATCATTCCAACCTCTCCTCCATGGCCAAGAACAAAGAGCTGTCTAAGGATACCAGTGACAAAATTGTAGTCCTGCACAAGGCTGGGATGGGCTAATTAACCTGACCGATTTATAGGGTAGGTGGTTACGCAAGCGTCAATATCAAATATGCATACTTTATTTAGTTTTGATCTTTTTTGTGGCAATTGCCGTTTGTAAAAGGGAAAAGGGCAGTATATGTGTTTTTATTTTTATTTTTGTGTTTGCGTTTTTACTTCTTTTTAACTTTTTTGCACTTTTTCGACTTGTCACCATAAAGGACTAGTGTCAGTGACCTTCAGATCACTGATACAATAGAGACCAGTATATAGCAGAAATGTTATGTGCTGATCTCCATGGAAACTGGCAATCAATATGGCGGCCATGCCGTGAAGAGACACAGGCAACACGGGAGCTTTTGTAAACCCTCCGGGTTGCTAGTGAGGCAGTCTGTAGCCACAATTAGATCGCAGCAGCGTCGAGAGACGACAGACGGAGTGAGCTCCCTCTGCCTTTCCCTTAGCTGCGGCAGCTAAGGGGCTAATCACCGGCGGCCGGAGCTCACTTCGGTCACTGGTGATGCAGCATGGGGCCATCTGTAATATACAGCTGGTCCCATGTTGCAATCGTGCAGGCCCTGCTTGAGAGCGTGCACAATGTCCAGGACGTACCAGTAGGTCCATTTGTGGGAAGGGGTTAAAGGTATGGGGCTTACAAAGTTTGCCAGAGTTGGTACTGTATGCTCCACTTATAGGGACATGAAAATTTTACACACATGGACAAAATTGTTGGTATCCTATGACAAATTGAAGAGATAGATAATGCAAACGGTAACCAAAGAGTCCAGAACAACTTCTAAAGAGATTAGAGGTAAACTCCAAAGTCAAGGTACATCAGTGTCAGATCACCCCATCGATCATTGTCTTTGCCAAAGTGGACTGAGGAGAAAACTACTGTTGAAAGCAATTCATTAAATATAGACACCAGAATTTCCCAAATGCATATTGACACGACACAAAGCTTTTGGAAGAATGTCCTTTGGACAGATGAGACAAAACTGGAGCTTTTTGCCAAGACACATCAGCTCTATGTTCATAGAAGCAAACTGAAGCATACAGAGAGAAGAACTTTGTACATACTGTGAAACATGGAGGAGGCTTATGTTTTAGGTTTACTGTGCTTCATCTGGCATAGGGTTTTGGGAATCTTTGCAAGGTATAATGAAACCTCGAGACTATGAAGGCATTCTGGAGTTAAATGTGCTGCGCAATGTCAGAAAGTTTGGTCTCAGTCACAGATCATGGTTTCTCCAACAGGTTAATGAATCAAAAGACATACATAAAAACATCCTAGAATGGCTAAGATCAAGGCGTCAGACTACTTGAAAGTGGCCCTCTATGAGCAGTGATCTAAATCCTGTTGAACATTTGTGGAAGGAGCTGAAATATGCAGTCTGGGGTCTTCATGCCTGAGACAGCTGGAGCAGTTTGCTCAAAAAAATTGGCCAACATACCTGTGGACAGGTGCAGAAGTCTCATTGAGAGTTATAGAAAAGATTTATTTGCAGTGACTGCTTCAAAAGGGTGTGCAACAAAATATTAAGTTAAGGGTACCATCAATTTTGCCCAGGCCAGTTTTAATAGTTTGCAATGTCTGATTTTCATTAGTTGCTTTTCAGTAAATTTAAATTATTACTTTTGTCAGTTTCAGGTTATTTCAGTGATCATCACTGTGGGTTTTTCTTTCTTAAACAGAAGGATACAACAATTTTGTCAAAATGAGTATGGCTGCAGCGTGACATGACCAAAGAAAGAACTGTCATCCGCAGTGAGCATTAAGGGTGATGGAACAGAGCTGGTTTCACAGATGAATTAAGTTTTGTTTTTCTATTTTTATCCCCTTCCAATCAGCAGAACCTTTTTATTAATATATTGGACAACCCATTTAACTATGTAAATATAATGTCAGTTTTCAAAGGATGGTATTAGGCAGCAAGTATATAGTGAATTCTTGATGTGTTGCAAGTAGGAAAAATGGCTATGCATAAGGACCTGAACAACTTTGACAAGAGAAAAACTGGGATGACTAGACAAGTAATTTCATCTCCACAACAGCAATGACTGTGGTGTTTTGGTGTGCTTACAACATGACAATGAGTAGAAGGTGTTGTCTCCAAATTTAGTAAATATTAATCCAGCAGAGCATATGAAGGATGTACTGGAAAAATAAGTCCAGTCCACTTTTCAACTTCTAGAACTTAAAGGGGATTTCACACTACAAAGATTAGCTTTTTGAGAAATGTGGAACAGTAAATCAAAACTTTTTTCCAATTTTCCAAATACATTGGTCTTTTGATTTTACCTGGCCAGGAGATGAGAGATTTTATCTGCTCTTAGTGCACACAAGTCTTTCTGGTTACCGTCCCTCCTCACTCTGCTCTTTGTCTTATCTGAGAGCAGGTCGTGACGTTACTAGGACGGACGGTAGATTGAGAATAGTGTGTTATCTCTAACAAAGGACTGATAAGCACTGGCTTTGACACCTTGTGCACTATATTACATTAGGTAGGTGGTCTTAATGTTATGCTTCATCGGTGTATATCGTATATGAATACTATTGTAATTTACAAACTATCTTAGGTGTAATGTATATATATGCACACACACATGCATGCACACAAATAACAGCACAGTTTCAGCAACAGGATAACTCAGAGTTAATTACTGTTGATACATTTACTTTCAGTATAGTCGTATATAACATATTACACCTAATAGACTCTGCCCTGTCTCGGTAATTGCATGATATAAAGGAATAACATAATGGCATTCTATGCTTTATACAACATAACTAAAATCAACTGCTGGCTTCATACACTATAGGTTTTTACTGCTATGGCAACTAATGCCTGTCATAGAAGATACAATTTTTATAGGTTTAAAATTTTAACCTTTTTTTTCTTCTTTTTTTAGAGGTCTTCTTGATTGCAGTGTGAAAGCCATCAATTACGCCGTACTACACTCATTTGATTGAGAAACAATTATCCTCTCGCAGCAAGGTTTTATTAAGGTTTGTATACGCAGCATCTATTAGTAGGGAGTTTGGGAGCTATCTACCAGATGCACATTTATGGCAAATAAGCCTGTGTTTTAAGCAAGGAGTAAATGTTTTTCAACTTATTTTTCTTTTTTAAGCCATTTACGAACTGGGCTGCATGGAGACTTCTTGTAGTGCTGATATTTTAGCTACTGACCTGCTGCTGCAGTCCAAAGGAAATTAGCTACATAGTTCATAGAGACTACGTTATATACAATCCTGTTGACTGCAGCAGTCACTGAATAGTTCAGATCAGTCATTAGCACTACAAAAAAGTCTAAGCATAGCCTTACTTCAAATAAGGAGAAACCAATTCTCCTAAACACAAATGGCGCTTGAAGCAGGGTTCAAATGCTACAGCAGCGGATTAAACAATGCCTGCATACAGCCTCCAATGGCTGTACAAGTTAGCCTATGAAACAGCATTATCTCAAGTAAACTTGCAAGGTAACCAGCCCTCACACGCAGGTGTGATTTCGTCCATTTGTTTTAGCCAAAGTGTGTGAACCCAGCTTTAAAGGCTTGCAAAAGGTCATATAAACAGGTCTGCTTTTCCTTCATAAATAGCACCCCACTTGCCCTTGGGCTGCTTTCCATATATTTCTTTCCCAGTTACATTTTTTGGTCAGTATTTGTAAGAGAAAAACAGGATAGATTTGTAACCCTGCCTTATTAAGGACCCACTTCTTTGATACAAAACATCATACGAAATATGCGCATGTAAAAAAGTTTTTCGCAGCTAGCAGAGATAATGAACTTCACAAATTAGAATTTTAGGGACATGTTTAATGTTTGAATATTAATACATTTGTGTAGATTACATACTAAATGAGAAACCAATTTAAGGGCAATATCAAAACAATCTCAGTCAATATATCATTACTTAACTACATGACGACCGCCTTTAGACCATATTATGTCTGGGCAATGGTAGTTTAACTCTGCATGCCCGTTTTAAAATTCTGATTTTTATACTTGCCGTAAAATCCTTTTCTCATCTGATACATTGGGTGACACAGCACCTTGGATATAGGTCATCCTTGTAGGAGGCTGACACTAGGCGGAAAACAAACCTGCGGCTCCACCTGGACGGACCAGGCTACTTGTTGGTACAAAAGCCTTGGCAGAAAAGATAAACCATAGTCCGATTCCAATGAGAGAATATAAAAAATGAGAGTTGGAATAAAAAAGATTACAAAAATTAATCCGATGAGAAAAGGATTTTACGGCAAGTATAAAAGTCTGAATTTCTTGTCAATATCATTGGGGGACACCATGGGATGTCAAAGAGCAGTCCCAGAGGTTGGGTAAAAAACGAGAAAGAAAAAACTGACAGCAGTGCGAGTCAGTTAGCACACTGCTGCCTCAAGTACCTTATGGCCTAGGCTTGTGTCAGCCGATGCCAAGGTACGGTTTTGATAGAACTTAGTAAAAGTATGAACTGAAGAGCAGGTCGCAGCCTTGCAGACCTGGAAAGTCGAAGCATGACGCTGCACTGCCCAGGAGGCACTGACCACTTGAGTGTAATGAGCAGTAACCTGAAACGGAAGACGTTCACCCCTGGACTGGTAGGCTTCCGAGATTACAGAAAGGATTCAAATGGCCCTCTGGAACAATAAGGAAGGCAAAGTATCTGAAATATTCAGTGGCAGTGAGGTAGATCTGAATGGCCCAGACAATGACCAAACAATGTAGAGACTGCTCCCAAGGGTACGAGGGAGAGGGCAAAACGAAGTACTACGTCCTCATTACGGCGGAACGGGGAAACCACCTTTGAGAGAAACGAAGAGGACATAGGCAACCTTATCCTTATTAACCAAAAAGGTGAAACCACATGAAAGAGCTGCCAGTTCGGACACAATGGATGGACATAATGGTCACAAGAAAAGCCACCGTGCAAGAAAGCAAACAAAGAGAAACTTCATGCAATGGTTCAAACTGAGAAACCTGAATGGCATTCAAAACAAGATTCCATGGCTCCATCAGCCTACAAACAGGTGGGATGGAGCGTGTGACCTCTTGCAAAGAAAAAAAAAAACAGTCTTTAACTGAGGACAGGAGGCCATGGTGCCCAGAAGAAGACCTGAGAGGGCAGATATCTGACCTCTAAAATGAACGAAGGTCAAGAGCCACTGCATTGAACAAAATCTTGACTAAAACGTAACCTTTAATAAATAGCTTTCACTAAACGTAGAAATAACCCCAATTCAAATGCAAATGATATAATACTTCATATATCAAAACCAATACGAATTACATATACATATATACAATTTGTAATTTGTATTGATGATTGGGGTTATTTCTAAGTTTTATTGAAATCTATTTATTAAATGCTACATTTTAGTCAAGATTTAGTTCAGTCCAGTGACTTATGATGGATACTTCACTAACGATACATGTTCTGGAAGTTTTTCATTAAAGAAAGGCCAAGGCCCTGCTCCAGATCTCACTGGAGGAAAGATGGTACTTGCGGGGTAGAACAACCCAATGAAATTTTAAAATTGTGGTTTCAACAGCCATACCATCAAATGCAGCTGAGATAAAGGACCTTGGGAAAAGAGGTCTGCGTGGAGAGGGAGAGGCCGCGAGACATCTGCCAACAGAGCGATGAAATCCGCATAAAAGGGCTTTTTGGGGCCAATCGGGAGTGACTAGTATGGCTGGAACCCTCTTGCTCTTGAAGAATTTGAGCACTCAAGGAAGAAGGGGAAGAGCGGGGAAAAGGTAGACAAGCACAAATTGAGTCCATGGAAAAACCAGTGCATCTATGGCGAGAGCTAGAGGGTCTCGAGACCTGGATACATAATTCTAGAGCTGATAGTTGATGTGAGATGCGAACAGATTGACGTTGGGAATGCACCACCAAAGGCAAAGAAGCTTAAACACCTATGGCACAAGAGACCACTCTCAGAGATCCACCGATGTCTGGCTGAGGAGATCGGCCATCCAGATCTCCACCCTTGGAATGAAAATTGCTGACAGTGACGGAACCAAATGTTCTGCCCAGGGAAATATCCTAAAAGCCTCTAGAAAAGCTGCAGCATTCCTGGTGCCTTCGTAATGGAGAGGCCCAATAAGAGTGCAAGAAAAATGGTTTCCGAGTTCCAGAACATTTTTATGTAGACAAAATTCCCTGGTGAACTACAGACCCTGAATCTTCCAGGAGGACCTGAATCTTTCAGGAGCCACCCTTCCCCGTCTTTCATCTTTAATATGAAGTGAATCTCTTAACAGCCCAGATAAGGGCTTGAACAGCAGCCGTCATTCGATCATCACGGTCTCACTCTGAGTCAGAGGGGCCCCCCAGAAGTGGTGTGGGGCCTCTATATCCACCAGTGATCTGACCAGAGAGAGATCAGGCGACACAGAGAATGAGGGAAATCTAGTCCTCTTACACAAAACATCTCTCCAAAACGCGGCGAGTGCAGGGCCCTGGTAGGTGTTAGGTTGGGCAGTAAGCAGAGATGGCAGATGCTCTGTGGATGAGACCATAACCTGGGATAGCCTAGAAAGGTCACCCACCGCTAGTGAGAGGGACCTTCCCCATTCTGGAGTTGTCAACTCCAGACACGAGGGGTCAGGCCCGACGGTAGCATGTTGAGGAGTAAATGACAGCGGACAAAGGTAAAATAAGTTGCCACCGCTTTGGCGCATCGTCCTTGGAAAGGGATATGGTGACCAGATGGGTGTGGAGAAGGAGACAAATGGCACAAAGGGCCTGCTTACCAAACCAAAGGTGCTGTACTCTGGAAGCCTCCTTGGAGAAAAAGCCAAAAGGATTCCTCTGGAGTCTCAGAACCAAACAAAAGAGGATATCCCACCAAACAAAGGTGATTATTTGATAATTGTTCTTCTAAAATTAGATCTATTCTTAGGAGATTTTGGAACATTTTTGCAATTGAACCCCGATATTACGGAATTTCTACCTAAATATCCAGCTATTACATTTCTTAAGGGTCACTCGTTGCGGGATAGGCTTACACATAGCCATTACGAACTTCCTCTATGAAGCAGAACCTGCTGTATTGTAGGATTAACAGTACATTTAAATGTGTCACCTTTGAGCTTGTCCCTTTGAGTACTGCTAAGGATATTGCTTACCAGATGAGGGATTTTGCCAACTGTAAGACATCTAGTATTGTGTATCTCTGTCAGTGTATCTGCCATAAAGATTATGTAGGTAAAACGAAATGGGAATTCAAACGTCGCATTGGAGAACGTGCAAAATATGTGGGATATCCCTATTGCGCATGCGTGCATTTTCGCTTGCATTCCAGGATGTTTTACATCATTTCTGGCTTCAGAACTTCCTGGTTCTGTAGCATCTCAGGTGTTTTGAGACGTTGTGAGTGTACTGACAAGTATTTAATTGCGCTTTTTGAACCTCAGAGGTCTGGGCTCTTATTGTTGGATATATCAAGCAGCCGCTGTCCAGGAATATGTAATGTATACATCATTATTTATACATATCCATGTCTCATTGCTCCTGATGAGTCTTTGTTTCTTTGGTGAAACATGATGGGCATGGTGATGTGTATATGTGCTAAGCTGACTGTATTTTCTTAATAAACATATTTAGAATTAGTGGACTTCATATTTAAAACCAGTCTATTCTGGACATAGTAATTTTTGCCCCTGTATTATTTCGGGATTTTTTTTTTACCCCGAAGAACTCAATGTTGGTTATACGTAGGTAGTGTTTTAGGGTACAGCTGTCGTTTAAGTGGGGGCACCCTTTTTGGAGCAGGTCCACCGCATGCTCGGTAGGGTTATAGTGCTATACCTTATATCTTTATACGTCCCTTAGCAATCTGCATTTTTTTACCTCATTACCTGGCTATTTTTTTTTTTTTTGTTTGTGCTGCTTATATCTCTCTCTCTATATCTATCTATCTATATATATATATTTAGATATACATAGATGGATATACACAAACACCACTTGTTAATTTTTGTTCTAAAAAACGGTCTTATTTTATTTTTACAGTTTTTTTTTTATTAAATAAAAATAAAGCCTAATATGTGCCGACATGAATATAACCCCTGGAAAGGTCACCACTCCTGACTCTACCCACTCTAGAAAATATGAGAAAATAAAATACTTTTTAAACATTTCCATGACTCTGAATACAAATAGAAAAAGTTAACCTTATGAATGAACATGTTAAGCCTCAACATACAATAATCGACTTACATTTTATGACAGAAAGTGCACACCACTGGACCTTCTTCCAGCGACTGCAGATAAGCCAGTGATTGACACGCTTTATCAGTTCAGCTAGATGATCTGGATCAGACTTCATGATCTGATCAAATTCTGCAAACTGAAGTAAAAAACATGGAAAAGTCTCAGTACAAGGAAAGAATAAAAGACTATAATAATGAAGATGACAATTTATCTTCATATATGTCTCTTTGTAGTTAAACATGAATTTCTCTTCCCTCGATAATGGATAGTTTTACACTTCTTTCATTGGTAGGCCTCACTGCTACATTCAAGGGAAGGATGACATTTATACAAGTTTAAAGTAATGTGAATAAGATGTAAATATTAGAATGTGTAGTATGCGCTAATTACCCAAAACAATGTTATATACTTAATTTTAACAATTTCCATTCTGTCTGCTATACAAATGGCCTACTTCTTGCCAATTAGCGAGCTTGCTGCCAGCTAAATACTGCTTCTTGTTTGGCCTTAGGCTATGTCTACACTGCATCAGAGAAAAAACGGCCCTTAAAGCGGCCGTTCTTTCTCTGATGCAGGACCGCGGCTTTTGTCACGCTTTGTGCAAAAGCCGCGGCCGCTTCTCGTTTTCCCGACGCCCCCCATACAATAGCATTGTATGGGAAGACGTCAAGAAGACGAGAAGCATCCGGCGTATTATACAACATGTTGTATAATACGCCGCTGCTGAAAGACGGGCAGAGAAAAGACGAGCTGTGTAGACAGCAACTCGTCTTTTCTATTGCCGTCTATGGCACCACACTGACGATCGTATCTCCGGCGCTTTTAAAAAACGAAAAGCGCCGGAGATACGATCGTGATCATGTGCAGTGTGGACATAGCCTTACTCTGCAAAAGATGGCACTTAAAAATACTTAAAAAACGTTTCACAAATAAGTGTTTAACCCAAAGCCACTGTTCGCCACATTAACCAGAACTACTAAAATAAGGACCTACCATTAGCAAGTTATGCTATAAAGAGCTACTTTCCTTCTGCAGATTTATCACTCCCTTCTTATATTTTTGTGATTATAAAACTAAGGTTAAGAAGCTTTTGCTAAGGTATGAGAGTATAGTGGTGAATAGTTTTAATCAGTATTGATAATCCAAAACAGAACGTGGGTTGAAAACTCACAAAAGGTGCAAACCATTGTATTATAGTATTTCTCTTTGTAGGTTGCACTTTTGGTTTTGGCGTCCAAAAACTAATCAAAACTCTGCTGTTTAAAGTCGCCAAAAATGGTTTCCTCTGCACAATGATAGAGTATTTCAACTGATATAAGAATGACATATGGTTTATATCATTTAAAATATCACAATCATAGAACACACTTTGTACACAAATACAGCCTGAACAAGGAAACAAAGAAAAAAAAAAAACACAAGCCCTAAAAAGCTTAAAGACAAATCTGTATGATCCTTGTCAACTACTGTTGTTACAAAAAAAAAAGAAAAAAAATTAAGAAAGGCTACTAACAGTCACTGTCTCAATGCAGTTTTTTCAAAAGCAGTATAGAGATAGTGGATGTCTGAAAGTGTTGGATGGGTAGATCCACAGCATTACTGAAGATATCATCACTAGTGGCAGCCAAGCCGTCAAAAATAGACATGCAGTCTTACAAACATAAACCAACATCCAAAATATAAGGGTGGGTGGTAAGCCAATTTTAGTTATCCACTTAGACATGCATATACCATATGTAAGTAAGATAAGTATGCTTGGTATGAAGATATATGTATTATGATCTGAAATCATGAAAACTTCTGACACATTCACAAGAACATTCTAGCTAAAGTTAAAGAAAGGTTAATAATATAAACTGAATAAAACATCATATGAATGCAGAACTGGACCCTTATCCTGGAATCACCACATTTAAATAGAGGACACCTACCTTGCCAGGCCTGAAAAACACCTTAGTTAACCCAAATTTGTAATCATTTTCATTTAAGCCCAAGGCTTTGAACAGAGCCTGTAACATAAAAGAAACACTTTAATAGGCTTGAATTTATACCCCTTAAAATAGTCTTCAAAGCGAACAATACATTATTAAAACATGAGCAGCTTTAGCAGATGATTTTACACAGCATGAAAAGAATTTTTGTTACAATTAAAATTGCTGTGCACTAAGATATACCTTGCAGAAAAGTCTGGGGTCTAGACGTGACATCTTCTCTGGCATATACTTCTTGTACATGTTATAGAGTTCATGGAAAGAGGCTCGGGACGGGAAGCCTCCTTGCATTAGATCCAGGACAGACACCATTCCTGGAGGGGAAAAAAAAATAATATAGATTTTTTAGTTTATTTTCTTTAAATTGAGCTTGTATTATGTACAACCTGTAAAACGGAGACACACAATGAATGAAAAAGCAAAAACTTAAAGGGGTTGACTCGCTACAGCATTTGGCAGCCTTTCCTGCTGGCTGCCAAGCAGGAATATATACAACATGCTGCACATTCCACCTAGTTTTAAAACCGATGGTGAAAAAAACCAAAAAAAACTGTACTGTATAGACTACAGCATGGATTTGTTATTGCTGTCTATGCAGCACAGTGTACCATCGGATTTTCGGCGGACTCAAAATACTGAAATCGCCGAAAATCCAAATGGTATTCCTATGACTGCTTTGCATGGGACTGCGCAGTACAGTCGTGTTTTACATGGTACTGCGCAGTACATTTATGTTTTACATGGTACTGCGCAGTATATTTATGTTTTACATGGGACTGCACAGAACAGTTGTGTTTTACATGGAAATGCATAGCTCTCACACAACAGTTGTATATGGGACTGCACAGTTGTGTTTTACGTGAGACTGCGCACTAAAATACATCCCCCAGCACAGCATCGGGTATCCCTGCCGCTCCGTCCCAGCACAGCATCGGGTATCCCTGCCGCTCCGTCCCAGCACAGCATCGGGTATCCCTGCCGCTCCGTCCCAGCACAGCATCGGGTATCCCTGCCGCTCCGTCCCAGCACAGCATCGGGTATCCCTCCCGCTCCGTCCCAGCACAGCATCGGGTATCCCTGCCGCCCCGTCCCAGCACAGCATCGGGTATCCCTGCCGCTCCGTCCCAGCACAGCATCGGGTATCCCTGCCGCTCCGTCCCAGCACAGAATCGGGTATCCCTCCCGCTCCGTCCCAGCACAGCATCGGGTATCCCTCCCGCTCCGTCCCAGCACAGCATCGGGTATCCCTCCCGCTCCGTCCCAGCACAGCATCGGGTATCTCACTCCGTCACAGCACAGCATCCGGTATCTCACTCCGTCTCAGCACTGCATCCGGTATCTCACTCCGTCTCAGCACAGCATCCGGTCTCTCACTCCGTCCCAGCACAGCCTCGGGTATCTCACGCCGTCGCAGCCCAGCATCGGGTCTGTCTGATTCTCGTACCAGCATAGTATCAGGTATCTCTCCCTGTCCCAGCACAGTATCGGGTATCTCTCCCTGTCCCAGTACAGCATCGGGTATCTCTCCCCGTCCCAGTACAGCATCGGGTATCTCTCCCTGTCCCAGGACAGCATCGGGTATCTCTCCCTGTCCCAGTACAGCATCGGGTATCTCTCCCTGTCCCAGCACAGCATCCGGTATCTCTCCCCGTCCCAGCACAGCATCAGGTATCTCTCCCTGTCCCAGCACAGCATCAGGTATCTCTCCCTGTCCCAGCACAGCATCAGGTATCTCTCCCTGTCCCAGCACAGCATCAGGTATCTCTCCCTGTCCCAGAAGAGAATCAGGAATCTCTCCCTGTCCCAGCACAGTATCAGGTATCTCTCCCTGTCCCAGCACAGTATCAGGTATCTCTCCCTGTCCCAGCACAGTATCAGGTATCTCTCCCTCTCCCAGCACAGTATCAGGTATCTCTCCCTCTCCCAGCAAAGTATCAGGTATCTCCATTCCAGCAAAGCATCGGGTATCGCTCTGTCCCAGAACAGCATTGGACATCGCTCTCCGTCCCAGCACAGCATCGGGTCTCTTTCATCCCAGCACAACATCAACACACTGTGCGCGCTCCCGACACTGGCGGGACTACACATCATACAGCAGGGTCCACAGCCACTGACAGATTAGGTGGGCGGAATCTGACCTGGGCACTCACAAGGTTGATATGCAGACACAAAAGTCACCTGTTCTACTAAGCCATAGCACTTTGCTAATGGTATCCTAGGACAACTTACATCCATTTATGCTACCCACATTTTAAAATATGATGTTTGTAGTGAAGCAACCCCTTTAAGAAATCATTTATGTCATATACATTTGTAAAACATATTTTCTTTGCAATAGTATTTAGGATCATACTTAGATATGTACCAGAGTTGCAGGTTATAACATTGCAATATTTTAAGTGGAAAAAGTAAACTTTACACATGGGTAAATACTTATATTGGCGCAGTTAGTTGCAAAATACTGGTGTACATGCTTATGATACGTTTTAGATGGTTTTAAGATACTTTCGGGCCACATCCAGCAAAAAAAAGCATTGCTTTGAGAATATGATCATGGCTTAACATGTGAAACCGTGCACCCAAAAAATTTGCTAAATTTCTGCCAAATTTTTGGCACAACCTAAGCTAACTAATAAATGAAGCGAAATTAGGCTAGACATTGATAGATCTGGAATGTTTTTTGACTGTCTAGCCTAAGTAAACACTTTCTACGTATTAGACAGTATTAAAGAATATGCATAGCTGTGTTTTCATATGACTGCATGTGTAGTTGGACTTACTTTCAAAATTGTGAGCAAATTGGAGCAATTACTTATGAGCAGTAGATTTGATGCTGTACAAATACAGGACCAAATCTTTTGTTTGTAGCAGACAAAAAACAAGATGTGCTCCATGCAATATCTAGGAAGTTATGTATGGGCAAAGCTGTTGCTGCAAGGATACAAAAAGCAACTCTCAATAAAGAGAACTAAGGGCAACATGTATGTACGGGACTGCGCCAGAAGTCTGTCGTCTTTTCAACCCAAAAACTGGCGCAGCCCCATTCACTTTCAAGCTTTAAAATTTTTGTATTTGCTTTTCAGATTTGTATATCGTTTTGTTAATAAAGATAAGATTTTGATGTGCAGCCTTTGGTCTGTGCTCTGCCTTTCTCTTCATTTATGTTTAATTTCTCAGTGGTGGTGCATTTATTTTATAGGCACAAAAACGTGCTATGTATACTTATGATGCTACAACTTTATTATTTGGCTTTTCTATGCATCAGCAGGAGATCCTGGAAATGCAGAGGAATAGCTATCACTGTGGTTCAAAGCAGGACAGTTGGGGGGCATAACTTTTCTATTTCTTCCATGCCCAGCCCCATTTCAGCATAACTCACTTAAATGGACTACAGAAAACAGAATACATATTAGGACATCACTAAAAATACCAATGTTTAAATGTACATAGTATCTATTTTAAGAAAAGAGTCAGCTTATTAAATTAGTTGGGAGAATAACTGGCATGCATTATTTAACCACATTTTATTAAAAAGAGTTGGAAAAATACCACTCAGAAATTGTTCCCTGCACACATCATGTCCCCTATATCTCAGAGAGACTGAAGCATAATCAATAAATCAAATGCCCTGCTAACAGCAATGAGTGCTGCCACAGCAGTTTTATCTTTGGCTTGCTTACATATGCTTTTTTAAAGTTATGTCAAAGATGTCATAGAAAGTTTTTTGAAAGAAGCAAAAGTCAACTACTCTGAGACATGACCATATAACACAACAACTTATTAAAATTCTACCCGGATTCTCTTTTACTGTGTATAAGGAATACTGAATATTGTGAGGCTATAAGCAGGTGCAAGGGTGTGGATGGCGCTTATGCTGAACGTCAGTCCATTGAAGTGTCTAGTATAGGGGACACGCTATTCATGTTTGGCTGGAGCTTGGTAACAAGCAAAAGGAGACCTTCATAATGCCCAGATAATTGTAAATGGACAAAGCAAACAGTATTGTATTACAGAGATAGGACTAAAAAACACCACAGCCTTCAAAAGCCTCAGACAGCAGGAATTAACTGGGAAAATGTAAGCCGGTGAATCTATTTTATCTATCAAGAATAGTCCCCACTATCTGGCAGCAGCCACAGACAAGACAAGCCCCTTTACCATGAATGACTTCTCTAACCACTGGCAAACAAGCATTGTTTCCTAGTAATGGCATTTAGAGCCCAACATCAATTTGGCTAGGCGTAGCCTTCGCATTTACTAATGGTGTTGCTGATAGCTTTAATATTTATGATGTAACATTTTAAGAAGATCAATAGTTTCATGGCTGATCTCCTCCATTCACAATGGCCAATTGTTGTTAATGGCCACCATTGATAACATAATTTTCTTCTCTCGGGTAAGCTATCAGACATTTCCCACAAATGTAAAAATAGAATTTGCACATTTTTGCTGCTTTCAAGTAAAATACTATGACAAACTCCACACTGCAATAAAAAGTAAAGGATAAAATACCTATTAGTATTCTACTGTAACAAAGCTCAATCCAAACTTAAAAAGAAAAGCGACATTAAACACCAAAGTTTTGGGATTAAGGATGGTCTCCTTGATCAAACTAGTAAGTGGATATCACAAAAACATATCACCCAAAACTTGTATTTTAATTAAAGCAAGGAGTAGAGTCTAATGAGTGAAAGTGATCAGAACAGCAAAAGAATACTCATGATAAGCTTAAAATTCTGAAAATCAACAGAAATGACATTGCTATGAAGCTCTAATTCAAAAGCAGGTAAACGACATGGAAATAAATTGCCTGCGGCTCAAGTATTATTTCTTTTGATGTCATCCCCTCATCTGCAGCTTAACTAAACTGAAACAAATCCTGTAGAGGGAATGTGACAGTGAGGCATCATGGAAAGTCTAGGTACAGTGACTGCCATGCCAAGCAGCTTTTCTTAGAAAAAGGTATTTCATTCTGCAGCAAAAAACAGCACGTTAAAAAGAATGTTAAGCATGAATCAATTTACTCAGTACCACGAATGGGAAGCATTAAAATGAATCACATCCTGCACATAGCCACCTTTTACAACAGAATCGAATGCAGTGGAGCATGGTGTCTGCCAATATGAACAATCTGAAGATTTCCTGGGATTTAGGATTAATTGGGGAAAGTCTCATTTTATTGTTGAATCCAAGCTTGGATTGTAATCTTTCTAGCAGTTGTGGACTGGATTTGGTGGATTTATTTACGGACTTTAGTGTAAGGATTTCTAGAAATTAACAGGATTATATGGATTATATTTGGATGCCCTTAACATTCCATATAAGAAAAAGGTTAAAATTCTAAATAAACTCCCACTGGAGCCTTTAAAATTGCTTTGGTAAGGATGGTCATTTAGCCTTAAAGAGGTTTTGCCAAGAAGTGATTTCCTTAGCTAACAGGCTGCCACTGTCCCCTTAAGTCTTCAAAAAAGGAGGCGTTGTGTTCCTGTGTTTAAAAAAACAAGTGCCTCATCCGTGATGTCATCGCACCACCTCTCATGCATGTTCCCGAAGCTGATACTCATTATGCAGAAGTTATGCTTCTCTGTAGTGTAAGAAACTCTGAGATCTAGCTGAGCAAACATAGTGTTTGGCTAAACCACATATGAGAACTTTGTATTGTGCACAAACTATATATGTTTTGTTTTCTCCCTCTTACCTACTCGGGAGAAAAGATCACATCTGAGCTGGCAGTGCAGTCACTGACTACTGCAGGGGGGAGGGAGGAGGGCGAGCAGGGAGCTGACTGCATGTTTACTTGTATAATAACATTACAGAGATTCTCAGGGCTCTCTCCTACACATGAAAAGCTGTGTAGGAGCCTCAGAGAGCCATTGTAATGTGAGGAGGGAGTAGTGGTGGGGGAATGACAGAGAATCAGAGCTAGTGCGCATGTCCAGCAGCACTGCTCTGCTCTCCCCATCTTTTCAAAGCTGGAGCCCTGCCCCCCCCCATATAAGAAGTGCAAACACCACAAGCATGGCCAGTCAGGAGGTGGCCAGAGATTATGTAAACAAGCAGTAAACAAATGAGAACTAAGTAAGGCTGCAGCTGTGACAGGCTACATTTTTTTATCATATATATTTAGAAAAGTGATTCAATTCTCATTTTGGAGGATCCCATGTCAAGATTAGATTGTGGCATTTCAGACTTCATCTTCTAATAGTTGTCCGAAATAGTTGTCCGAAATAGCACGAAATAGTCTTCTTAGAAACTTCTTTTATTAAGAAGTAATGTATTTCTATGGTACCAGTAGACAAACAAAAAGGACGACTATCCTGCACAGCGATACACAGAAAAAAATACTGCATTCCTATCAAAAATAGAAAGAGGTGGGTGCCAGTCCTGACCAAGACCACAATCTCAGCACTCCAGTCGTAAAAATGAAAAAAAGAGTGGCAATTAAGAGGGGTCAATAAAGTAGACCTTTTTTCATCGTTTCTGTTGTAGTGATGTGACTTCTGTTATTATATATATATATATATATATATATATATATATATATATATATACACACACACATATACACTATAATTATATAAATTTATTATATATATATATATATATATATATATATATATATATATATATATATATAGTGGGGACTAGCGGTCACAGAGGCAGACACAAGCGGGTAGGTTGCACAAAAATAAAGGGTTTTATTTTTCACAGGCAAAACAAACAGCAGTAATAACAAAGTCTATGGCAACAGGCTTACTTCAGCCATATAACACGCAGCAAAACAAAGGTTAAGTCCAGCATCAAAAAGTAAATCAAACATGTACTCCACCATGTGGCTGGTGAACTTCCTTTGTGGTAGACCCCCAGGTCTGCTTCAGGGGTCCGTAGCAGACTCCTCTCTCCTGCTCAGCACTCTCTGGAGACAAGTGCTTCCAAACACTCCTTTAGCATCAGGTTAACTCTCTCACCCGGTCTCTTCCTGCACAGGCTTTAAAGGCCTAGGGATACCGGTAAAGCCCGGACCGGAGGGGTGAACGGCCTCCCACCCACGCTACAGCCATTTAGAAAAAGCAGCCCAATAAAGCTGCACGGTAGCTATACTACGATACAGTACACCAACATAAGTAACCTATGGTTACTTATCTCTACTGCTGACTTTTCCCCACTAAGGTCCGGTTCCTTGGTGGCCCCGCTAGTTCAGTTCTCTTGCTGCCATTCTGCTGTTGTGGAAAGACCGGGCTGTCCCACTGTATCGGCCTCTCTGAAATCCCTGGAACTTCCCTACTGTTTGCAGCATAATACTAGGGACATACCTTCCATCCACTACTTTCCTGCTGGTTGCTTACACATCCCCCCCCCCTCTGCCCAAGGCCAGGGGACTGGGCACTTGAACTGACCAGACAGTGGAGCCTTGACAAGGCGTCAGCATTTATATGCCGTTTCCCAGCCCTGTGTTCTACTACAAATTTGAAATCTTGCTGTGCCAAGAACCATCTTGTCACTCTGGCATTATTGCCTTTATTTCGGTACATCCACTGTAACGGGGCATGATCTGTCACCAACCTGAATTTTCTACCTGCCAGACAGTACCGCAAGGACTCTAAAGCCCTCTTTATCGCCAGACACTCTCTTTCCACGATTGAATAGTTTCTTTCACAGGTTGTAAGCTTCCTACTCAAAGATGTAATGGGGTGTTCCTCTCCATTCACCTCCTGTGACATGACTGCGCCCAATTCCACCTCTGAGGCATCTGTCTGGATAACAAACTCTTTACTGAAGTCCGGGGCCACCAACACCGGCTGGCTACAGAGGGCTTTTTTCAGGGCCTGAAATGATTTCTCTGCCTCCTCAGACCATTTCACCATCACTGCCTTCCTCCCTTTTGTTAGGTCGGTCAGCGGGGCTGCAACTGAAGCGAAGTTGGCACGAACCTGCGGTAGTAGCCGACTATCCCCAGGAAGGCTCTCACCTGCTTTTTTGTAAGGGGTTGTGGCCACCTCTGAATTGCCTCTACTTTGTTTATTTGGGGTCTTATTGTGCCCCTACCCACAATATACCCCAAGTATCGGGCTTCTTCCAGCCCAATGGCGCATTTTTCAGGGTTAGCTGTAAACCCTGCCTCCCTTAGAGAGTTGAGTACTGCCTGTACCTTGCTGTGATGGGACTCCCAGTCAGTACTGAAAATAACAATATCATCTAGATAGGCAGATGCGTACCTGTTATGGGGTTTTAGAATTTTATCCATTGCCCTCTGAAATGTAGCTGGGGCCCCCTGTAACCCGAAAGGCATCATGGTGTAGTGGAACAGCCCATCTGGATTGGAGAAGGCAGTTTTCTCTTTGGCCTCTTCTGACAGGGGAATCTGCCAGTAACCTTTAGTAAGGTCCAGTGTTGTTATGTACCTGGCTGACCCCAGTCTTTCAATCAGTTCATCCACCCGGGGCATCAGATAGGAATCCCACTTAGATACCTCATTCAGGCGACGGAAGTCGTTGTAGAACCGCCAGGTCCCATTTGGCTTAGGCACCAACACAATGGGGCTAGACCACCCGCTTTTGGACTTACTTCCTCAGAGACTGCCTGTCTCCGAGCTTCTGGGATTCGGTAGGGTTTGACGTGAACTTTTACCCCAGGGTCTGTACATATCTCATGCTGTACCACATCTGTAGTGCCTGGAAGGTCAGTGAAGATGTCCCTGTTACGCTGTAACAATTCCCAGGTCTCCTGTCTTTGATGTTTGGACAGGGCGTCCCCTATGACAACCTTCCTAATATCTGACTGTGCTTCCACTTGGGCTGTCAGGGACACTACTAGGGCCTCTCTGTCATGCCACGGCTTTATTAAATTTATGTGGTATAGTTGAAAAGGTTTTCTCTTCCCTGGCTGATGTATTTTTATAATTTTTACCTCTCCAACTCTCTCTACCACTTCATAAGGTCCCTGCCATTTAGCCAGGAACTTACTCCCGACCGTGGAACCAGGACCAATACGCGATCCCCAGGGTTAAACTCCCTAACCCTAGCGACCCTATTGAAATACCCGGCTCTGTGACTCCTGTGCCCTCCACAGGTGCTCCTTCACAATGGGCATTACTTGGCTGATGCGATCCTGCATCTGGGCGACTTGTTCTACAACACTTTTGTAGGGGGTAGCCTCACTCTCCCATGTCTCTTTGGCGATGTCCAGCATACCCCTAGGTGTCTCCCATACAACAATTCACATGGGGAGAACCCCGTGGAGGATTGAGGAACCTCTCTGATGGAGAATAGAAGGTATGGCAGCAGTCAATCCCAGTCCCTCCCATCCTTTTCTACTACCTTTCTCAGCATCCCCTTCAGGGTTTTATTAAATCTCTCGACTAACCCATCAGTTTGAGGATGATACACTGAGGTCCTCAGTTGTTTAATGTGCAGTAGTCTACACAGGTCCTTCATTACCCTAGACATGAAGGGTGTCCCCTGGTCTGTTAGGATTTCCTTTGGCAAACCCGTTCTAGAGAAGACCTGCATGAACTCTCGGGAAATACACTTCGAGGACGGGTTTCTTAGGGGAATGGCCTCTGGATACCTGTTAGCATAATCTAGTATGACTAGAATGTACTGGTGGCCCTGAGCAGACTTGACTAATGGCCCTACGAGATCCATAGCGATTTGTTCGAATGGCACCTCGATAATGGGGAGGGGAACTAACGGGCTGCTGAAATGGGACATAGAAGCGGTTAGCTGGCACGTGGGGCAGGACTTACAGAAATTGGCAATCTCTTGACGACACCCGGGCCAGTAAAAACCGTTTAAATACCGCTCTTGCGTTTTCTCCGCCCCCAAGTGCCCTCCTAGCACATGACTGTGAGCCATATCCAGTACCATCCTCCTATAAGGTACAGGCACCAACAGTTGTTCCACAATTTCCCCTCGTATCTCTACAACCCGATACAGCAAATCATTCTGTACAGCAAAATGCGGAAATCTTTTCTCGGCGTCCGGCTCTTGCGGCACCTCATTTAGTAACGTTACCTGGTCCCATGCATTCTTTAGGGTGAGGTCTCGCAACTGAGCCGTGCCAAAGTTCTCACGTGACACCTCCAGGTCCGGTATATTTTGCTCAGAGGTGGACAACTCTTCCTCGCCTCCTGCCAATACCGCTAACGGGAAGTTATGAGTAACATCAGTGGTCACCCCTACCGCATCATATTGTACATCCTCCGCTAGGGGAACTGGACTGAGGGGTTGGACACTCACAGCGTCCCCTTGGGGTTGTGACCAAAGTTCCCAGAACAGGGGAAAGTCCCTTCCCAGGATTAGGGGATGTAGTAAGTCGGTTATGATGCCCACCTCATGGCTCAGAGTCCCGCAAACAGTCTCGATAGTCACTTCGCCAGTGGGTAGTGTTTTGTGTCCCCATGAATGCAGACCACCCCCACCCGTTTTTCCGGGGTAACCAGGTCATGCGGAATGGCAGCTCGCAAGAGGGTAACTAGGCTGCCAGAGTCCAACAGGGCCAACACACTGACCCCATTCACCTGGACACGGCATTCCTGAAGGCCTGGATCTGGCAGGGGCAAAGCACTACAGGCAGGGTGAGCAAACATGGAGAGGCGACGGATAGCACCACACTCCATAGGCTCCTCCTGCTGGGGACAGTGTGCTGCAATATGCCCCAATTGTTGGCACTTCCAACAGCGCACTTCTGCTCGGGGGTTTTTAACGGGTGAAAGTACCTTCTCTGGACCCACCAACCTCTATCTTCTGGGTAGACCACACCGACTGTCTCCGGTCACGGTTCCCCTGGTCGTCGGCGGAGAAAGCTTTGACGCTTGGCCCCAGATAGGACTCTGCAGTGGTGTACCGCTCCACGAGGGCAATCAGCTGGTCCAGCGTCTTGCGGTCTCCCTGAGCAACCCAACGATGCAGCTCTCGTGGTAGTCCACTTGCGTAGCAGTCCATGACAATCCGGTCTACGATGGCGGACGGACTCAGCATCTCCGGTTGCAACCACTTGCGCACAAGGTGTAGAAGATCAAACAGCTGGCAGCGGGGCGGCTTATGCTTCTCAAACTGCCAATCATGGACTCTGCGAGTCCGCACCGCTAGGGTGACTCCCAGCCTGGCCATAATCTTTGCCTTAAGGAGGTCATAGTCCTTGGCTTCCTCTGTAGTGAGGTCAAAGTAGGCCTTCTGCGGCTCCCCGATCAAATAGGGCGCCAGAACTTCCGTCCACACGGCACCCGGGAGTGTCTCTCTTTCCGCCAGCCTCTCGAACACCGCCAGATACGCATCTACGTCATCATCAGGTGTCATCTTTTGCAAGGCGCGCTGTACTGCCTTTTTACTGTGCACGACCCCCGAAACCTCCTCCGTCCTCTGGGCAGAAACATTGTCTCTGAGCGCTGCAATCTGCTCCAGCAACAGACTGTTCGTTTCTTGCTGGTTGGCATTGGCCTGCACCAGGTGCTTGCATAGTTCCTCCATTGCTGTGGACTGGTTAGGCAGGAATGCAGCAGCCTTCACCCGGAACATACAGTTCACAAAAAACGTATATACAGTCCAAAACGTGTGCTGCTGTTACCCTTAGCAACCAGTGCCCACATCCTCCACCATATGTGGGGACTAGCGGTCACAGAGGCAGGCACAAGCGGGTAGGTTGCACAAAAACAAATGGTTTTATTTTTCACCAGCAAAACAAACAGCAGTAATAACAAAGTCTATGGCAGCAGGCTTACTTCAGCCGTATAACACGCAGCAAAACAAAGGTTAAGTCCAGCATCAAAAAGTAAATCAAACATGTACTCCACTGTGTGGCTGGTGAACTTCCTTTGTGGAAGACCCACAGGTCTGCTTCAGGAGTCCGTAGCAGACTCCTCTCTCCTGCTCAGCACTCTGGAGACAAGTGCTTCCAAACACTCCTTTAGCATCAGGTTAACTCTCTCACCTGGTCTCTTCCTGCACAGGCTTTAAAGGCCTAGGGATACCGGTGAAGCCCGGAACGGAGGGGTGAATGGCCTCCCACCCACGCTACAGCCGTTCAGAAAAAGCAGCACAATAAAGCTGCACAGCAGCTATACTACGATACAGTACACCAACATAAGTAACCTGTGGTTACTTATCTCTACTGCTGACTTTTCCCCACCAAGGTCCGGTTCCTTGGTGGCCCCGCTAGTGCAGTTCTCTTGCTGCCATTCTGCTGTTGTGGAAAGACCGGGCTGTCCCACTGGATCGGACTCTCTGAAATCCCTGGAACTTCCCTACTGTTTGCAGCATAATACTAGGGACATACCTTCAATCCACTATCTTTCCTGCCGGTTGCTTACTATAATATAATAATATATATATATATATATATATATAATATATATATATATATATATATATATATATATATATCTATACATATACACACATACGGACACACACACACACACTTACACATACGGACACACACACATATGCTTTTTTCCTTCTTGCACTTTAAAAAAGGTAACGTTAAGACTTCTTGGGTTAAGCATAGCAGCTCTCAAATTTAGCTGTTTTTGTTGCAAATGGTAATTTCAAATCCTCTGACTTACTGTAAAGCAAATATGCTCTTTCGTGTTGTGTTTCATTTTCTTTTTTTTATTATGCACACATTTCTTATATGGATAGGAATACATGCAGCCCTGTGTTAGGGCTTGTTCACACGTGTTTTGGATCCTTTTTACGGATCCGTTTTTGGCACTTGAAAAGCGCATCCGGAAAGCGGATCCGCAAAACGCAGCAGTTGTTACTTTATTTGGATCCGTTTTGAATGCTTTTTCACTTGCGTTTTACGCATCCGCTTGCCGGATGCATTTTCGGAAGGTCTCTCTCCTCTCTCTCTCCCTCCCTCTATTCAAGTATCTCAGCCCCGGCACCTCCATTCAAGTATCTCAGCCCCGGCACCTCCATTCAAGTATCTCAGCCCCGGCACCTCCATTCAAGTATCTCAGCCCCGGCACCTCCATTCAAGTATCTCAGCCCCGGCACCTCCATTCAAGTATCTCAGCCCGGCACCTCCATTCAAGTATCTCAGCCCCGGCACCTCCATTCAAGTATCTCAGCCCCGGCACCTCCATTCAAGTATCTCAGCCCCGGCACCTCCATTCAAGTATCTCAGCCCCGGCACCTCCATTCAAGTATCTCAGCCCCGGCACCTCCATTCAAGTATCTCAGCCCCGGCACCTCCATTCAAGTATCTCAGCCCCGGCACCTCCATTCAAGTATCTCAGCCCCGGCACCTCCATTCAAGTATCTCAGCCCCGGCACTCCTTCAGATTCTCAATCCCCGGCACCTCCATTGCAAGTATCTCAGCCCCCGGCACCTCCATTCAAGTATCCAGCCCTGCGCCTCATTCAAGTATCTCAGCCCGGCACCTCCTTTCCCAGTAGTCTCAGCCCCGGCCCTCCATTCAAGTATCCAGCGCCCGCACTCCATTCAAGTATCTCAGCCCCGACACCTCCATTCAAGTATCTCAGCCCCGGCTCCTTCACCATTTCAAATCTCCCGCACCTCCACTGTCACCGCTCCCACAGCCGCCGCTCACCTCCGATTCCCCTGCGCTCCCGCTGCCGGCGCTCACCTCGGCTCCCGCTGCCGCCGCTCACCTGCGCTCCCGCCGCTCACCTGCGCTCCCGCCGCTCACCTGCGCTCCCACCGCTCACCTGCGCTCCCACCGTTCACCTGCGCTGCCGCCGCTCACCTGCGCTCCCGCTGCCGCCGCACACCTCTCCAGCGATCCTCGTCCAGCCTCCCAGTGCGCTTTTCGCATCCGCTTTCAGGATGCAAAGCACAGCTGATACATACCCGGAGTGTGGAGCGCTTTTGGACAGGTGCCAAAAGCAGACTCCATTATCTCCTCTGGGCTTTCACTTGCGTGAAACGCAATAAGAATTGACATGTCAATTCTTAAAGCGGATGCGAAAAGCGCAGTACAGGAGAGCTCTCAAAAGTGCATCGCCGATCTCCCGTGGGAACAGCGATGCGCTTTTGCCATTCAACTCAATGTTAATCACACGGACAATTGTTAGATCCGTTTTGCGGATCCGTAAAACGGATCACAAAATCGCCGTGAACAAGCCCTTACGAGCGGGATAGGGACTGTAGTTGAATTTGTATGTAAGTCGGAATGGGCACATTTATTAAATGTAACTAGCAAAAACATATTTTTTTTGTTTTAGAAAGGGTGTTTACATTGATTTTGCTGTCTGTGCTCCTGTCTAGAAGATTTCACCTCACTTTCTGTCTCATGTGCTGCTGTGGCATGCTGGCACTTGTAGTTCTATAGCTACTAGCTGCTGTGGAACCTAGAACTATCCATCCCAGCATGCCACAACAGCAAATGTTAAGAACATAAACTAATCAGCACTCATAAATAAGTACGTGTGGTATGGCATGCTAGCACTTGTAGTTCCACGGCTACAAGTGCCAACATGCCACCTATGCTCTAATTGTATGGCTGCTGATAAAGTACAGTACTCTACTTTACATTGGAGGAGGCTGGGGAGAGGTTGGCGTCGGAGGGGACCAGGAGCCGAAAAACAGACCTGGCGTGTCGTTCTATATCTGTGATGCAGAACTTAATAAAATGTATATTCAGAACACGTTTATAAAAAGTAAGGAGAATTAAAACAAGGTTTGGGTGATAATACATTGATAAATGGGTATAATGTTTATAGTGCTACACTGTTGTATAAATAATATAACATATAGGCTGTCACAGTTTATAATAAGTGTTATTCAAACAAGTCATCTACTTGTTTTAAAGCATCTAATATAGGCCTTATTCTGCTGCTCTGGAAGTGCCCTCAATTAAGTAAGTCTTAACACAATCCACCTCTTAAATTACTTACAAACTGCAAGATGGTTACCAACACAGGGGCCCCAACCCCCAGTCAAATATTCCTCAGTAAATAGTCACAATGCAAAAAGATATGCAAATTCTCAGCTTCACAAATATAAACACTTGTTTATTACTCCCAGAACTTATAAGTCCCAAAAACTGGTAGCATGAAGTACTTGGTAATTTTCATATAGGAAACACTCATGATTTTAGGAAGTCCTCAATGGAACGTGGTATACATTAACTGACAGCAGCTCATTTTTCAGCAACCACGAACATCTTGACACTTGTAGTTCTATGCGGGGCGAGCAGAGATCAAGAAACACGTCCTCACAGTAAGGGCGCGTTCACACGGCATAGGACAAATACTTTTCCTCTTTTGCGCCCGTCCCCATGGCTGGCGGGGGACGGCTTTTCTTCGCGATGAGCGGATAAAAGCCCTCCCCCTTCACATTGAGAAGCACAGATTCCGTCCGAAAACCGGACGGAAGAATGTGCAGGTAGAATGTTTTGCAGGCGGACCACGAGCGGAAAAACCGCCGGATGGAAAACCCGTGCAGTGGGGACTGCTGCACGGGTTTTCCATAGAGCACAATTGTGTTCATTTTCGGCCGGGTTTTCAGGCGGTCTGAAAAACGCAAACGGGAAAAAACCGGCCCGGGTTTTGGGGGGACATGCCCTAAGTCTCTGTGTAGGAAGTCAAAAACCTTACTGTGGGGAGCGTTTTTTTTTTTTTCGAATTAAAAAGGTTTTTATTAAAGGGGTTACAGAAGGGGAGAAAGCACTGTAATTTAAACATTACATCGAGTTAACTTGCGGTCAAAGACAAAATGCGTTAGCTATGGGTTAAAACAATCAGGTATGCAGTAGATCTCAAAAAAGGGAAAAGTATAAAAAGATAACATATCAAAAATATCCCATTAAATACAAACAAGGCAACGAAAAATAAAAGAAACCCATAGAATCCCGTGTATCATAGAAAAAAACGGTATAAAAAGAAAAATTTGGGCCCCCTGGCTTAGAGTGACTTTATAGTCCCGATCAAGGATGAAGCAAACTTGACTTCGGCCACTAATGGACAGACAAGAAGACAGGAGCGAACATCCCACACACACCGGGAGGGGGGGGGGGGGAGGGGGGGAAAAGGAGGAAGTGGAGGAGAAGAGAAAAAAAAAAAATAAAAGGGGGGGGGGGGGCAAAGGAAGGGGAATTGGGGCAATAAAAGGGGGGGTGTGAAAAAAAAGGAAGGGAATGACATTATCCAAACGGGGCAAACCACACGAAAACCCCCTAGCCTAAATAGTGAGGGAACGAAGGGGGGAAAGTTTCACTTTTTGAAGCCAGGGGGACGAGGACGCGTTTCTTGAGCTTCATAAATATAAACGAGTGTTTATATTTCTGAAGCTGAGAATTTGCATATCCTTTTGCATTGTGACTCAATCAAGTAAGTACTGGATAGCGGTTCTGACATTTATTGGTTAAGTCTTTGCTGCAGTTGCCCCTACGGACCCGGTATTATATGTTCTAGGTGATGTGGGTCAGATAATAATAACCTTCTGCTTAGAAATTATTCTTGAAATTATCAAGTAGATGCAGCTTCCCTGGGAAAAACAGCTGATTCCTTGCATAATGGGGTGATGCTCTTTTTTTCTGGCTTCCAAAAAAAGGCTATCTTCTTAAATACTTTTTTAAATGTCTATCTAGCACCCCCTTTCAATAAAGAAAAAAAAAATTCTAAAGAAAAAATTAAAATATTTATTAGTACCCCCTTTCCTCTAAAATTTTAAGTATAATTCTTACCACTGAAGCCGGATATCTTGCTGTCCTGCTTATTGACTGGTTTTGGTGTTAAATTGGGTTTGCCACGATCTCATTTCCTACCTCCTGCTCCGCTCTTCAGCTTGTGTGCTCAGAGGGGCGTGTGTGATTTTTTTGAATTTATTTCATGTGACCGAGGTGACATCACCCGGACCCCTTTTCCCCTTTGTAGTCAAAAAAAGGGATGTTATGGAAAGCTTGTGGTAGTGAAAGGTAAAGTTTTGCCTCCGGCCAAGGGTCCTAGTTTAAAAACCCCGCAGGAGCCAAACCTGTGGTTTTTTTTTTTTCTCTTTATCATTGCACATACCTCATTGAGGTTTCTGTTTGACTAATTAATAAGGAGTACAGAGGACGGGAGTAGAGTGACAGCACCTGGGGTTTGAACATTCAGTAGCTGCCCGAGAGGAGAAGTGATGTCTGAGCATGTCTGACCATGATTAAAGAGCTCTCAGCCCTGGTCGTATCCCCTGGAGACAAGCTGTAAACAATGGATCACTAAGGTATCAACTAAAACCAAAATGGTGCAGAATTTTTAATAATAATGAATGGTGAAAATGTTTGTCATTTCATTTGCAAGCTTCCCAAGTCAATTTTACTTTGTGGCAAAACCCCTTTAAATTCTATATTCACTACCCTAGACCTCACCATGTGCTCAGACAAATTATAATTAGAGGAAAACTGTGAGCTGTTATTTTAATATAGTAATCAATTTCATATATCAATAGGTTATAACTTGTTTGATTTTCCATACACATTTGCAGACCCCTCACCGCATGCATTCCAGCGTTCCTATATAACAAAACTACTTTGTCTATTGTTGCTTTAGTGTTATTTTTTCGTTATGTATAGTACAGGACTTTGTATACGTCATATGTATTTTATGCATCTATTCTAGTATGCATTTTATTGCCAGCTAGTGTGGCGTTCATGTTTGTTTCACTTCCTTAAAGATATTTGACATTCTTTTTTGACTGATTTTAAAGAAACACAGAATAAAATAAAAATATTACCTGAACACTGAAGCTGAGACAGGATTTGCGCTCCCTCAAACTGATGACTTGTCATTTTTAAATTGGGCTTGATACAACGGATGAAGCTAGATCCCTGTGGGAAATCCAGTAAATAATTTGTATAAGAATGCTGGTATAGTTATTTTACGGCTGCACCAAGCAATAAACAAAGTAAGAACTGGGTCATCACACTGAAAAGACGCACAAGTAACATAATTAACAGTCACTAAAATAAAAAGTGATAAAAGCACCACACGACAGATGATTCTTAATGGCTCAGCATTTCAATAATGCAAATCTTCAGACTTCTTTTTATTTCCCACACAATGCTAAATGATCTCAAGCGGTAATTTAGAGAGAAGAAAATACTGAATGCATACAAGTAAAACAAAGAGTGAATGGACGTCCTTCAGATACTAATGCTTTTATTGATCATTCTTACCTAGCAAAATGTTAATAAAGTAGATAGATGAAAAAAGTAGATAGATGATACATGCGCTTGCAAAGAATGTAAGGTATCATTTCAGCGCTGAATATTATACGAGCCCGAAACTTTGGATTCCTAGGACAAAATTTTTCTCAAAGTTTCATTACATAGAATCCCATCCAATAACGCAAGGATTTTTTTGTACTTGGAAAGCATAATTTTTGCTCATTAAATCAGTTATGGTTCCTTTGATCGCTCGATGCACCCACCCGGTGTTAGTTGGTATAACTGTGGTAATTCTAGAGCTAATACATGCCGACGAGCGCCGAACCCTTCCCAGGTGGATGCGTGCACTTATAAGCGCAGGAGATTTATTTTTCTTGAGGTTAGGCTATACCCATTGGCCCTAATAGGGAGATACTAGGGGGACCTTAGGGCCAGTTTTAGCTTTGTTGGGACCGCCCTCATCAGGGCGATGACCTCATGAGCATCCCTTTAGGGTTTGATATAGGGTTGGCACAAGGGAAAGAAAGTATAAGGGCCTTATGTGATTAGCCATTGTTTTCAGCAATTTTATAGTTATCCTTTGAGAACCAGTGGGAGATGACGGTATCGTAAGTAAATATATTCTTATTTTCTACTGACTTGGGAACTGTGCTCTAACAGGAATGTTTGTGAATTGTGTATAAATAGATTTATGCATAAGGAATCATTATCGGTAAAAAAGGGGATTGTTTGTTATATGTGCTTTAGCAGTGATTTAATACAGTTTGACATTTTGTATTGTTTTTTTTTTTTCCTACTGTGACTATTTGGGAAGCATAATTCATTAAATTGTGACGAGAGAATTTAACAAGGAAAATTGGCGTTTGGACCCTTCCATCCGAAGCTGATTAACATGCACAAAGCTCACCCTATTGAGTATGCCTGACCAGAAAACTGAAGTTGAACTACAGGTGGCAAACCCAGGCAACAAGCTACAAACATATTTTAGGCAAGTAATTGTTAAGTGATTATTTGGGAACTTGCTAAAAAGATTTAATAACTAATGTGTATTGAGAATTTTACTTGGTATCACATTCTTTCAAGTTTTGGATAACAGAATAGCCCCTTTAAAGGGGTTTTCTCACCACAATTATTAGCTATGCCAACATGTAGGGACAGGTAAATAAAAAACTTTTACTAAATACATTGCTTTTTTTATTTTGTCCTGGTCAGGAGATAAGATATTTTATCTATTCTGAGTGCACACAAGTGTCTCTAGGTTACCATCCATATCTCCCTTCCTGATTAGACAGAGCAGGGAGTGATATCACCATGGTCGAACAGAGCAGTCTCTTTATCTCTAACAAGATTGTTTACCATTTAAAAGCCCTTGCTTTCACTCCTGTGAGGTCTGTAGCTTTGTTTCCTACAGATTAAATCTCCTGCAGTCCTCTCACTGTAAGAGTATGTTCACACGGCGTAACTGCGGGTAATACGTGGAAAGGTGCGCGCCGCAATCGCGGTAATCCATAGCTCTCATAGAGTCCCCCCTGCGCATACAATACGAGTGTATTGTACGCGCGGGGAGATACGTGACATGTCTATTATTTGCGGCGATTACACCGCCAGTGGGCTGCCAGCCCCCCTGTGCTTCGGGAGTTACGCGTAACTCCCAAAACACCTGGTGTATTGCGCCGCAATTACGCCGTGTGAATATACCCTAACAGACTCAGCAAGAACTAGCAGAGCGGATATGCTAAACACTGCTATAGAACCACCCACAGCGAGAACAAGCCGTGCAAGTCTGAAGTTGCATGACTCTGTGAAACAGCATGGTGAGAAAACCCTTTTAAATATCTAACTTAATGAAGAGTAAGCTCTATGACCCTAATTTTGTTGTAATTATTGCTTTTTTTTTTTTTTTTTTTTTTTTTTTAACTATACAGTTTAGAATTTCAAGTATTGCCATAATACATGATGTGTAACCAGTAGAATCTGATATGGTTTACCTTTCTGAAATGCCCTACCTCTCTGCATATAAGACCATACATTTGTGATTTGTGTTAAAGGCAAAGCTGTTAGCCTCTTCTGGCCAGCGCGTACTTCTAAAATACCCGGCATCTTGCAGTGTGTACAGTACACACCGCAATACGCCATGTGAACAAAGCTGTAGGCCACGTCCACACGGCAGTGGACAAAACATGTGCCGGATTCTAATCAGAATCCGACCAGTATTTTACACTCTGTTTTCAATTGTTGTAACTGCTTTTGTCCAGTTTTTTTGTTGTTGTGGTTTTTGGATTTTATTCAAATTGTACTGTATTATAATCTGCTGTTTTCAAGTAAAATATGACAGATTATAAAACATGTTCTAAATTTTTTGACTCGGTTTTCAAATTTGAAATCCGACCCAAGAAAATCTGAGCTGTGTAGCTAAAGCTCGGATTTTCTATTGAAGTCTATGAGGATGATATAAGTCAGATTTTTGCAAATTCTAAATACCGAATCCGCTTAAAAATCCAACAGTAAATCACTGCTGTAGACGTAGCCTTAGGCCATGTTCACATGGCTTATAATTGGCCGTATTTCGGTCCATAATTACGCGCCGAAGTGCGCAAATTACGGGCTGAAAACGACCCAGTCATTACAGTAATCCACAGTTCTCATAGAGAACTATGGATTATGTCTCCTCTCCCTGCTTGGCGAATACGCCGGGCGGGGAGATAAGTGACATGTGAATTACCAGCGGCACATATACGCCGCTGGTAATGCAAGTCTATGGGCCGGCGTAATTACGTCCCGCAGTTAAGCCATGTGAACATGGCCTTAGAGGTTTCTAACATTATGCAGAGCAAAAAAAGAGGGGGAAAAAAAGCTAATGAAGGATGTGTTATATATAATATAGTCATTCAAGTTTCTATTTCATATATTGACTACACTGCAAGCTTCATGTTCACAAATGTAAAGAGGAATAGGACTGTAACGCTCCACCGCATACATCACTACTTAGGCTGCCAGTTACAGTGTACTGAACAGCAAAGGTATTCTTTGGCATAATGTGTTCAGCAGGGTTTTGAGTGTTTGCATCTTTATCTTCTTCCATTTTGTGCTTCCACTGGCTATCAGACATACGTTAAGCTTATCCGGTATAGCTGCTTATCAGCGTTACTGGTGTATTCAGAGAGACACATCGTTGGCAGATTATCAGGCTTCTAAAGACATCATCAAACCATGCAAACAGGGTACAGTAACACTTGGCAGGTGGAAATGTGGTTGTGTGCAAGGAAATTCATGATTTACCCAGTGCACTGAAAAAGGGACTTGTATTGTTAGTATCTATGAACAAAAATATTATCATCTGCCTACCGTGCTCCGAAGTTTTTCAAGTAACAGATTCAGCTGGGTCTATAAAAGAAGAAGACAAAGTATTAGCTATAACATCAGGAGCTAAAGACCAGTACAATATACACGCATGCAGCATGGTGACTGAGTGCATGCATTAACAGTGCATCGTTTTACATGGCATTAAACATATGGGTGAGCAGTCAAAACAACAGATTACAAAAGCTGGTCGTAAACACATGTTGACGTGGAATGCAGGTTGTGCTACTCACTATTTAAGGGCTGAATAGCTGAACTTATAACTATGCTCTGTAAAGAAAGCATAGAGTCACCAAACAGAAGAAAGACACAGATAGGAATAATTTCAACAATGAAACCAGCACGTTGGTGGGAACACTTCAGGTTTGTGGCAATGGGGACATAGAAGGGTTCACAATGTGCCAGAAAATTCTAGTGATTAGGATTCATCATGATGCAGAGTAAATGGAGCCTGAAAACACCTGCACAGCTTCAAAAATTGGCAAACTGCACAATGGTAAGACGCAGTTGCACTCCTGGTGCCACTGTAACATAACCTTCATAGACCAGTAACAGATACAGCTTTTCTTCCAGATAATGCCCAAAAAGTGTAATTTTCCAATACTTTCGTCCTACTCGAAGTGTGTGACTCATCACAATATCATGAGCTGAAGCCGTCGTCATCTAGGAACCCATAGTACTAGTAATCCTGATCTGATACATAGATAAAACTATACAACTTCCCAGAACCATTATGATCCTTATTCAAGAAGAACCAAACAAGAGGGTTGATGTCCAGTTTATTACAAGCAGCTACTTAATATTTTGTGAGACGATGCTCTCACCATACCTATAGGTTGTAAATGTAGCATTGTACAATATGAAAGGGTCCTAGGTGCTCTTGTATACAGGTCTAACCACCCTCCATTCTGGCATTAAAGTTTACTAGCACAAAACAAAAAAATTACCCCGATCTGCAAATCAATCACTTAATTCCTACAAAATAGTATATATAGTCGAAGCCGTCATAATAAACAAATAAATAAATAAATAAATACCATGATGTAGCACCAGAAGCTATAAAAGTAAAGAGGACATAGCCGGGATCAAAGAAATCAATGCACAAATTAATACATAACCAAAAGTATTCAGTGCCACAATCATCAAATGAGCAAATATATCATCAACCTGACATAACTGAAGTAAAAGTTCCCCAATCTAAATAGTATGAAGAAAAACTGGGGCACCAAAGAAATTCCCACAACATGTGTTTCACTGCCACATTTTCTCAAAGGACTGGGGCTCTCTACACCTTTTTGGCACCACTTCATGGTTTTTATGCATTTATAGTATTGTGACAGGCTTCATAGCATATACTATTTTAGATGAATAGTTCATTTTCATATATACTGGTTTAATTATCCTTTTTATTTGGCCTTAACTTATTATATGTTACTTTTCGTGTATTTGAACAAATTCACAGGCCTAACACCATTAACCAAACAGCAAATGGTTTATCTACTTGTGCTCATTCATTCTGTAATACAAGTACATTTATGTTGTACAAATCCCTGGATTGTTACAATTAAACTGTTATTTCCAAAAAAAAAAGGAGTTTTGGTACAAATATGTAGACTACAGTTCCACTTTCAAACCTAAGCTATAGTATACCATCATATCAACAGCTGGCTACCAGTTACATAGTCAGCCTGAGAAGTACATTAGATACAGATGTAGATACTACTTTAAAATTACACTGTACACTGCTGCACAAAAATTGCGACAAATAGTGGTAACATTTTTGCCATTTTTTTGTTCAGCAACGTTCAGCATTAATTGCTGTGCCTTCCTGCACAAAAAAATGCATCAAAAACGCACTGTGTGAAGGCACCCTTAAAAGTTTAATTAATGTGTCAAAATGTATGCAGATTGAGCTATTCACTACTATGGACTTTTGGAAGTAATAAAGGCAAGAAAGGAAGCTTATGGAAAATACGTCACCCAAAACCGATTTCTAAAATCCCTCTTCATCATGAACAATTTTGACTTTTTAGCAATGCAGCCAATAATAGTTTGTGTTGTTTTTTTCTCACAGAATCGAATTAAAAAAAAAGTCATCTATTGAGGATGTGACTATATAAATTGGCTAGTATTCAAAAAAAATACTATTTACTGTATATACTTGAGTATAAGCAGAGTTTTTCAGCACAAAAAGTGCTGAAAAAGCCTTCCTTGGCTTATACTCAAGTCACCATCGGCAATCTCTTCAGTTGTATGGGACTCTTCTGGTAGCATATACAGCTTACACTGGAGACACCCGTTGGCGGCGATCTCTTCAGCTGTATGTGACTCCTCTGGGACCGCATACAGCTGACACGCGAGTCGCCCATCGGCGTCTGGGTACTGCCATGGCTCGGGCGTCGGAAGAGATCTCTTCAGCTGTATGCAACTCCCCTTGGAGCGCATACAGCTCACGATACTATTGCAGAGCAGAGAGCGAGCACTCCCTGCTCTGCAATAGGATTCCGGAAGGCCAAAGTCTTCCAGAGTATCCGGCATAGGCGGCATGTTATGTCATCACGCTGCCTGTGCGGCCAAATGACATGACATCACATCCTCTGTGTCGGGAAGACGACGGAGCGCCTCGGAGCAGCGAGGGAGAGAGGCGAGTACTTATTTTTTGAAAAACCCTGCCTATGGGAGACATATACCTGCCTATAGGGGACGTTAAACTGCCTGTACCTGCCTATGGAGGACAGTAAACTGTCTATACCTGCCTATGGGGGGACATTTACCTGCCTATACGGGGACATTTACATGCCTATGTAATTTTATTAGTATCCATTTTTATTTTGAAAATTACCAGTAGCCGCTGCATTTTTTCACCCTAGACTTATACTCGAGTTGATACGTTTTCCCAGTTTTTTGTGGTAAAATTAGGTGCCTTGGCTTATATTCAGGTCGACTTATACTCTAGTATATACAGTATACCAAACAAAACACACACAGAAAAGAAAACTGTATGTTATACATACAATTGAATTTGTATTTAATATTTAACTAAAATACTAATTAACGTGATAACGAGAATAGACATGAAGACAGTAAAACCCAAAAGAGGGACTATATACTAATTATCCCTGATACTGAAAAAAATATTTTTTAAAAAAAAAATGTGTAAAAGACATGATCAAACTTATCATGTGTTTAATATACTTTTAAAAAGAAAGAAAACATCTACAGTCTACCTCCAACCAAAAACTATAACGCAGATATACACCAAATCCTCATCATAAGACAATCCCTTCCCAAGAAACCTTTTAGAAACATCTCTGTTTTGACGCACGAAGCCCGTCCGCATGGACAGACTTATATAAATGGCCAGAATGTGAATGCACTCCCCCCTCCATATATCTCTGCCTTAATCTCTAGCTACCTCCCCTCCGGCAATATCCGCACCTCAATTTTGAAAACCATCTGAAAAACCAGCCGCAAACTTTTCAATGGACCGCTGGGGAAAACCCGTGCAGTGGGGTTTTCAGACCATCGGCGGCCCGAAAAACATAGAACATGTTCATTCTTCCGTCCGGTTTTCGGGCGGAATATGAACATGTCTATGGGAAGAGGGGTAAGGCTTTTCTCCGCTAATTGCGGAGAAAAGCTGTCCCCCTGTGGCCGTGTGCACGGCACAAAAAATGGACAAATACCGGTTTTACTAAAGGGGTCAAATTGCTAGGTCCCCCCACCAGACTCACATTCTCCTGAATAAAGGTAAGGGCTGCAGCATTTGGACACCCCACCGGTCTAGCATATCATACCTATCCTGAGGATGGATACATAAATGCTTCAGGGTGGAATATCCCTTTTTGACCTTTTTTCATTTAAAATTACTTAATTGAAAAGTCGAATCTTAAACTCCTGTTAAACAGTAAGGAATTTCTACAAATTTATGGACAAGATATATCGTTTAAATGGGTCACGCAGAGATAAAAACCAGGTTACAGGAAGTGCTCACATTTTTATGACATTGTAAAACAATTCCGTTTCTAACAAGGAATCGGAAAAATATGGCTCAACAGAAAATTGTCATACACAATGCTGGCTCATTCGTGCAAGCAGCTACACTGAACTCTTCATAAACAGGTTTAACCTAGTAGGCTGCACAATCAAGAATACTACTTGTATTGCAGCCACCTTCTTCCCAATGCATCTTATACCTTTTTTAATGGCCAAATCTGAACACAAATCATGATTATAAAGGTTTTATACTAATATTTTGGCAGAACCCCTTTAGTGTTCTATGTGAATACAGTACATAGCAAGGAAAAAACAAACATGGGTGGACCAAAATAATCATGACTTTATTCATTTTATAGTCATAATGCACTGGAAAACAAATTGGTGTTGAAGAAAATTTGTTATAGGCCTCACAGATTCCGTTTAAACAACAAGTTGATTACTTTATATTCCTGAACACCTAAGCCTGTGTATTGAGAAAATTAAAGTCAGTCAAATATTACACTATTAACTTGAGTGGTTGAGAAAACAGGGAATGTGGTTACTGCAACAAATACATTTGTGGTTTACTAAAATATATACAAGAAATTTAATTTTTTTTCATGTCACTGCAGACCTATTACCTAGAAAAGCGAATACATTACAGCTCACTGCAGCTACACCAAGCATCACAGAACTAGCACTGTTTTCAGGGGGGCTGGCATTGTAATAATAGAAAAAATAAAAACACACACATTTTCTCTACACAGGATGTATGTCATACCTTGAACTTGTTCCCCACACTAATGAAACTTAGTTTTCCCGTCTTTTGCTTCGAATCCTTGTGATTATTAGCAGATTCAAACAGTTCCCGAACAAATTTATCTTTGGACTCGCAAATAAGGGATTCCAGTGACATGTGCAGTGCATCATTATTCTTCTCCACAAATTGTGTCTAGAGGAAAATGGAATATAATCAAGCAAGTGATCTCACCTTTTAATTTAAGAAAATTACTATAGATCCCCCACCAAAAATGTTTAGGACCTATATAATGCCTTCAACACAGTGGGATGCTGTACACTTTTACAACCACACCAACATCGCTATACACGTTCTAGTAACATCTTCATTTCATTTATTTATGTAGACTATACAAAACAAGCAAAATAGGTGATGTATGTACGTGTGGGTTTTATAAAATATAAATATATAAAATTATATATACACACAACCCCATACATACAACAATACACCCGAAAATCTATATAAACATAAATCAGTGTATACAGTTAACTCCGTATACAGTAAAACCTCATCTAAATTGCAGTGAAAATGATATTATAGTTGGGTGGCACTTCATCTAATCCTGGACAGTCCAACAGCGCGGCAGAGGGGATTTATTTAAAATTTATTTTAAAGCGCCATTGATTTCCCTGGCGCTGTAAAATTTTTAGGGGGGGCACATACAGATATGTAAGTGAGTAAAAAAATGACAATGAAGACGTTAACGTACAGAGGGGGAGAGGGCCCTGCCCGCGAAGGTTACAATCCAAGGGGGGGAAAACAGGAGGGAGGGGCAGACAATTTTGTGGGGTAGTCAGTGGGTGCAGGGGTTTTGTAGGTTATAGGGAATCCTGAAAAAATGGTTTTCAGTTGCTTTTTTTAAGTGGTGAAGTGGAAGATCTGAATGTTGGGGCAGGCATTCCCAAATGTGGGGGAATGCGAGGAAGTCTTGGGGACGGTTATGTGAGGAACTGATAAGAAGAGAACAGAGAAGAAGGTCCTGTGAGCAGCGGAGATTGCATGAGGGGAGATATCTGGAGATTTAGGCAGAGATGTATGGAGGGGAGAGGTTATGGAGAGCCTGTTTTCTCAGAAAAACTCATAAAAATAGGTGAAGCAGGACCTGTGTAAAAAAAAAGCCTCACAGTAAATGATATCACTTAATTCTACATACACAGTTGCAGATGACTTTCTCAGTCTTCATGATAACTAACCCATAGCTAAACCTAAGCTTGCACTATGCAAACTATATAAAACTTCTTCAAAGAAATATGCAATATTTGCAAATATGCAAAATAAAAAAATATAATCCTAAATGGCTTGCCCAAATCTATCTTAAACGGGTTTTGCCACCAAGTGAGTTCCTAACCTCCTTATCAGCTCAGGGGAGAATATAAACAAATCATGCTGAATCAAGAACACTGCAGAATGAGAGGGGGGAGCAGAGGTGAGGGAAAAAAGAGCTCTCAAAATTTACCAAATAAAAACTTACAACAGGGTTTCCTAAACAGCAGACAGACTCATACACTCTTTCTCCAACCCCCCGAAGCTCATTTCATGTTCCCTGTCATCAGAAAGAAGTGAAAAACCCCCAAGAACGCTTCGGGGTCACCTCCTCTGGTCCCCTTTTAAGTAAACTTTCGGAAAAAGGGGGACTGACCCAAAGCGTACTTCACAGGCTTTACTTTTTGAATCACATATATTTTAAAAAGTATTTAAAAACCCATTTTTGGGGGACCCACCCCAAAATTACATCGTGGGAAACCCCTTTTAAATTTCCCTGTGATGCATTTTGTACAAATTTGTGCTTTTCCGATGAGGAGAGTACTCTCCTGTCTTTGCAAGCAAGCAGCACCAATATACTTCTCCCCTCCCAATCTCAGATAATGCCCTCTGTTTATTCCCTGAAAAACTTGTGAGCAGGATAAAGCTGTGTGGTTTCAAAGACTGCCCTGAAAAAACCCCACAATCCCTTTGTTCACAAGATCTCCCAGGCTCCACACACAGCAGATAAACAGAACTTCTGAGCTTTCTGTCATCAAATAGCTGATGTAGAAGTAGAATTAAATTATTGTACAAAAATCTCCTAACATACATCCCTTTATTAAATAAAAGGATCTACCGTGTTTCTCCAAAAAAAAAGTCCAAACCTGAAAATAACCCCAGCGGATTTCGGGTTTTTTGGAGTAGCTTGAAATATAAGTTACCGGAGATAAGCCCTAGTTACAAAAAATAAGCCCTAGTTATTTGTATTCCCAACCTGAGCCTCAGTATTGATGGCAAGAGCCGGCACCCAGGCAGCACAAGGTTGCGGCCTATTTCTCCTGAATCCTTTTAGATGCCTCCCAAGCATCCTACACCTGAAGTACTACGATACAGTGGTGAGTTCCAAGACACTCTGGGTAAGCCTTCTGTACATCTACCGTAAGCGACCAGTGAGAGCCCCAGGTGTACCCACTTATCAAGGCCTACCTCTGTTGCCAGCCCAGGTTATTTAATTGCCCTGCTACACCAAGTGCCAGTCTCCTCCAGTGACAAAACCGTTACTGGAGCATCTGGGGTCCTCCTTATGCTCTCCGGTTCCATTTTCAGTGTATTAGTTAAACTCGGGGACCTCCCAACACCCGACAGAACTTTCGGGCCTACTCCCGGCCGGAGCCTAAATTTGAAAGAGCAGCTGAGGGGAATAGTACAAACACCTTAAACCAGCCACCAGGTTGCTTCTTCATAACCTGCCTCAATTTCTCAGCAGCCTGAGGCGGTAAAGGACTCTTCCTCAGTTAATTTAGTATATGCAATATAAAAAATAAGCCTATAATAAGCCCTAGCTGGCTTGGGGATAAAACTTTAATATAAGAACCATCTTATTTTTGGAGGAACATGGTAGTTTCAAAATTGTTCAGCCATCAAGAATTCTCAGGTATTGTTATCTAAGGTTATCTAATTGAGAGGGCTTGGATATCACAGACCCTCCAAGCCCAAGTAACAGGAACGCAAAAGGCTGTTTTTCATGAAAGCTTTCTACTATTATAGACAGATAAATGTATAGCAAGTAGAACAGAGACCTTTTATAAGAGCTAATTAAATCCTAAGAAGGAAGTTTGACACTTTGGTAGTGAGCCTGAATGCTGCTTTAAAGAGTACCTATCGCCTCCAGGGAAACCTCATGAAATAACAGGAGACTAAAATACAATCACTTCCCTAAATATTCTTCAAAAGGGAAATCAAAGCATTTCACCTGTAATTCAGTTTTTAAAAATGCGCTGGCCCTTTTAAAGACAGCTCTGAAGTCGGCCAAAGTCAGCACATGACAGCTTGATGGATCACTATGTGACAGTTTGTGTTTCCTTGCTGGATGAGTCCATTTTGCAGGGGGGAGCCAGGAAGTCTACATCATCTGCACACTGATTTTCTCTGGGCTGCTATGTCTGTGATGCAGACATAGCAGCAGTGTAATGTAAATGCCTATAAACCTGTTCACACTATGTCTTCAGTGTGCTGTGCCTGTTGTACTGTATGTAGCAGCTATGTCCTCAGCTCCCCCTGCACAGGTGGTATAACTCAACAGAAAGAATCCCTGCTACATAAAGAGCTCTACTAAGAAAGTGAAACTATGATCTCTTCCCCTGTAAAACTGAGGGAAATCCTCTGCATTGCTAATGACATGTATTGGAAAAAAGTCTTAAAATTTCATCTACTATTATATTTTGTGTGTTTCTGTGGAGGTGATAGGTACTCTTTAAGTGCTTAAGCCACTTTTGATTGACCAAGTCTTGGTTCAGGTAGGTATCTAGTGCAGGAGATTTGGAGTTTTAAAAGGGTTGTCTGGTTCCTCTAAACAAATATTAGGATGATCTTTGTGGCCCTCGTCCCTAAAAAAAAGCCTATGCTTACCTTTCCCTGATTCTCTGTTCCAGCGCAGTCTCTCCAATCGTCTGTTTTCTCTCTTCAATAGCTATTTCCTCCTTCCTAAAGCGTGCTGCTACTGTATATCTTCTATGAGAATGATTAAGATTCTATGTGCCAATGAAAGTCAGAAGGACATGGAAGACTTTTTTATGTTAAACTACATCAAACCTGAGGTATTCCCAATATGGAGGATGAATGGGGATGCAGTAATATGCATCCTGAAGATTGATAGCGGCCATCATGTGGCCTTACTTATTAAAGGAATTGTAAAATTTGTAGACTCCATCGTGAAACAACGCCATGTCAAGAATCTGTTTGGGGGTTTCAAATTTATCCTCATTCTGCAAGGCTTACTTGGCTTTTTTTTTTTTTTTTTTATTAACTAAGAACAGATGAGAATGATAGTCTCTTCAAAGCGTAGAGTAGTCCTTTCGGCCACTTTGCTCATTTAAAAGGGTTTTGCCTCAAAGTGAAATTGATGTGGGAAGCTTGCAAATTAAAAAAAATAAATTTTTTTACCATCATTCATCATTAAAAAAATTCTGTACCATTTTGTTTCAGCAGCTACTTTAGAGTACAGCTCATATCCAGGGGATACGACCAGTGAGGAGAGCTCCTCAGTCCTGGTCGCACATGCTCAGACCTCACTTCTACTCGCAGGCAGCTGCTGTCAGTCTATTACCTGCCTAGTAATCACACACACTCACTGCTGAGCGAGTGTTCAACCCCAAGTGCTGTCATTCTACTCCTGTCCTCTGTACTCCTTAGTAATTAGTCAAACAGAGCAAATAAATAAAAAAAACCTCAATCAGGATTGTGCATTGATAAAGAAAAAATCCACGAAGGGTTCCTGCAGAAGTGGTAACTACTCAGCTACATTGTAACTACTCACAGCTCTTTATATAAACAGACCTTTGTTTGCCAAGAGAGTGAGCACACTCTGGAGAAAGGAATGGTGACGTCAAACCTGTTGGGTCACATGATTTGCAGTTCCAACAAATCATACACGCCCCTTTTGAGCACACTGATTGCTAAAGAAGGGCAAAACAGGAATGAAATGTATTCATGGCAAAACCCCTTTAAAGGAGTTCTCACTACAATGATTAGCTTTCAACTTGCAGGGACAGTTAAATGAAGACTCTTACTACAATTATTGCACTTTTCAAATTGCACTGGTCAGGAGATGAGAGATTCTATCTGCTCATGACCTCTGTGGCCTGTAAATAGCTGCAGCCATCACTTCACAGTGACGATGCCGTGAATTGACGGGAGCGTCCAGGAGGTAAGTATGAGTCTTCGCTTCTATTTTTATTCATACCCCAATGGACAAACAAGCTTTGTTAGGAACACCCCTTTAACTCTCCCCTTAATTCCATATTCAATTTTCAACATTTCCATGGATAGGAAAAAACGCACCTTCTTATATTTATCCCAGCAAACATCCTGAACCATGTTTTCTCTGGACCTCCTCTATCTCCATGACGATTCAGAAAACCACAAACAATAATTCTATATTGTGGATAAAATAGTATTTCCTATCGATATTTTCTACAGATTGAAACTAAATTTCACCCTCCACGAGACTTTTTCCAGGGTGGAGAACCATTAACTACTGAATTAAGAGTCTTCCTCTAATACAGTTCTCCTTTTCTTAGCACATAGTTTGGGTACAGGAGAGGGATTACTTTGGGAGAAAGAGGCCAAAGAAGGTGAATTTATTGATGCACCATAAAATTAATTTAATCAGTTAAATAAGGTTATACATTTTTTAAAATCTTCACTGTAGGTACTTGAGAGAGGGGTTTATTATCAGTATCAAAGAAGATTGGGGGTTGGGGGAATAACCCCCTTGCAGACTGTGTTAGAAAAGTGAAGAGTCAAAACCAGATGGAGTACCATAGATTTGTTAAAAATCGTTCCACATTTTTCAGCAATTGTTTTTCTAGCAGTGGCACTGGACCCATTACAGAAACTGGGGTTCGAGGCACAGGGGAGAGTTTCTTGATGCACTGATTTAAGAACAACAGTAATAATACATTTCCCTTCTTATTATGTGCCTCAGGGATTTAGTTATTAAAGGTATTTTGCCACAAAATCACTTCATAACTGCTTTATCCAGCTTCAGCTTTCAGTGTATTCAAAAGGGGGCGTGTGTGATTTGTTTGAAATGCATATCATGTGACCCAGCAGGTTGACATCACCATGCCACTCCCCACAGTGTGCTCACTCTAGTCAAACAAAGGTCTGTTTAAGTACAGAGCTGTGAGTAGTAAAAAAGTAGCTGAGTGGTTAGAGCTTCAGCCTTTCAACATGGAGGACCTAGGTTTAAATCCCTGCAGGAGCCAAACATATGGATTTTTTCGTTTTTGTCTCAATGCACATACTTGATTGAGGTTTTTTTTTTCTTTTTATTTATTTGCACTGTTTGTTTGATTAATTACTAAGGCTTACAGAGGACAGGAGTAGAATGATAGCACCTGGGGTTGAATACCCGCTCAGCAGTGAATGGATAAGATTACTAAGCAGGAAAGAAACTGACAGTACCTAATTTGAGAGGAGAGGTGATGTCTGAGCATGTGCAGCAAGACTGAGGCCCTCTAATCCCAGGTCGTATCCCAAGGAAACGAGCTGTACACTATGGATCATTAAGGGGGCAGCTAAAACAAAAATGCTACAAAATTTTTAATAAATGTTGGATGGTGAAAATGATTAATATTTAATTTGCAAGCTTCCAAAATAAATTTTACTTTGTGGTAAAACCCCTTTAAACAACAGCCACATTGATGTCTGGGTTTATTTACATTTAAAGTACAGCTGGAATTCTGACTGTGATATATTCCATTAATCATGATGATCACCACCCTCTGTCTTATTCTAATATGTTAAACTACAGTGTTGCTATATTCTTGATTTCAGTTATACCTACATAAACTTTATTCTATCAATCTATTAGGAGAAAATAATTCAGAACCATTTGAAACCTGGTTAATCTATGGTCTAAAGAAGTCATTCAGAAAGTACCTTTTGGTTTAAAGAATAATTACCATAATTTTTTAAAGATGACAGTTGTTCTTGCTCTGTTAGTAAAACCAAACTAAAAAAAATACTTTTTTGCTATTTAGATTGGAAAACATGCAATATAAATCTGAAAATCATAATAAATTATCCTTACGATACTCTGGTAGTATATGACAGCTTCATTAGGCTGCAACAAATTGAGTTACAGTTATGTTTTTGCTGTCATTCTCTTTGCAAAGTGTGATTTTTTTTTTTATTTATTTATTTTTTTTAACTATGACAATATTTCCTACGAGTGCTGTACGTGCTTTACTGCAGGACACAGACTCTGTCTGGAATCATACAGGTTTGAGATGTGACAAGCGTGATGCCTGCACAGGCTCAAGTCCCAGCTCTGGTCTCCAGTACATTATCACATGCATCAGATCCCTTTAGCAAGATTTAAAGCGTTATCTCTGATCTTCAAAATGGAAGAGGTAAGCAAGGATTATCTAGTATCTACCTAAATTTATAATAAAGAGACAACTGTGTACTTGAAACATGCAAGTGTGACACCATGCTGGGTGTTTTTCAAGAATAAGATCATTATGACTTTAAAGGGGTTTTCTCACCACAATGATTGGGTTTAAATATGTAGGCAAAGGTAAATAAAGGCCATTACCAAATACATTGCTGTTTTGATTTAACTTTGTTTAGGACATAGAGGAGATTATATCTCCTGCTTGTGAACACAGGTTTCTGTAGGTTACCGACCACTCTCTCTGCTATTACTACTCAAGGACCCCTGTCTGACCATGGTGACTCACTCCTTACCAAGTGTGATCTCCAGCACAAGCTTCGGTACTTTAGGTATCACTCAGCAGGGAGTGAGTTGCCGGTTTATTTAGGTTATTGACCAGTTTTAAATCTTTGGAGCTCTGCAGCCTTGTGCACTACAGTTTACAAACCTCCTGCATTTATGTCTCTTTAAAAGGATCAGCAGAGCTGATATGTCAAACACTGCAGTAGACCTGCCCACAGTCTAACTAGGCAGTGCAAGGTTGTCAGAGAATTTCTCTACTGCTTGTGTACACATATTTCTCCATCTCCTAAACAAAGCAAAATCAGAACAGCAATGTATTCAGTAACAGTCCTTTTGCCTTACCATTGCCTACATCTTTAAAGCTAACCAATGGGGTGAGAATAACCCTTAAAGGTCTAAATAATGTTTAAAAGCAGTGAAAAATTGCTGCATTTATTATGGTCTTTCAGTTCTCTCGTGCTTGGTAAAATTCAGCCTGACCGTCAAGTAGGTTGTGTAAGGACTGGGACAAGGTATTCTGCTGCCCTAGCTAAAGTAGGTAATTGGGGCGCCCCCAATAGGAAAAATTCAGCCCCATCCATGCCCCTTCACGCCCAGGATAAAGTGGCACCCTAGTCGGTTGCCTAACTTTGCCCACCCTTTGTCCTGGCCCTGTTTGTGTAGATCCAAGGTGTGAACATTCTGTGACTCTACTGCACATAACGCAGAAAGTGTGATGGCAATGAGTGCCTAGTGCTTCATTTTATAACTTCATAGGTTGCTTTCTTTGCTGCCAGTCCCTGTTCCAACAGGATCAAGTGCAGCAAACAACAAAATGTGTTTAACATAAAAACGGGACTTAAACAATTACTTATTTTTTGATGACAGATTCCCTTTAAGGTTATGTCTGCACTGCACAGCTTTACGATCGTATTTTCAGCGCTTTAAGTTTTTTTTTTTAAAAGCGCCGAAAATACTATCGTTGGTGCGGCCCCATAGACTAGAATAGAAAAGATGAGCTGCAGTCCCCAGAGCTCATCTTTTCTCTGCTCTGCTTCTTGCGCTGGCTTATTATACAACATGTTGTATAATACACCGGCGCTTTTAGTTTTCTTGGTATCTTCCTATACAATATAAGCAAGATTAGGTTGCTGGGATCCATATAAGTATATACATAAAAACCATCATTTACTATAGTTCCTTTAAAACATGTAATTTCTCATGTGCACATAAATGTGCTACTTGCGTGTATCTCATAGGAGCACTACAGTCAGTCACTGTCCCAAGTCCATGGTTACACCGGTTGTACCGTTAGCAGCTCCAAAGGTCTCCACCGTTCACGGAGCCAAGTAGTGGAGCAGGTCTTGGTGCTTGAGAAAGGGGAGGAGTCTCCTCAAAACGTCGCACGCTCACCTCGGTCCTCGCCTGTCTGTATACCTGCTCCACTACTTGGCTCCGTGAATTATATGTTTTAAAGGAACTATAATAAATGATGTTTTTTATGTATATACTTATATGGACCCAGCAACCTGGTCTTGCTTATATTGAATCACGGGAGAGAAGACGACTCCCTTATGCAGGGATCGCACACAGAACAGTCAACATAAAAATATACCACCACATGTTTGAATAGTCTTTCCATACAATACAATTGTATGGACGACGTAAAAAAACGAGAAGCGAAGGCGGTTGTTGCACAAAACGTGACAAAAAACATGGTTCTGCATCAGAAAAAAAACGGCCGCTTTCGGCCCTTTTTTGTCCGATGCAGTGTAGACGTAGCCTAAGGGCATGTCCCCACAGCGCGGGGTTTCAGCCGGTTTGCGGTTTTTCAGACCGCCTGAAAAACCGGTCGAAAATGTGCACAATGGTGCTCTATGGAAAACCCGTGCAGCAGTCCCCACTGCACGGTTTTTCCGCCCACGGGCCGCTCAAGAAACATTGAGCATGTATATTCTTTTGTCCGGTTTCCGGACGGAATATGAACACCTCAATGGGAGGGCTGTTCTCCGCTCATTGCGGGGACGGCCGCAAAACAGGACAAATACCGGTCAGGTAAACTGGACAGTATTTGTCCTGTGCCGTGGGAACGCAGCCTAAGAGAAAAAAAACACATCTTACCGTTTCATAGCACACAGCTCCTGCAAAATGACGGACGATAAAGCCCTCATCATCTCGGATATTTCGATGGACAGTTAGTTTAGATTTTCTGGGGATCTACAGAAAGGAATAAAAAAAAAGGGATCGTGCAGTTTTATTATATCACACACACACAATATTTTAATAACTTTATGCTCATGAATTGCAAGTGACACAATGTTGCAAAATGAAACGCTGCCAGCATGTGCAAATCATAAAAAATGGAAGACAGATTATAGATGGTATCAGCGCTAGCATTCATCACTGGCAAAACAAGAAAGCACTGATGCATATTTATCAGTCTACGGTTCCAGGCCTAAAATGCATCTTTGTGGTCAGGTAAAATGTGTGCCTGGCAGATATTAACATGACAAGAGTGTCTCATTGCCTAGACTTAAGCTGAAAGCACCTGTGCTTTTCCAGAACAGGCTGAGAAGATTTCATTAGTAAGAGAGCAGCGTCTTTAGCTGCAGTCATAAAAAGATTCTTTATTGATGCTAAAAATCAGGGATGTATGGCAATTTGTTTTGCATAGATAAAAGGGTAATGCATAGATGTCCGCTGACCATGTTAGCAGAACATACAGTATGGTGCTTACATCTCTAGATAAGGCTCATGGGAGGCATTAAAGAAAATCTATAAACAGCACTGTATCATAAACACAGGAACTCGAACATATTAAGGACAAACCACACACAATTAAATTACCAAATAGAGCCACTTCAGCTCACCCACTCGCAAAACTTTTCAGATTTATGAGCAAAGCTTGGCTTTCCTATACCAAGAATGAGATTGTCAAGGAAAATACTTTGTCTGACTGCTCCCTGAAGCTAAGTACTGTAGTGCAGATTAAATACGGATTGAAAAGGTAAGGAAAGGTGAATGTTCATGCATAAACTGCAGATTTTTTATTTGCTTTTCTGTTTTTAGAACTTCCCAACAAAAATAAAATAAAAATCCCAAAACCTGAACATATCACGAATCAGAATTGTGCTTTGCAAATGCTGATCTTAGACCTGTTGAAAAGGTCATGATCAGGGCTGCCATCAGTCATCTATTAACTGTTTCAGGGCCCCATACAGCCAAATCAAATCCCCCCCCCCCTCCCTGCCCGCCATTACTACTTCCTATTTTATAACATATCAGTGGACCCTTTTTGATTAGGGCACCTGACAGGAGTACTGCCGGTCCTGATAGATGTATCCTACTTCTATGGGAAAGGTGCACATAAAGATATGAGAAGTACAGTAACTCATTGGATAGCTCTGACTTTTTTTTTTTTTTTTTTTTTAAACATGTTTTATTAAGGAAGACACTGTACACAATCATGTAGACATAACAGAGAGCTATGAATGCACAAGTCTTCAAATTTCCAGAAAAACAGTCACAGAAAACAATATGTAAGTGCAATTCACCTTATACAAACATGGAAACAGTGATACAGTCAAACGTCTCCTATATTTTTAAAAATTTTCTCCCCATCCTGTTCAGGTACCAACCCCCCCCCCAACTGGTCCCACAAAGTGTGCACAGGAACCTCCCACTTTAATCCCCGACATCCAGATTCCCTAGATTTCCTTTCAGCTGCTCTAAAAGATAGTATTCCGTGTATTTGAATGGTACTATCAGTGTTTTAATTTCATCTGGATTGTACTGTTTGGAAATAAAAGATCTACATTTATACAAGAAAATCAAAGCTTCTGCATCTCTAATATTTACCGCCTGAAGTTTCTCTAAGTAGAGAACTTGGCGAAGGCATTCTGTAAGTTCTGGTATGGAAGGAATCGAGTTGTCTATCCAGTGCCTTAAGATGCACTTCTTTGCCGCCAGTAGAGTTACATGGACTCCTTTATTGATAACAAGGGTTCTCTCCGGCGACTCCTCCGAAATCGCTTCAGTAGCGTAGTGAAATAACATCCCTTGCGGGGTCAGGGGAAATTAACACTCCCAGGTGTCATCAAGATATTTTTTAACTTGCTGCCAAAACCTGTTGATACCAGGACATTGCCACATACAGTGAAATAGGTCAGCCCTATCCAGCCCACACTTGGGGAATGCCGTGAGATGAGTAGGCCTACTTGGTCCCGGAGGGACAGTAAAGGCATATATGGCTTTGTGTGCCAACCTAAAAGGTATCTTTCGCCATTGCTCGCTAACTATAGCTTTATGTACTATTTGTAGACCCTTTAATATTTTGTGAGGTAACTCAGTGTCGCCGATCCTGTCCTCCCAATACCCGAAGAGCTTTGACTCCATCCTCTCGCTGCCTTTAGCTAAGAATATGGAGTAAAACCTAGACAGCAACCCTTTACTCTCGCTTGGCTTAGTGAGCTCAGCAAATTCCTTCGTCTCTCCCAGTGACTGTAGATGGGAGACATTTGCCCTGCAGAAATGTTCTAATTGCATGTATTGGAAGATCTGATTATCACCCAGGGAAAATTTTAATTTCACCTCATCCCAGTTAAGTAAGGAACCCGAGGGTTTCGACAGCAGGTCCCCCAAGACCCTGACTCCCCTCCGCTTCCACGATTGGAACAGCTTGTTCTCACTATCCGAGCGGACTGAAGGAAGGTCCCAAAGAGGGGCATATTGTGAAATATACATGGGACGCTTAAATAGCTTTCTTGTATGCCTCCAAGTAGCCCACATGTCTTTCAGTATGGTACTGCACCTGTCTCCCTTTGGAAATAATCTAAACGGTAAATGCAGCAGTGCCACCAGACTACGCCCTGGTATGAGCTGTGATTCTAGATCCGTGTTGGAAAATAAATCCGAGCCATCTATCCAGTCCCTCACATGTCTCCACATAGAAGCCAAATTGTAGAGTCTAATATTGGGTAACTGTCCCCCTCCCTGCAGCCTGTTCATAGACCGTTTCTCATAACTTATGCGTGACCTCTTGCCTTTCCAGATGAACTTCGAGAAGGCTCGCCGTAGCCTATTAACGTCCGCGTGCTTCAGCAAAAGAGGTATGTTCTGCAGAGGATAAAGAAGTCTCGCAAAGCTTATCATCTTGATCAATTGGATCCTGCCTGTGATAGACAAAAGGAAGATCTCTCCACCTTTCCAGTTCCGCTATGATTTTTGTGATCAGTGGTGGATAGTTAAGTTGATATACCGATGTTCCTTTTGACCCAATCTTAATCCCTAAGTATGTCAGGTGGGAACGCACTACCTCCACTGTATTAGTAGGAATACGATTACGGGTCCCCAGCGGCATTAATTGGCATTTATCCCTATTTATCTTAAAACCTGAGAATTCTCCAAATTTGGTGAGGACCTCCAACACTCCCTTTAAGTGGCCTACAGGGTCATTCATGAATATGAGGATATCGTCTGCAAAACATACCAACTTGACATCCCTGGAGCCCACTGATATCCCTCTAAATGTGTCCGAGTCTGATAAATGTTGCGCCAGTGGCTCGAGGGCAATGTCAAAAAGCATCGGGGATAGCAGGCAACCTTGCCTTGTTCCCTTTTGTAAGCAGATGGGGGGAAGAGATAAAGCCCGGAGTATGCACCCTTGCTTGAGGCAAATTGTACATAGCCATAAGGTATTTCCTGAAATTTCCTATAAAACCCATTTTGTCCAACACCAAATTTAGCCACCTCCAGTTTATATTATCAAAGGCTTTCTCAGTGTCTATACTCAATAAGGCTGCGGTGTTTCCCTCCTGATGCTCTCTGTCAATATAATCCTGTACTGTCAAAACTGTCCTGATGTTTTTTACCCCGGATCTTCCTTTAATGAACCCCATTTGGTGAGGGCCTATTAGCTTTGGCATTATGGATGCCAACCTATTTGCTATGACCTTCGATATAATTTTGATGTCCTGGTTTATCAAAGAGATGGGGCGATAGGATGCTGCGTCCAGGGGATCTCTGCCTTTCTTGAATAATACCTTGATGTAAGCTGTATCCCCCCGAAGGAAGCATCCTGCCTTCCTGCAGTATCTCATCATAAACCTTCACTAATGTTGAGCTTATCTCTTTGTGCAGTAATTTGTAGAAATCACCTGACAAACCGTCGGGGCCCGGAGCCTTACCCGGAGGAATATTCTTGATGACGGCCTCTATCTCTTCCTCACCAATGGTCTTATTCAACTTGTCCCTGTCTTCAGTGGGAAGCTTCTGTAGGTTAATGTTTTCCAGAAAAGCTACCCCTTTAGACATATCACACTGTGACTGGGAGTAAAGTTGTCTGTAATATTCTTCTAGAATTTTATTGACTGCTTTGGGATCTCTCGACACCACTCCTGAGCTGTCCTTCAGTCCCATAATGTTGGTCTGTCCTCCCCTAGTCCTTACCAGGTTTGCTAGGAGCTTTCCCGACTTATTGCCCAGTTTAAATAAGGAAGATCTCAGATGATCGTTGTATAAGAGATCTATGTTTTTTTGCTGAAAATCAAACGCCTCCTTGGCTGCTGTCCACTCCCTTTTTGTTATCCTCTGAGGGATGTTCTAAGAATCTGGTGTAGGAGTTTCTTAGGGCAATAGTGTACTTTTCATGCTTAGTCCTCATGTCCTTCTTTTTGGCTGCCATATAGGCCATAATTCTACCTCTCAATACTGCCTTCCCTGTGTCCCAGAAAAGCCCGGGGGTATGGACGTCATTATCCTGCGCAAACTCCTCCCACCAGCGCCTCAGGAGCTCCTGAAAATGGTCGTCTCCTGCCAGAGAGCTTGGGAAACGCCACAATATGTCTGATCCTTTGGGATGCATATCCCTCAGGGACAGTAGCACCGGAGAATGGTCCGAGATCACCAGATCTCCTATCTCTATATCCTCCACCTGACCTAAGAGGTGACGGTTGGCCAGAAAATAATCCAGTCGGGACCAGGACAAATGGGCGTGGGAGAAATGCGTGTACTGCCTTTCCTGTGGGTTCAACAGCCTCCACACGTCCCCCAAACCCAAAGAGTCACAGAGACCGCTAATCAAGCTCTTGCCTCCTTTCCGCATTCCCCTCTGAGAGCCCGAACGTTTCCTGTCCTCCCTTTCATCCATGACGCTATTGAAGTCCCCCCCTACTAGGACGTTGTTGCCACTGTCCTTAGAAATATTAGTACCCAACTGGTTAAAGAAATCCTTATCCCGAGCATTAGGCGCATAGACGTTGAAAAGATTAAGCACTCCTACTGAGGTCTCCATTACTACCTTCAATACTCTACCCTCTGTCAGATTCTTGAGATAGAATTTTGTATGGGGTATTCTTGTTAAATAGCATAAGCACTTCCGCCTTACCCTTCACTGCTGCTGAGCCCCTCACCTCACCTACCCTCATTTTTTTCATGTGTTAAAAATCTTTCGCTTCTAAGTGTGTTTCCTGTAATATGGCAATGTCCGGTCTTTGTTTTTTGAGATGTCGTAGAACCATTGATCTTTTTTGGGGGGACCGAAGCCCCTTAACGTTCCAAGATATAATACGCATTATCTATGGAGCCTGTGTCTCTCCCTCTCTCCCTGCTTTACGACGAACCCGTGCACACCTTACCCTCCCCCCAGAACAAGAACCTACGAACTGATACCTCCAAAACCTAACCGAATCTCCTCCTCTCTCCTTAGTGACTTCTCTTTTTTCACGCAAGGTGCCCCAAGGTGAGATCCCTAACCTCGGAGCTTCTCCCTAGGCCCTCTTCGACCGCCACGCCCCCTCCCGCCTCCCTGATTGAGTGGCTTGAATTGCCCTCCCAGTATTGCCAGACATATGGCTGCCACCCAACTTTATAACTCTCCACAGGTGTGGTAACCCTCGCTCCACCTGTCCAATCTCCACTCCCTCTCCCCGAGACTCAATGCGTAACAATGCAAACGATACAACTACTAAGCAGAAAAGTCCCGGAGTAGGTCCCTAGAGAAGAAGAAAAATCTGATGGTGCATAAAATGTCAACGTTTTCTCAGGGTCCGGAATTGACCCGAGTGAGTACTGGCGGTATCACTGTCCTGGCTAGACCTGGGCTTGCTAGTATTGCGCTGACTCCTCCTCTGCATGTTATATTTTCCTTCCTCTGGCCTTTCTGAAGAACGTTTCTGCCGGGTGTAACTTTCCAGGAACTCCTCTGCCTCCTCCGGGGTATGACAGAGCACAGGCTGGCCGTTGTCTGGGAATATTCTCAGCATTGCGGGAAACTGGAGATTGAAAAGGATTTGCCGTTTTACTAGGGCTGTGCAGACATTCGAGAACAACTTCCTCTTTCTGGAGACCTGTATGGAATAGTCTGCAAAAATTAGGAGCTTATCGCCTTTATAAATCAAGGGCGATTTGAGCGCCCTGTAAGATTGTAGTAATTGAGATTTCTCAGAGTAGTCTAAATATTTTACTATGACAGGTCTGGGTTTATCTGGTGTCCCATTGGAAGGTGGTGCTTTTGGCGGGCCTATCCTATGCGCTCTTTCCACCTTTAAGGAGTGTGGCAGTTCAAGAAGCTATGGAATTTCGGTGGCACAGATTTTATGCAGATTTTTCACTGGGATAGTCTCGCTTAGGCCAATAATCCGCAAATTGTTCCTGCGGGACCTGTTTTCCAGGTCCTCGACCTTGTTTTGGAGGAACTCTGTTCGTCTGGCCAATCTCTCTAGTGTACTCCTAGCCCCAAGCATGTCGTCCTCCACTACATTCACCCATTCTTCCAAGTCCCCAATTTGTGAGGTATGCATTGAGATATCCTTATGCATGGCTGACACTGCGGCCGTCACTGCAGCCTTTACTGAGGCAGAAATAGTAGCTTCAAAAGATGCCATTATATCAGGAGCCAGTAGTTTAGCAACAGCCACCGCCATGGTTTTACAAGAAATTTCTAGCCCTGGGATTTTCTCCTCTAGGCCTCCCTGGGAATCAAAGGGTTCAGCTGCCACTGCCTCTGATGCCTGTGAGACTGATATTGCTCCCTGGGACTCTCTGTGAGGGAGTTGGTTGTCTCTGACCTGAATATCCGGCAGTGGGTCCGCCTGTGGTGCTGGCCTCCTCCCCGCTGGTATCGCTGGGCAGGTTCCGCGGCCGCTCCTGGAGCCGCATAGTGGCTCGGGCGCCATCTTGGAATGATGGCCGGCAGGTCACTAAGGGGCCACTGTCGCACACGGGCTCCCCGCTTCTTCCGGAATCCCCGCTCCCGTACCGGAGTGTGCACGGGGTGAAGAGGCACTGAAAAGTGCCGTTTATTTTGCAGATATGCTGCGGGAAAGCCCTGTTTCGGGCGGCGCTGTGCGGGAGCTCTGAGCGCTGCCTCCTCACATGCGTGCGCCGGAACCGGAAGTCCTGAATAGCTCTGACTTGAACCCCATCTGTATGATGTCTAGGGAAAGCCCCAGAAGTATGTACCGTATGTGGGTCTGTGAGTGACAGTCACGATAGGCCCTCTGTCTAGTTTACTATGAACGCAAACTTTAAGCATTCTTGGCTAGTTTATCTCGACTCCCACAAGCCCAATGTGTCCTAGCATCTGCCCAAGTTTTGCCTGGTGCCAGTGCTGGATCTATTATTCTTCCTATGCTCCTACACTTCCAAAACAACACTGAAAACAGGGACTGATGTCAATAATTTCAAAATGAACAGACGTTCCAGGAGATGAAAGATAAACCAAATCAATTATTATAAATGCACTAATAAAAAACCTGACTTCCATCCTCCATGTAGAGAGTACAAAATGCTTCCATGTATAGTGGTGCCTCAACTTACAATATTTTCACCATGCAAAAGTCTTTCCCGGGACATCACATCTTGAAACCACATCCAACATACAATGTCACAGACACTGCTGATTTTCTGCTGGAAGATCCAGCTTATTATTATGAGCATTTTACATGTTAAAAATCTGTGTTTGTGAAGTGCATGCAATGACTGGTGATCTAGTAGCGCCTCTATACAGTGTGGTACTACATGTCCTATATTGCTCTTTACATGTGCTAGGATAAGTGGCCTCTTTGGTACATTATTTATAAAGTATATGATCCAAAGTAGTCCCGGTTCTCAACACGGAAAGTGAGTTCCAGCTTCCAGGTGTGTTTTCTGGCTTTAATACCTAAGGATTTGCATTATATGTATTAGTTTTCTGCTATCTTTTCTTTAATCTTCATTTTGCATCATATTGGTTGACAATTTGGGGTTTTAGAGCCAATTACAAGTTTTCCATAGAGTAATGGTTTCAACATATAATGGTCATCCTGGAACCAATTAATATTGTATGTTCAGGGACCACTGTAACCGAAGTAGCATAATATGCAAAAATCAGCACAGGAACTTCAAGAATAATTAACATGTAATATATCTAAAACCTGTAAGTTACAACCTTAGCTCCTTTGTTCTACATAAGAATAAAACCACAGCATGAAGGTAACACTACTGAGACCATATAAGTCTAATGTTATGAACATTTGAGCTGATGCTTGACAGATTGCATATGAAGATTCAGCTGGTTTGATCCCAGATTCATTCCAGATCACACAGCACAGTCAGTGCTCTAAGTTAATAAGACTAATGTCCTTGTATGTAAGAATAACACCATCTATGAATGTCATCTGGGTAGACAATTGTGCAGCGCTGGTTACAAAGGGATACTACAGTTTTCAAAAAGAAAATGTATTTCATGGCATTTACAATCATCTAGTTTTGATCTAGGTCATGGAAATTGCCTAGGACTGAACAAAGATATCTTTTTTAAACTGTATTTTTATTGAAAGTTTTCGTAATAAACGTACGGAAAAGAAAAAGCATTTAGTGAATCATGCGTAATTGACATACATAATATTTGCAAACTTCATCAAAGATGGCATCATAAATGCAGTTAAATCAAACTAGGATAACAACAGTTACTGGCAACACATACGTCTGACAGATTTGACACTATATAAAAGACAAAACCACACAATACAGGACTACACAAATTGGGAAGGGGCACACAATGAGGAAAGAAAAGAACAATTCTCAGGCCTTATTCCAAAGGTAAACTACAGATCTCCAACTTAATCTCAACGGATCTGCACAACTGTTATTTACGAGTTCAAGTAGTATAATGTTGTACCGTGTTAGCCATAGAAAGTAGTAGAAGAGTGAAGAAAACAGGCGATACCTTTAAGAGGCTAACTGAGCATATTTGATGGTAAGCTTTCGAGAGAACTACCTCCTGTCTGAAGAAGGGAGCTAGTACTCTCGAAAGCTCACCATCAAATATGCTCAGCCTCTAAAAGGTATCGCCTGATTTCTTCACTCTTCTATTACGAGTTCAAGGTAAGAGTGTAAATATCCCACATTGACCATACTGCCTCAAATCCATCAAGTGTATTATTCTGGAGAGCCGTAAGTTGCTCCATAATTTTAATATCTTTAACTAGTTGGATCAGGTCAAGGAGCATTGGGGGATCTTTACGTTTCCCGTGACTTGAGATCCGACATCTTGCAGCCGTAAGGATATGGAGGATGAGCCTAATTGTCTTTTTATTAATAGGGTTAGGAAGCACATTGAATAGACAAAAAGGATCATGGGGGGTGAAAATACCCGACACCCTATGAATTAACTTACGAACCTGGACTCAGAAACCTTGTATACTCTGGCAAGTCCAGAAAATGTGGTATAAATGACCATTTGGTCCCTCTCATCTCCAACATATGTTTGGGATTGCTGGGTTAAGTTTATGCAATAATGCCGGGGTATGGTACCAGAACATAAGTATTTTGAACAAAGGCATCTTACCGTAAGGCGGAAGTGGTTCTTATGTTTCTGGTGAACCATCGACGTAAAGTGTTGGTCACTAGGCTGAGGAAGTCTGTTCTCTTCGTCCAGTATATCCAGGATACCCACTAATTTTGATTCAATCAAATCTGAAATTGGAAATATCCCAGTTTTATAGGTTACATAAAAAGGGATTTTCACATAAAAGTGCAGCAAAGTTCCTATGTCACCAGCATTAGCAATGTTAAAAGAACACTTTAAGATTCTAACAAGACTTCCACAAGATAATTATCTCTGGAAAGAGAACTGCACATCTGTCTCAAGAACAGGGAGAGGAAATTAAAACCAAGGCTGCATTTAACTATTCCAGTCAGTTCACTGAACTCATCTATATTAGGAATATGCTTCTGCACAAAACGTTAAGGGCACCTCTCTAGCTCAGAAAAGTTAAGACTAATGCCGTGAGTCGCAGAATGACACTGTGGTGCAATTCAAGCTTGTCCTGCTAAGGTGTGAACAGAAAAAGTTGCAACTGTGAGTGCAGCGAAAATTGCATCAAAATGCATTGTGTCGCAGCAAGTGCAGCTCGATGAATTAAAAGCAAATCTGTCTCCTATGTACTATAGCTACAGCTCTGTACTGTTACGAGCCAACATGGCACAAAAAAGTGTGCAGTTTGGCAAATGGGCACATACAACGGACAGAGTTTTGAGTGAACTCCCCCACCTCAGGGCAGTCATTGACAATCTTACATATACAAAACTGTCTGTCAATCCACCACAACCATTTGTAATACATACTTTCCTTATGAATACACTTTACTCATAACAAAGAGTCTGTTGTATTCAGGGAGATTATTATTAAAGGTGTTTCCTGAGCTTTTCAGAAATACCCCCTATAGCCTGGAAATGGTTTAAAACAAAGTGAACCTGTACCCACCTTTTCTGCTGCCACTATTGCAACCCCATGGGATCACTGGTGTCGCCTGCTGGTTGCTCAGTAATGATGTCCCGTTCAGTTACTGGCCTCAACAGACACTGCTTGCATGTAGGGAATATGACTGTGGAGGCCAGTAGTTGGATCATGGTCTAACAAGCCATGTTACTACTGAGTGACCAGGAGACAAGAGCTCCAGATGGATACAAGTCATTTTTTTTTCTTTTAAAGGGGTTTTGCAACTTGCCCAGCTAGATTCTGAACTCCCATAGAAATTAATGAGGAAAACGTGGTCATTTCCCTGTTCTGTGAGGCTGGCTTACTATCAGCCGGCTTCAGAAGGAGTTTTACAAAATGTGAAACCCCTTCAATGCAGTTCCAGGCTCTATTGGGTTCTCCAAAAATCTCAGAAAAGCCTTTTTAACCGTCCTATCATATATAGCAACTCCTATTTAAGTATGTATGCACTTACCTATACAATCTTGGTTATCCACATAGTGCACTTCATTCACACCAAGGCCTTCTTTTTGATATAATTCCTGCTCCTAAATACAGAAACATAAAACCAGCATTACTTTCTATTCAAGAATAAAGAAGCTTCAAAAGTGTAAGTATAATGTTTAACAGCATCATACTCCGCTAAGAGTCAAGTTTTCTGTTTGATAACATAATTGAAAAAAAACCAAACCCAAGAGCCTTAAAATCTTAGCAGACGGTGGAGACTGGTTGCAGCTGACATCTCTACAGTCCTAGAAAAGATTCACTTGTGCTTTTGATCACGGACGTTACAAGAGACCAAAATGCTCAAAAAAGCCCTGAGCCTGATAGGCACTTTAATCTGATCAAAGGGGATCTTTCCTCAAATTTTTGTGTTCAAATTCATGTACAGCGCTTGACAATAAGGTGAACAAATGCATTAACTGTTCTGCTGCTTTGTAGTTCAGAAAAAAATGAATAATCGTCATCTTGTATTCAGCACAAACATCACTGTTTCAACCTTGTAGAAAATGGTAGGAAGTTTCAGTTACATAGTTTGTAAGGCTGTCCATCCAGCTCAGCCTATTGTGCTATAGAGCAGCAAGTTTCACTATAAAAAAATAGGGCAATCGGATCGACATTTACGGTGGTGGCCAACCTCACTCAATGGGAAGAGCCCCAAACAAGAAGGGAAGTGTGCAAGTAGAAGGGCTGACCACTTTGGGGTACAGTCACTTCAAGTAACAGTCAATGCCATTTAGTTGGTATGGCAGGAGCTGGCATGCATGTTCAGTATCACCAGTGAAATTCTGAGAAGAACATGAAGCACCATCCAACTTAGAACATTTTGCATGCTCTCCTCACATAACTAAATTTAAGTATAACACGGCAGAATTACTACTCACAGAACTACTTAAAGTAAACCAGTCAGGTGGATTTTGCTACTTTATCAGAGCAGGAAATAATCGAGTGTTAGAAGCTGGGGCTATGTAATATAGAGGGGTTGTTCTGTAAAAAGAAATATTACGTTGGGGCTAGGGTGGTTCGAAAAATAAAACTTACTAAGCTGTCCCCTGCTGCTGTTGCTCATCAGCTTTTGGCGAGTTACTTCTCTCGACTTCCGGGGTCCAGCCCCCAAAACAGTAGAGCGGCTCGCGTTCCACTCACAACGGAGTGCGAGCCACGCCAGCATGTTGGGATGAGAGCCTGGAAGTCACGGGACGTGACCCGCGGGGAGTTCAGGAGCTGTAGAGGCGTTACTAGACCGTTTTATCCGGGGTTCGTCCCCGAACTTGGCCTGGGCCAGAACACCGATGGGCCTGCTCAACTATATGCACATGCACAGGACACGCATATAGTTCAAAACTAATGTTGAGCACCACAACAGTAAACTGGGCAGCAACGCAATGAATTGACTTGATTGCACCGCTGCCTCTACTAGACCGCGAAGCCTAGTCACTCTGCTTAGGCTTTGAGGCCGAGGGGTTGCTGGAAGGAGCGTCCCAGTGCCAGTTTCAGGAAGAAGTGCAAGGTGCTCGGAGGGAGGTGGGGGGGGGGGGGACGAGGAGAGGAGAGCGTTATTTTTTTCATTCTATAGAGATACTTAATTAAGGAGGGGCATTATATACAGCTACCTACCTAAAGGGCATTATACACAGCTACCTGAGGGGCAATATACACAGCTACCTAACTGAGGGGTATTACATACAGCTACCTAACTGAGGTGTAATATACACAGCTACCTAACTGAGGTGTAATATACACAGCTACCTAACTGAGGGGCATTATACACAGCTACCTATCTGAGGGGAATTACACACAGCTACCTAACTGAGGGGCATTACACACAGCTACCTAACTGAGGGGCATTACACACAGCTGCCTGAGGGGCATTACACACAGCTGCCTGAGGGGCATTACACACAGCTGCCTGAGGGGCATTACACACAGCTGCCTGAGGGGCATTACACACAGCTGCCTGAGGGGCATTACACACAGCTGCCTGAGGGGCATTACACACAGCTGCCTGAGGGGCATTACACACAGCTGCCTGAGGGCATTACACACAGCTCCTGAGGGGCACTTAACAGCTACTGCCTGAGGGGCATTACACACACTGCCTGAGTGGCATTACACACAGCTGCCTGAGGGGCATTACACACAGCTGCCTGAGGGGCATTACACACAGCTGCCTGAGGGTTAATATAGACAGCTACCTACTTAAGGAGGGTCACTATATACAGGTAGCTACCTAAAGGAGAGTCACTATATACAGGTAGCTACCTAAAGGAGAGTCACTATATATACAGGTAGCTACCTAAGGAGGGGCACTATATACAGGTAGCTACCTAAGGAGGGGCATTATATACAGCTACCTACCTAAGGAGGGGCACTATATACAGTTACTACCTAAGGAGGGCATTATATACAGTCTACTAAGGAGGGGCATTATATACAGCTGCCTACCTAAGGAGGGGCACTATATACAGCTTACCTACACCTAAGGAGGGGCACTATATACATGCCTACACTAAGGGGGGCACTATATACAGCTTAACTACCTAAGTATGGGTGCAACTATTATACAGCAACCTACCTAAGGAGGGGGCACTAGATACAGCATGCCTACCTAAGGGTGGGCACTATAATATCAGCAAATCAGCTACCTAAGGGGGGCACAATACAGCTACCTAAATCCTAAATGGAGGGGGCACTATATACAGCTACCTACCTAAGGAGGGCACTATATACAGCTAAACTACCTAAGGAGGGGGGGACTATATACAGCTACCTACCTAAGGAGGGGCACTAATAACAGCCCGCCTACCAAGGAGGGGCACTATATACAGCTGCCTACCTAAGGAGGGGCACTCTATACAGGTTCCTACCTAAGGAGGGGCACTATATACAGCTACCTACCTAAGGAGGGGCACTATATACAGCTACCTACCTAAGGAGGGGCACTATATACAGCTACCTACCTAAGGAGGGGCACTATATACAGCTACCTACCTAAGAAGGGGCTTTAAATACAGCTAGCTACCTACCTACGGAGAGGCATTATATACAGCTACCTAAGAAGGGGCATTATATACAGCTACCTAAGAAGGGCAATTATATACAGCTACCTACCTAAGGAGGAGCATCATATACAGCTACCTTAATACAAAGAGGCACTATACACCGTTACCTACCTACAGAGGGACATTAGCTACCCACGGAGGGCCATTATGTACAGCTACCTACCTAAGGAGGGAACCTATATACCTACCTACTGACCAAGGGGGCCTATATGCCTCAATACTTATTGGGGAGCCTATATACTTATTTAATATAAACACTACAGAAATTATGACAGCATAGAAATAGTTTATACAGAAATAGGGAACGGGTAAGGAGCTACCAGAAAAGTGAAGATTCTTTAACATGGGTGTGGTACATTCTACAGAGATGAATCATGGCCGGGAGAAGTCATTGCGGTCTGGGCAGAAAGGAAAAAAAAAAAAAAAAAAAAAAACACATGGGGAAAACGACCACCGATTAGAAAATCACATCAAATGTGAGTCACTCACTATAAGTACACTAAAATCACTTCTATGTCAGCAGAGCATGTGTACAACTGACAGTCACTATGTGGTGCTTGTATGTGGTCATGGTAGCGGTATTATTTGGTCCGGCAGTGTTGGGATTTATGGTAGTGGTATTGTGGTATTTGTTTTATTAACAGTATGATGGTAATGTGTGGTATATTTGCTCCATGTACAGGTGTATTATTTGGGGACTATATTATTTAGAGACATTACACTATTATACATAAATGACTGGTTTTGAAGAGGCAATTTTGTTGGTGCCGACTTATATTTTTTACAATGTAGTGCCGAGGTAAAGGACAGGATCTATATGGATTTTGTGGAAAATTAGTCACCGAAACATACTTTTTTTTTAATCTGTAAAAATACATGCAGCAGCTAACGATGTGGTGTGAAAAATACTGTGAACTACGCCCTACTGAGAAAAACATAACACAGAGTGCCCCGACCCTGGATGGTTTAGGACCCTAGCAAAGCCCCTGCACAGTGGCAGAGGACGGTTAGGTAAGAATGAGTTTGTTTTTTTTGGACCAATTTGGCCCCAACAGAATTTTTTTTTTTAAATCGACACCCCTTTAAAGCAGGATTTCTAAATAAAAAGCAGAGTAAATCTTGACCAGATTCCTTGCCCCACCTACATACAGTGTTTGACAGCCTACCTTATTTCAGTGTGCGTACATAGCAAACTGTTAATCACTGTATGTGGATGGGGCAAGCAGGACTTTCAGTTCATATACTGCTCTCAAATAGGCTAGCATAAACCACCCGACAGGTTCCCTTTCAGTTTTCACAAATTTATTAGGACACAATTTTGCTCTTCATGTAGATGAGACTTTGCCGACTTCCAACTAACTATAAATACAGAATACCTGTGATGCAGATTAGGTTTTGAGAGTTACAAGGTAAAACTGCCTGTTAAATTTGTATAATTTTCCTTTCAAGATCACCTCTATTCAGGCTGAGAATAGTTGTAAAGGAAAGCAGAACAACAAGATGCTTGGTGCTCAATGAAAAGACCTTCACACAGGCCGACGTGTTCTACCTGAAGTAGGAATGATTATTTAATCACTCATCCCTCAAACAGTTTGTATTATGTCAGCAGCACATCCCTTGTTTATATGGGGACATATGTTAGCCAACAAACACCTTCTGCTCAGTTGAATGATTCGATCAGCTGACAAACAAGTGTTGGTTAGTCAGGAGCACCATTACGCTGCCAGATGATTGGGTTCTTGAATGTTCTTAAAAACATTTGTGTCTAGTCATTGACCCGTATAAAAAGGATTATTCACCTCATAAAAAAAGCATTGTGACAGGTCCTGGTTCCCCAGCAAAAACAAGAAAAAAAAAAAAAAAAGAAAAAAGGAGGCTCTACTGCTTTTGGATCCAGCACCACTATCTCTACAGTCTCCTGTTGACAGGTCGTCACTGCTGCATCGATCACAAGCCACTAACTTACATCATTGTTTGGAAGTGAACAGCTCCAAACACTGATGTAAGTACAGGCACGTGACCAATGCAGCCAATCAGTGGCCGCAGCGGTGACATTCCACTTTGGAAATGACGGCGTGCCAACAGAAGACCAGAGACTGGAGGAAGGCAAGTATAATGTCTTCTTTTTTTATTTTTTATTTACTGGGGGCCATGGACCTATGTCAATACTTTATGAGGTGGATAACCCTTTATGGACTTGTTTTATGCTAGATATGCAAAATAGCCTAGAGGATAACCTGGGGCATTGAGACCAGAGTTCCCTTTTTTCTCAAAGAAAGGTATTTTGCACAGTTTTGCCTAAGGAGCATAGGCCTAAAAGCCCCTTATTAGATGGATGTCTGTAGGGACAATAAGTGTCTTCCCAGATTTTTCCTAGGGACTAATTTCTGAATAAATAATGCTGTCTTTACAGAGAACATTCTTGTTATCCATTAAAATGTTCATGATGGTTCTCTTGATTTTCTTTCCCATGTCAATAGCAACAAGCCAACTTGATAAAAGGCAAATAGACACCAAATATACTGCTATGCTTTAACCATCTGCTAAACGTCAAAATAATATGTGTTCAATAATAAAGGGATAAGATAAAGCCCTTATATCGCTGAAGAAATGAAAATCATGTTCACATCTAGGAACCTTTAATACATCTTTAATAATCTGTAATGCACAACTTCTCCTGTTGGGCAAACCGCTACAACTTACTAAATTCATTACCAAGTTTTTTTTTTTTTTTAAATAAAAGCCCAAAACATGTAGTATACAAACCATACATAATAAAAATATTGATATTTGAGAAGTACTATAAGAACCTTAGTTATAAATAAGTCATGGGTGCTCAGGACTAATCCTACAAATACTACACATCTGTGTAGTTCCTTTACAAGAACAGAAAACTGAAAATAAGGTCAGTGCCAGTAACATTACAAGACAGACACTAAGGGGGCCTGACTGAGCCTACTGACTATAATGCGGTCAGTTAAACCTCTATCATAGTGCCCATCATTGAATGGACAAAATAAAGCAGCACGCTGCAATGTTTTCTTAATTTTTTTAGGCTATCTGCGACGGAGGCTCCTGATAGAACTTCTGACACCAAAATGAACATAGCCTAAAGGTGAGGATATTTCATAGAAATCTACATCCATCACATAATCCAGCAATTTCTATATTTATTATCACATTGTGATGCTTTTTTAATGAGAATTCTGTTTTAACATTATGACAAACCAGCTTCAAAACTGATCCGATCCAGGATAAAGGACAAGATTTAATGTCAAGTGAAAAATAAGCATGCATTAAGATTTGGCTAGAATTTAAACACATATATGACGTGATTTGCAGTGAGTGCATTAGAACCCTGGTCAGGACAGGACATGCGACCTTAATATGAATGTTAAAATAGTCCCAGTTATTAGGCTACAGACTACATTCATCGTACCTGGCATAATTTTACCTAATTACATAATTTTCCCTCTGTAACTTTTTCTTAAAGGGGTTTTCTCACCACAAAGATTAGCTTTAACCATTTAGGCAAAGGTATCAAATAAATACTTTGCTCTTTTGATTTTGAGACAGAGGAGATATCTAGCTTGTGTACACAAGTTTCTCTAGGTTACCGACCACCTCTCTCTGTTCATATTGTTCCTTGTACAACCATGGTGACCCCCTGCTTAGTTTAATTTCCAGCACAAGAGCTTGTTTATCTATGTTCCTGACAAGCTTTAACCCTTTAGAGCTCTATAGCCTAGTATACTAGTTTACAAACATCCAGCACTAATGTCCCTCCAACAGGATCAGCTAGGAATAGCAGAGCTGATATGTCAATAACTACTGTAGACCTGCCCACAGCCTAAGCAGGAGGTGAGACTCCGAAGCTGGCCGTGTCTCTGTGAAACAGCATGGCAAGACAAACCTTTTAACCAACATATTACGGCAGATTTAATAATTTTGTATAAAATGCTAAACAGTTTAAGTATGTGCCAAATTTATCAAAGTGGTTCACGCGGTTTTAAGAAACAGCCCCTTTCCTCAAAGCCATAACCCTTTATCATATGAGGCACACAAAAAATGTGTCTAACACTAGATGTGTCAAACTGCACTAAATTTTGGCACATTTTACAACAGATTTGAAGTGTAATTTTATAGTACATGCAGTTAGGTACATAAATATTTGGACAGAGACAAAAATTTTCTAATTTTGGTTCTGTACATTACCACAATGAATTTTGAACAAAACAATTCAGACGCAGTTAAAGTTCAAGCTTTCAGCTTTAATTCATAGTTACATAGTACGGTTGAAAAAAGACACGTGTCCATCAAGGTCAACCAAGGGTGGGTTGAACAAAATGATTGATAAAAATGTGATAAACTAAAGCATTTATAAACACAATCCCTTTATTTCAGGGGCTCAAAAGTAATTGGACAAATTAAATTATTGTAAGCAAAATATTATTTTCTAACACTTGGTTGAAAACCCTTTGTTGGCAATGACTGCCTGAAGTCTTGAACTCATCGACATCTCCAGATGACGTGTTTCCTCCTTTTTAATGCTTTGCCAGGCCTTTACTGTAGTGATTTTCTGTTGCCATTTGTGGGCCGGTCTGAAGTTTGGTCTGTAACATGTGAAATGCAGGCTTAATTGGGTTGAGATCGGGTGACTGACTTGGTCAGTCAAAAATATTCCTCCTCTTTGCTTTAATTATCTCCTGGGTTGCTTTCGCTTTATGTTTAGAGTCATTGTTCATCTGGATTATGAAAGGTCGACCAATCAGTTTGGCTGGATTTGAGCACACAGTATGTCTCTGAATACCGAAGAATTCATCCGGCTGCTTCTGTCCTGTGTCAAATCATCAACAAACACTAGTGACCCAGTGACACTGGCAACCATGCATGCCCAAGCCATCACTCTGCCTTGGTAGTGTTTTACAGATGATGTGGTATGCTTTGGATCGTGAGCTGTACCACCCACGCCTTCACCATACTTTTTTCTTTCCATCATTCCGGTAGAGGTTGATCTTGGTTTCATCTGTCCAAAGACAGATGTTTTAGATGTTTGGTGTTTTTTTTTTTTTTTTTTTTATAAAAGTCCAATCTAGCCTTTCTATTCTCGAGGCTTATGAGTGGCTTGCACTGTGCAGTGACCCCTCTGTATTTACTTTCATGCAGTATTCTCTTTATGGTAGATTTGGATATTGATACGACTACATCCTGGAGAGTGTTGTTCACTTGGTTGCATACTTGAAACAGACCAAAGTGGTTACTTCGATTCCTGCTAAGATTCAAACTTTATTTTCCAAACACATAGTGTACAAAAGGTAAAACACCAAAATGTACAGACACCACTTGGTTGGCTGTTGTGAAGAGGTTTCCCTTCACAATGGAAATTATTCTGCAATCATCAACCACTGTTTTATGTGGGCGTCCAGGTCTTTTTGCAATGATGATTTCACCATTGCTTACTTTCTCTCTCCGGATGTACCAAATTGTAGATTTTGTCCCTCCTAATATTGTAGCAATTTCTTGGATGGGTTTTATCTGTTTTGGCAGCTCTAGGATGGTTGTTTCACCTGCATGGAGAGCTCTTTTGACTGCATGTTTTCTTCACCGCAAAATCTTCCAAATGCAAGCACCACACCTCAAATCAACGCCAGGCCTTTTATCTTCTTAATTAAGAATGACCTTACAAAGGAATTACCCACACTTGCCCATTAAACAGCCTCTGAGTCAATTGTCCAATTTCTTTTGGTCCCTTCAAAAACAGGGTGGCTCATGTTAAGGAGCTGAAACGCCTAAACCCTTCATCCAATTTTTATGTGGATACCCTCAAATAAAAGTTGAAAGTCAGGACTTAATGTCCACATCCATTATACAACTATAACTTGAATATGTTTCAGTAAACAGGTAAAAAAAAATTGTCTCAGTGTCCAAATATATATGGATCTAACTGTATACATAGTATAGTATATAATCTAGTGCATTGAGTCCCATGATCACTGTCAGTTAACTGATCCACAGGCAATTTGACTGCTGATCAAAACTATGTTCAAAAGGGCTAAGCAAAATCTTAAATCTTTTTTTCTAATGTTGCAGTACTGAATAGTCATGCCGTTTATTAATTTAATATTTCACCACTGGTATCATGAAAGCAAAGTCAAAATGACTTTCAAATGGTAAGATGCATCACAAAAAAGAAGAAAATTAAAATAATTATGTTCCAGGGTTTCCATTTTAAAGAATTACAGCGAAATAAGACTACAATGAAGCAAATAAATATTACTAGACACAATGATTACAAGAAAAACCAGAGGGCGAGGTGCCCTGATCACTGCTAAGCTAGTCGTATCCAATCGATGCAATATGTGGGAGGCAATTCAAATGCTAATTTTTAATTTAACTGCTGTAAAAAAACAATATTGCAAGTCATTATGTTTTAACTCTATTCGTCGACCACAGTATTCCATACACAAAGAATTCTATAATTTATCTTAGACTTCCTGCATCTGCTTTGTAAAATTGCAAAGGGCTTCATCGTATTTGCATACCGACACGTCTATATGAAATTTTAATACTGCCATATAATACAAGCCCTGGAATAAATTCATTCCAAGTCTGCCGTTCTTGAAATGCTGTTCTCCATGTATTGTCATTTTAATAATTTACGTATTATTCTTGCCCTGTGCTGAACGGTCACAGAACAGATTGTTTCGTTTCTAGAGCACAGGTAGATTCTGTCTAACTACATTTGTGTCTGCATCCAGCTTCCAGGCATTGTGCAGTGGCCAATCGCTTTTCAATAACCAGGCCTCAACACAATACACAGAGCGAAAAGTAGGCGATGTGTGCAGCAAAGGTTTCTATAAACGGCAGCACGCAAGCAAATGTTTCAGTAAAGTAACAGAAACTTAGAAACTGAGAATGCCAGATAAAGAAATGTAAGGCTATGTCTGCACAGCACAGAGATACTGTCGGATAGACTACAGCACAGGTTTTCCATTGTTGCCTATGTAGCACGGTGTACCGTCTGTACACTGTGCTGCACAGGCAGCATTGAAAGACCCATGCTGTAGTCTATACAGCGCATGTTTTTAATTAAAAAGGCCAACAGCAAAAAACCTAAAACCGACCACGGTTCTTGCACAAATTAGTGACCAAAACCGCGGTCCAGCATATGACAAAAAGCCGCCAGCTTTCCAATGTTTTCTGTCCTATGCTATGTGGCCCTAGTCTAACCTAGTAGGGTGGTCCTCAAACACACCATAAGTCACTACCACTTCTATCTACACTTTTATCATATGCATTCAGATTTGATATTTCTCAAATCATGATAGAACGCATTAATCACAAGCAGTAACAAATTAAATATCAGCACAGGACATCATGATAATTGCATGAAAAGAACAATATTTGCCTTTCTGGTAAATGGATATGCCTCTAAGTAATACAATTAATGTACAGTCTATTAAATATGAATGACACGGATAGTGTTAACATTTCATGGCATTTCATACAAGCACACTGAACAAATAGTAACTCTATAGGGAAACTTCTGTTCTGTAACAGTTTAATACAGGAAAAAACATATTACTAAACCTGATACATTGGATGGCATTGGGGGTCTCTGCATCTTCACCGTAGGACCCTCCTGGAGATGGGTACTGAAAATGTACAGCTCTCCATAATTTTTTTTACTGACCAATGGTTGAACTTTTTTCCAGTTTAAATGTTTTTTTTCATGTTTACAAAATGATCATTAGTGAGTGTGGTAGGTTGAAAAAGAGAAAAAAAAAAAATCACCATTTAAACCGGCTCTGTTTCAACGCCGCTGATGTCTCTTCCGGTGCCCCCACTTTTGTCATCATGATCAATACTCATCTGACACTTCATCTAAAGGCCTAAATGGTCACGTGCCATGTGTCCAGAAAGAGACTGCTGTGGCCTGCAAATAGCTGCAGTGTCACATGAGCAATGAATGCAACATTGGCCAGGAGCGGAACACAACAGGTTTTAAAAAAGGTAAGAGGTTTTTTTTTCTACTTTATAATCTCTCTGACTAGCTGACAAGCATTTTGTATAGTGGAAAACCCCTTTAAGGCAAAATAACCTGACCAGGGTCAGTCCTGAAGTCAACTACACTCACTTAGATATTGTGTAAGTTAAAGATTTTTTAGGTAGGATACTAAAAGAGGTTTGTTCCCAAGAAACAGACACACCTAGGTTTATAAACTATGTCTTGTATTGCAATCCAGGACTAAGGGCCCATAGCGTGGTGTGAAACAATCGACATGGGTACTTTTTTTTGAACACACTTTAATGGGTTGTAGTTAAAGGGGTTTTATCGTTACAAAGATCATGTCTCGGATTATGGGGACAGTAAAAATAAGCACTTTTGTAATTGGGTTACATTACCTCAGTCACTTGGTTTAGCAGATATGAGCTTTTCTGTAAATCTGTGTTCTACCTCTGCTGTTGCTGGTCGGCCACGTCCCCTGGTCGGATCCCGCCCCCCAGACACGCCCCCTGCGCTGTGATTGGCTGGCTGACATTTCATTCAGCCTGTTGGGATAGGCCCCTAAACAGGAAACACCCCAGCCACGCCCCCTGCACTGTGATTGGCTGCCTGCACACTGTGTGTTTCCTCCCCTCTGAGCTGTTAAAATAGATAGTGAAACCAAGGTCTGCTGGCTCTATGTACATCTCCAGCTCTAGGATGATGATCTGGGCAAAAACTGCCTGTTTAAAGGGCTTTTGCCAAGAGGTTGATTCACCTCCTCACAGGTCCAGTCCTTAAGCTGCAACTTTGAAAAGAGGGCGTTCTGTTCCTCAGATCTATTGCAAGCCCCGCCTCCGTATGACCTCATCTGTAGTGTATAACATAAGGATTCAACACAGCATTTGTACAAGCTGTATGTGTAGTGTAGTGCTTAGCTGATCCACTCTGCAAGACAGAGGTTAGGAGTTCAAGCCCCATCAGTAGTTTTTTTTATTTTTTTTATTTTAGAAATTGTACACATATGTAAAGATATGAAAATATACATGTAGACATCTATAATTTTATTTATATACACACACAAAGCTCCCCTATATAGTGTCCTCACAGTAGTCACACCAAGCACTTCCAACATATGTGAAACAATGCATATACTCTGGGGGATGAGACATGATATAGAGGCGCTATGTATGTGTATATATATCATTATAGAGATTGACATATATATTTTAGGTCTCTCTACATATGTGTAGAATTTAGGGGGGAGGAGGGAAATACTCTGTGAGGGACTATAACTCCCAACCCCTTCCTTGTAAAGCCAAAGCCCTACCAGTACACTACCAGCCCAAGCTAGTTATAGGTTGAGCAGGGTCTTCTCTCAAAGCTGATTGCTTCTCCCCCCCATTGATTTCACTCACATGTCACTGACAGCAAGCAGAGATCTTTACTTGAAGCTGACATTTGTCCTTGTAGTCGAGTAAAGATCTCTGCCTGTTGTCAGTACAATTTGGGTGAACACCACTAGAACAGAAGTAACAGCTGCTGGCTTTCAGTGTAATTTGTGTGTAAACTAAGAGATATAACAGCTGCTTGCTGGAGGTTGTGGAGTCTGAAGGCTGCAGACATAAGCATGCAGGAGGCTACAGAGCTGTTATATCCAGACAAGCTTCTGCTTCTACTGCCTAACCCAGAATGATGATGTCACAGGTCTTCTGGGAGGAGAGAGACACGCCTCCTGGGAGGGGGAGACACCCCTCCTGGGAGGGGGAGACACGCCTCCTGGGAGGGGGAGACACGCCTCCTGGGAGGGGGAGACACGCCTCCTGGGAGGGGGAGACACGCCTCCTGGGAGGGGGAGACACGCCTCTGGATTTCAAACTCAATCTCAGAGAATTAGCAGAACAGCACTAACAGCTCAAACGATAAAACTCCTTTAAGCTTGAGCATTAGTTTTATACTATGTTCAGTAGTGTCGCACTTTCTACAGATCCCTGAATTACCAACTTGAAGTATTCTGTGCACTGTGGCTACATGTGGGATGCTGTGATCCAGATAATTTGGTGAGAGGAGTTGTTCTTTTTGTTTCTATTCAAAGCTATGGCAGTCCAACCCAATTCATTTAAATAGGGGAGAACTGCAAAAACAGCCATGGCTCCTGAATAGATAAGATGCTGCTTCTGGAGGAAAATGCTTCCTATCTTAGTAACCCTAAATCCAATGCTGGCTTTGAACATTTATTACAACATGATGTGCAGTGCATTTTGAAGACTGCTTTGCATACCATCAAGGTGATCATTTTCCCTTATTGTGAGCCAAAGAATGGGTTATATACTGCTAGTGTGCGTGCACACTCTTTTACTGGCATAGTATAGACCAGAATGTAAAGTGGCTGTGTCCACAGGGCCTTCAGACCTATTCGAAGCTGCAATCAGTTGTTATAGAAATACAACGCAGGTTGATGAATGAATGAAGACTAACTTTCTTTTCACAGAACAGATGTCACATAACTTACCGACGCTATAGAGAATTTCCTATAGCTGCCTCAGACATACTGAAATTGTAATCAGACAGAAAGCATAGTGGTTGCTAGGAAAGTATAGCGTTGAAAGCTTATAATGCTACACAGTGGCGAAACTAATCGCCATAGCAGCTGCTACTGGGCCCACTGCCACAGGAGTGCATCCTCAGTCTCCGGGACTGCGTGGCTTGATTAACTGCTCAAGTCTTCCTTCTAGTAGGTTTAAGGCCTCAGGTGTCGGCTGCTAGTGCTTGGAGAAGCCAGCCCAACATCGGGAGTGAGAGGCAAGTTAATTATGTTTTTCTTTTTTCTTTTCTAATGGGACCCACCTACAGCTTAACTAGCTACCTGGGGCCCACCTACAGCCTACCTTCCTGGGACCCACCTATAGCGTATGTAGCTACCTGGGGCACACCTATAGCGTACCTAGCTACCTGGGGCCCACCTACAGCGTACCTAGCTACCTGGGGCCCACCTACAGCGTACCTAGCTACCTGGGGCCCACCTACAGCGTACCTAGCTACTGGGGCCCACCTACAGCGTACCTAGCTACCTGGGGACACCTACAGCGTACCTAGCTACCTGGGGCCCACCTACAGCGTACCTAGCTACCTGGGGCCCACCTACGGCCTACCTTCCTGGGACCCACCTACAGTGTACCTAGCTACCTGGGGCCCACCTACAGCGTACCTAGCTACCTGGGGCCCACCTACAGCGTACCTAGCTTCCTGGGACCCACCTACAGCCTACCTTCCTGGGGCCCACCTATAGCGTACCTAGCTACCTGGGGCCCACCTATAGCGTACCTAGCTACCTGGGGCCCACCTATAGCGTACCTAGCTACCTGGGGCCCACCTATAGCGTACCTAGCTACCTGGGGCCCACCTACAGCTTACCTAGCTACCTGGGGCCCACCTACAGCGTACGTAGCTACCTGGGACCCACCTACAGCGGACCGAGCTACCTGGGACCGAGCTACTGCGTTCCTAGCTTCCTGCGGCCCACCTACAGCGTACCTAGCTACCTGCGGCCCACCTACAGCGTACCTAGCTACCTGGGGCCCACCTACAGCGTACCTAGCTACCTGGGGCCCACCTACAGCGTACCTAGCTACCTGGGGCCCACCTACAGCGTACCTAGCTACCTGGGGCCCACCTACAGCGTACCTAGCTACCTGGGGCCCACCTACAGCGTACCAGGATAACCGGGGCCCACCTACAGCGTACCTGGATAACCGGGGCCCACCTACAGCATATCTAACTACCTAGGGCATCACCTACAGCCTACCTAGCTACCTGGGGGATCACCTACAGCATATTTAGATACCTGGGGCCCATCTACAGCATACCTAGCTACCTGGGGATCACCTACAGCCTACCTAGCTACCTGGGGGATCACCTACAGCATATTTAGCTACCTGGAGATCACCTACAGCCTACCTAGCTACCTGGGGACGGCCTAAAGCCTACCTAGCTACCTGGAGACCACCTACAGCCTACCTACTGAGGGCCTATCTACCTACCTGTGACTATGTACAGTGGGGAATAAAAGTATTTAGTCAGCTACCAATTGTGCAAGTTCACCCACTTAAAAAGATGAGAGAGAGGCCTGTAATTGACATCATAGGTAGACCTCAACTATGAGAGACAAAATGAGAAAACAAATCCAGAAAATCACATTGTCGGATTTGGAAAGAATTTATTTGCAAATTATGGTGGAAATTAAGTATTTGTTCAATAACAAAAGTTCATCTCAATACTTTGTTATATATCCTTTGTTGACAATGATAGAGGTCAAACGTTTTCTGTAAGTCTTCACAAGGTTGGCACACACTGTTGCTGGTATGTTGACCCATTCCTCCATGCAGATTTCCACTAGAGCAGTGGTGTTTTGGGGCTGTCGCTGGGCAACACGGACTTTCAACTCCCTCCAAAGGTTTTCTATGGGGTTGAGATCTGGAGACTGGCTAAGCCATTCTAGGACCTTGAAATGCTTCTTACAAAGCCACTCCGTCGTTGCCTTGGTGGTGTGCTTGGGATCCTTGTCATGCTGAAAGACCCAGCCACATTTTATCTTCAATGACCTTGCTGATGGAAGGAGGATTGCACTCAAAATCTCACGATACATGGCTCCATTCATTCTTTCATGTACATGGATCAGTCGCCCTGGTCCCTTTGCAGAGAAACAGCCCCAAAGCATGATGTTGCCACCCCATGCTTCACAGTAAGTATGGTGTTCTTTGGATGCAACTCAGCATCCTCTCTCCTCCAAACACGACGAGTTGTGTTTCTACCAAACAGTTCTACTTTGGTTTCATCTGACCATATGAAATTCTCCCAGTACTCTTCTGGATCATCCAAATGCTCTATAGCAAACTTCAGACGGGCCCAGACATGTACTGGCTTAACCAGGAGTGGCACATCTGGCACTGCAGGATCAGAGTCCCTGGTGGCCTAGTGTGTTACTGATGGTAGCCTTTGTTACGTTGGTCCAAGCTCTCTGCAGCTCATTCACTAGGTCCCCCCGTGTGGTTCGTGGATTTTTGTTCACCGTTCTTGTGATCATTTTGACCCCACGGGGTGAGATGTTGTGTGGAGCCCCAGATCGAGGGAGATCATCAGTGGTTTGGGAGGTCTTCCATTTTCTAATTATTGCTCCCACAGTAGATTTCTTCACACCAAGCTGCTTGCCTATTGCAGATTCAGTCTTCCCAGCCTGGTGCTGGGCTACAATTTTGTTTCTTGTGTCTGAGAGAGCCAGAAATCTTGCTTGTTTGTAGGTGACCAAATACTTATTTTCCACCCTAATTTGCAAATAAATTATTTCTAAATCAGACAATGATTTTCAAGATTTGTTTTCTGATTTTGTCTCTCATAGTTGAGGTCTACCTATGATGTCAATTACAGGACTCTCTCTCATCTTTTTAAGTGGAAGAACTTGCACAATTGGTGGCTGACTAAATACTTTTTTTCCCCCACTCTGTACACACACTAATATAGGGAAAGCTGTCAATCACTGTATGTGGGCAGGGTAAGCAGCACTGCTACTGTCACTTAAGGAGTCCGGTCAGAATTTACTTTGCTTTTACTCAGAAATCCTGCTCCAAGTCAAACCTAAATATCAAAAATCTAAGCTTCTTTCCTACTGTCATTTCCTCTCAGGTAGGGTGGCATAAACCACCTGACAGGTTCCTTTTCATGTGTATTTTAGTCATCAGCAAAGCTGTCATTCACTGGAGAGCAGAAGTGATTCTTTTAGCTTCAGTATTAGACTACTACCACACCAGCATTTATATCCATCAGCAGTGACTAAGTGAATGAATTTAAGAAAGCCTAACATGACATTTGTCTGATTTATCCGTTAAAGCAACTGTATAATGTGTTCCTGCCTCGCTGATTTTAACATGACAAAGATGTTTACAGCATGGTATCAAAATCTAAATCCATTCCCTGAGATATACAGCACCTTCAAAATAGCCATGTGATAGAGAGGTTCCAGTACAACAGTGTCCATGATACAAAACTTATGAAGATGAAGTGCCAAGACAGTACCGCTTGTTCCTTCTACAAAGTAACCATGTTTGATTCGGAAACAGGACAAGAGTGGAAAAGACAACGTGTGCAGCAGAAAAGAGAAGGAAGAAAAGTAAAGGGTGAGATGTCAGGGGAGTGTGTGAGAGGGAAAGAAGTACTAAATGATGGAGAAAGGTGGTCAACCAGAATACTAATCAAGAGTATATTAACGAAGGAGGGAGAGCTTGCAATGACGAAGAAGAGAGTGAAGAAAAAGCAAGAAAGCAGGTGCAAGAAGGGAAGTGAAATCGAGCACTGGAGTGGGAGAAAAGTAGCAGAAGAGTATACCAGGGGCAAAAAGCAATGGGAGAAGGCATGCAGATAAGACGGGAAGCAAATATGGCACTGATGCTCTAAATTAATAATGCAAATTGTACCGCAAAAAGGACTACATGGAGAACACGTATCTAGACTAAAAAGGGCGCAGCCAAGTAGAAATGGAACTTGGTTTCAAATGCAAAACTATGTGACAAATTTGGCACAAAATATTGTCTGAAACTAAGCCAACCAACCAGTGCTATGAACTTAGATAAGATTGTCCAACAACCCGGCAAATTTATCAAACCTCATGAGATACTGTGAAGAATTTGATACATCTCTAGAGTAGGTTTATACCGTATTGGACAGGATTAGAAAACATACCTCAGTCATGCTGAAGGAAAACTCCCATCCAGTCTTACAATTAGCCACAATTATCATAGTGTTGATAAATCTGATGTAGTTTATAACTACCTAGTCTAACTTTGTACCACAATTAAGTTGTCTTACTTTTACACCGTGACAAAATTCTGGTGCATTTTAAATCAAAGCCCCCTTTTGCACAAACCATGCCCTTTAACCAAGACCACACCCCTTTGTCAGATGAGGCGCATTAGTGTCTGAAAACGGTCTAAAACACATAGTAAATGTGGTGTAAAGTATTTAAGACGTTATTTTTTTGCAAATTGTGCTAGAATTCTGGCGAAACTGCCTTAATAAATGTGCCAAACTGTATTTTTTTTGACTATAGATGCACTTTTTCTCAAGATACTCTTTTCATTTTGTAGTAATCATGGGTTTGGCACTGCCAAAACCACGGTTTTCTTTAAGTTCTGCCAATTAAAAGACTGATCAGCATAAGGGCCCGTTTACACGGCAATGGACAAATACCGGTCGGGGGGTGGGGTGGGGGGGCGGCTTTTCTCCGCGATGAGAATGTGCATGTAGAATGTCTTTCGGGGCGGGAAAACCCGCGGCTGGAAAAAAAAAAAGGCCCTCCGGGCGGAAAAACCCGTGGCATGTGGGACCATGGCCCCCTAATTTTTTCCAAAAACAAATGCCAGAGGGACCCTCGGTTAATCCCCCAGCAAGCGTTAGTTAGAATGGTATGGGGTAAGGGGAAGGGGAATTCCAATTCCTATAACTTTCTTATTAGAACCAACCCCAATGCACAGGGCATCACATTAGACCACCAGGATAATTATGAACCCCTTGTTTTATCCTAGATCAATGAAAATGATGGCAGTAGCTTAGACCACCAGGGAATAAAAATGTCAGCCCCTCCACTACTCTAGACCACAAGAGCTGGTGGTGTTAAGTCTTTTACTACCTTAGTCCACCAGGAAAGTATTAAAAGGGTTTCCTCACTTTGCTGTTTCACAGCGTCACAGTCAGCTTCAGACCCACACTGCTTGCTCCAGTTGTGGGTGGTTCTAAAGCAGTGATTAGCATACCAGCTCTGCTATTCTTAGCTGAGCCTGTTACAATGAGATGACTGCAGGAGATTTAATGAGAAACTGTCACATAGATTATGCCCCCTTTGCTGAGGGCAGAACAAGCTACTGTCAGACCTGCTGTTTCCAGCACTGTGCCCCTTACTCTGTAAAAGGCTGTAGTTTTCATGTATTTAATGCTCAAATCTGCCGTTTTCAGCCAGAAGAGTCATTCGAAGAGTCCTTCAAAGAGTCAGTTTTTTTCAAACTCGGCCAATCAGAGGCTAGCCCCGCCCACCTCAACTGATAAACCTATTACTGTGAATAGGGAGAAACATGTGAATAACTGTCAGTGGGCGGGGCTAACACCTGCTCATGAAAAGATTTGAGCATTAAATGCACTAAAACTACAGCATTTTACAGAATAAGGGGCACAGCGCTGGAAAACAGCAGGTCACCACTAGCTGTGCTGCCCTCAGCAAGAGGGGCATAACCTTTGTGACAGGTTGACTTTAATCTGTAGGAAACAAAGCTACAGACTTCCCAGGCGTGAAAACAATTGCTTTTCAAAAGGTAAACAAGTAAAAAATCTAATCTTGTTAGAAATAAAGACTTTGCTCTGTCCGACCATGATGACCTCACTCCATGCTCTTCTGTCGAATCAGGAAGGAAAATATGGGCGGTAACTTAGAGACACTTATCTGCACTAAGAGCAAATAAAATCGATCATCTCCTGATCAGCGTTATATCAAAAGAATAATGTATTTGGTAAAAGTCTTCATTTACCTGTCCATACAAGCTTAACGATAATCTTTTTAGTCAAAAACACCCTTTAATTAGTCTTAATTAATTATTATTTTCTTATTCTGTTAGTCTGCGATTGTTTAATAAACTATTATTACCAATATGTTGGACAAACACTGAAAAGTGTAACATGCCGAACAAACTGAAGCATCTCCAGAGATAACAGCTGCCCATGTTTAAGTAACTGTTTTTGTGAATAATTTAATGTACAGTTCTTGTTTTTCTGTTTAGCAGTAACATCATATGCAGTAGTCACTTACCTCTTTAAGGATTCTCTCATTGAAGAACTGCTGCAGCTTCTCATTACAGTAGTTAATACAAAACTGTTCAAAACTGTTGTGTTCAAAGTATTCTGAAAATATAAGAGCAACAGCCAGTTTTAGATTTTCTCCCTATCATTTAAAAACAATGACAAATGGATCTCTGGAACAGGTTTATAGATCACTTCAGTTTTCCTAATGTGGGGCATATCCCGATAACATCATGAGAAGGAAATTATTTGTAAGGAAACACCCTAAGTGTCTTCTGGGGACTACATAAATGTGAACTTGTGGAGTTGTATGATAAATGTGGACAAACGCATGACATTTGGACAAAGTTATGACATTTATTCATGTTCAAAGTGGGGTTGGAAATGGGGTTCTCTTGTTTGGACGATCCATACTTGCTAGAGGCAGACCATGACAAACTGATAAAGTGTCCCACCAATCGACTATGAACTGTTCGAAAATCTCACAGCAAGTTCTTCCATTAGCTGTGGCACTAGTCAGACAATGAACTCCAAGACCAATAAGTGGTTTTAACCACTCAGTTCAGGATGTGTAGAGCGCTAAAGTTTACACCCCCTGAGCAGTGGTGACAATCCTGTAGAGTGCAAAGGCTTTCTGCAGACTGTCAAGGGGGCAGTCACCACTTCTCAGAGGGTGTAAACCCATGTAGTCTTACCGGTAATAACTGAGCAGTTGAGATCACCCACTAAAATGGGGATTCCCATTTCCTTAATTAGCTTTAAACAGGTAGGAAAATGTAAATAAAGATTACCACCAAACACATTACTTTTCTTATTTTGCTTCTCTTCAAAGTTAGGAGCAGATCTTATCTCATGCTTTTGTACACAGGCTTTCCTAGTTACTGGCCAGAACTCTTTGCAATCACAAACTATATCAGTGATTGGGATGGTGATGTCACTCCCTATTGTTTTCCTCAATTTGAAAGACAGACGCTTGCTTACATTACTTACTGACAATCTTTAACCCTTTAGAGCTCTGTAGCTTTGTGCATTTCATTTTACAAACCTCCAGTGGTCAGGTCACTGTAACAGGATTAGCTAGGAATAGCAGAACTAATATGCCAACCACTGCTGTAGACCTACCCACTGCCTATGAATTAATTTTTTTAAATAAATGATCCCTTGCAAAAAAAAGTGTTAGGGTAAGTCCACACGGCATGGTGTTTCAGTCGGTTTTCAGATTTTTAATCCGTCTGAAAATGGACTGTCAATCCATATAGGCTTCAATAGAAAATATGAGCGGTTGGCTACACAGCTCGGATTTCTGACATTCGGATTTCAAATCTAAAAAACTTGGAACATGAACGTTTTTCCATTCAGTGTTAGGTCGCAAAATGTAGTGTTCAATAGTTATGGGTGACCTCCCCCCTTTCCATTCAAAAAACAATACTGGTCGGATTCTTTAATCAGAATCTGACCGGTATGTTATCTATGCCGTGTGGCCATATCACAATTTTGAAGTCTAACTGGTCTGACAGGAGAGAACAAGTAATGCAGATTATATCCAACGGACCTATTTCAACCTACTGTATGTGTTACGAAATCAATGTTGTGAACATTATCTAGCAGGCATGTTGAAACCTCCAATTATTCCCATTTTCATTTGGACTACAGAATTTAAGGTATGTGAGATTATATATACAGCTCTGGAAAGAGACCACTGCTAAATTTTCAGTTTCTCTGATTTTTCTCTTCAATGGTATGTATTTTTGAGAAAAATGTACATTTTTATTTTATTATATAAACTACTGACCTGTCTCCGAAATTCAAAGCAAAACATTTTGTATTTATTCGCATTAAATTAGAAATCTTCAAAATAATAATAAAAGCAGAGCTGTCAGACCTCAAATAATGCAAATAAAAGAAGTTCATATTTATTTAGAAACAATAGGACTAATGTTTTAAGTCAGGAAGAGTTCAGAAATCAATATTTTGTGGAATAACCATGATTTTTTTCATTCAAAATCAATTCGTCCTATTCCTAGCACTTGTTTTGCCATCCAGCTTGTCCTATTGCAAGAGGATTGTGAAGAACACAGCAGTGTTTTTTATACTTTACTTCATTAAATAAGATTTGGTTCAGGTGATCACCTAATCAGAAGCACATTAAGTAGAATGAGGTGACTGGCTTGAGAAAAATTTATACATATACACACCATACATTGATATGGATACACATACATCAACACATATTGTCACAACTTTCATTTCTAGGCCAAATGAAATAGAATAGTTGGTCAGATTTTCAACAGCGCTGCATTACTAAACTATACACAGAGAATTAACAAAGTTATCAGCCTAGTTGGAGCCTAAACGTACCATATAATAGGATATATTATATATATATATATAATATATATAAATAAATAAAAGTATATATATATAAATAAAAGTATATATATATAAATAAAAGTATATATATACAATATATATATACACAAAACATACACACACACAACAACAGATATATATGTGTGTGTGCATATATGTACAGAGCTCGGGAAAAAAAATTCATATATATATATATATATAATATTATATATATTATATATATTTTATAATATATAATATATATATATAATATATATATACTATATATACATACACATACATACATATACACACACACACATATATGTCACAACTTTCATTCTCTAGGCCAAATGAAAATAGAAATAGTTGGAGATTTCAACATGCCTGCAAGACAAGACTACACACAGAGAATTACACAACAGTTTATCAAGCCTTGTTGGAGCCGAAACGTTACCATTAGGCATGGAATAAAGCCTTTAATTATTTTTTTTACTATCCTGAGTGCGCGATTTTCCTATTTACTTGATTGTAGACAAGTGAAAGGGGTCTGTTTTGTCGCTGGCACCCAATTTCAATTTATTTTTTTGGGAGGTGCTGCTTTGCCAGCAACAAATATATGTATATTCCCTTTTTTTCTTAACATGAACATATGCATAGTTGCTTCATGTGTATTTTATTTTTTAGACTGGTAGCAAAAGTGGATATTTTCCTCGAAGCCAAAATGTTACAGGCAAAATGTGTTGTGTGTTCCTAATACCAGAGATTTATCTCCTGTATTGATTGCTTGTAAAATATTTTATTGAACTTTCTGCTAAATGCAATCCCCTAGAAGATATCTGTTATGGAGTATACTCAAAATACTCATTTTCTGTCTAAGGATGAAATATTCGAAGCCTCTGCAGCATTCCGTAATGTAGCTTCAGTATTTAAATACCCGTTCTTAAAAATACTCCAAGAACACTAGAAGTTAATTTCTCAGCTTCTGCTAAATGATATGTCAAGAGAAGGACAACTTGTTTTAGAGGAAGAAGAGGTAAATACAATTCTGGTGGCACTACTTGAAATTGAAACTATAAATAAAGATGCAGAAAAATGCAATAGAAAGGATGACATGAATGAGAAAATGGCAACATAATATTAGAACAGGAATAGAGCTGGAAGAGAATGTACTTGGGGAAATAAAACATGGACTGCAGATACATGAGTCACAAAGGTATACTCAAGGGATGTAACACTGGCTGAGAAATCAAAAGGCCTCCTGATGAAAGTCATTTGTTAGAAAGGGCGTTTTCCTGGGGGACACAACTTGTAGCGTTTCCTAGACGTCTTTTGAAAATGTATTACCAAACAGTACAGCTGTATTAAATATATACACTAGAATAAGATATAACTTACAGAGGTGTCAATAAATCCTTAATAAATTAACAGGGGTTTCCAAGACTGAAATATTAAAGGCCTAGTCTCTCAAATCTAAATGCTGGAGTTCATCATCATAAATCATCAATATCACAGGGCTGGAAAACCCCTTTAAAACAGCATATGGGTACTTGAAGTAGGTGGTATACATGACTTAATATTTAAATGTTTTACATCAGAGACCCTTGAACTATAGTTGAGTGTTGTAGTAAGCAAATACTAAGTAATTGACCTAATATTTGGCAGCAAAGGTAAAAATGGAAACCTACATTAGAAAAGGTCAACCAAATCAATAAATTAAAATGGTACATACTGAAAATCAAACACGTATGAAGCACACAAAATACTGACACCTCCTGGTTTCAGCATCACAGGGCCAAACTGTATTGTGAAAAAAAAAAGAGGTATTAGCTTGAGAGTAGTTTTGTCCAAAACATACAAGCTTGCAACCCAGGGAGCATGGGGTGTCAGTATTTTGTGTTGAGCACTTGGTGTATGCTGGGCAACCCACTTCATCTAATGGTATGGGCATCACCAATATGTTGTAAGCAAGCATGGTGCACCACATGTGACCATATGACTGGCACTCTATAGAAGTCAAGTCTGCTGGCATCACAATCACCTCCATCGTGGATAGTGATCGTTTGGGTAGGTTCACACGGCGTAAATGCGGCGCGCATTTCGAGTCGTATTTGCGCTCTAATACGAGCAAGATGAGGCGGAAATTACGGTAATCCTAGTTCCATGGAACTATGGATTCGTCTCCCTCCCTGTGGTACAAAACGATCGTATTGTACGCCCCGTAAGTATGCATGTGCATTACACAATCAACCTCTATCGGGGGATAGTGATCGCTCTGGGTAGACGTTCACACGGCGTAATGCGAAGCACGCATTTCGCGTCGTATTTGAGCTCTAATACGAGCAAGATGAGGCGGAAATTACGGTAATCCATAGTTCTCATAGTGGTTTATCAGTATTTTTGCACTTGAGTAATCTTCTCTGTATGGTACTGTGGCTCTTCTGCATCCTGGTGTACTTGTTTTTTCCTTATGTGCAGTAATGTATTAAGCAACCACTCCAATCATGGGTAGTAGGTGTGTGAGTGATTGTTCTTACATATTCTGCACCTGTAGGGCTTCTTCGCTGTAGCGCTGGGGCTTTAAGTGCCCCTTACTGGGCATAGATTTCTGACCTGCCTCCATAGCAGCAAGTATGATCCTTTTTATGTGATTATACATTTCATCATAATCTTGGACAAATAATGGCATTCATACATATAAATAAAACTGAGAAAGTTGCCACTTACCAAAGCCTGCAATGTCCAAAACACCAATGAAGAAGGAGGAACTCTCAAATGGGAAGCATTGGTTTACCCGGTTAACCACATGATCAAAGAGTCGGCTGTATACTGCCTTTGCCAGTGCATCCCGCGCATTGTTTGCCTGCTCCACTTTAAGGGGCACCCTGAAACGAAAGACAAATATTTTGTGATTGTTCCGCCATCCTAAGGAACTTCCTCATTTAGTAAAACTGATTTGACAGAAGGAGGTGACTCATGGCCCTACACTTAGTCAAGATTTTCTTAAATAATTGGAGATGTAGGTTATTTGATTTTATTGGAAAATATAGAATAGTAAGCATTGATCAATTAACAACTTTCATTAATTAAATTAGGTTTAAGGCATTTACCACTTCAACTATTATTTTTTTAAAATATAAAATCCCTCACTGCTTCCTTTTGACTGAAAAAGGCAATAAACGTAATCTTTCTCAACAGAACTACGAGTCACTTTCACTGTCCATTGCAGTGACACTTTACTGTACCAGAAAGTAATGGTCGACCCAAGCACTAGTAATTTTAAACCTAAGTATGCAATAAACTTTATGCTACAGATCCCATGACAGATGACTACATGATGAAGAGAACCATTACAGAGGATGTCTCACTCACTGTAGTACCTAAAAAAGCACAAATAACCAACTATTCAACATTTCACAATGCAATTTGTATTGCATTTTTTTACCCTGTGATAATTAAAATGATGTCATAACATATGTTGGAAATATTCGCCATTTGCAATCAAGCATGCTTTAACACAATACTCCATGTTTAGGAAGGTGCATGCTGGCATATTCGGATCCGCTCAGTCTATTTCTTGCCTCATATTGGGTTGCAGCTGCATGTTATCGTCTTGTTTTGGTATACGTGCCCTTTAAGGTAGCCCCCAAAATGGAAAAAAATTAGATGGTGGACAATAAAGAGGTCACCACGAGTTACTTCCAGCAGGATGGTGGCAGGTCCCATACGTCATGCATCAGAATGGCTTATTTTTTTTTTTTTTTATTTCCTCTGGGCCTATCACAATAGAGTGAAACCACGGCACTCCAGTTCATGCAAAATGGTGCTATTTATTGATATAGAAAGTGTTTTTCAGCATAGTTTATTAGAACAAAAGTATAGGAGAAATCTAGATGAGTCAATGTTTCGGTTCAGAGAATGAACCTTCATCAGACACGTATCTGGTACGGCATATGAGGCATTACTGGAGAGCGCTTCTAATAAACTATGCTGGTGAATGCTTTCTATATCAATAAATAGCACCACTTTGAATGAACTGGAGTGCTGTGGATTCTCTCTATTCTGTGGACTCTGGATTGGTTATCCTTCCACGAGCACCCAACTGAATCATTACCAAGGCGTGTGACTTCTATTACCTCTGATAATGGGGCTACCAGAAGGCAAGTGTAAAGGAACAAGCCAAGAACACTTGTTAAACTGCAGGCCAATATCCGGCAATAGACACAGTGGATCCAGCTAGACATCTTCCAAAGCATGAAGGATCATATTTAAAGGGGTTGTCTCACTACAAGGATTGCTTTTCATGTTAAAGATCTTGCAAAAACAAGTCACTTTGCAATATGTGTCCATGAGATATCCCCTCTTGTTTGGGATGCATCAGCTACAGACCTGTTTGATCTATCCTGATAGGCTGCCAGCACTGGTTGCTATAGCTACAGACCTGGTTTCTACAGCAGCCTACTAGAAGCTAGTAAACACGCCCCTGAATTCAAAATGAAATCAAGAAAACAGGTCTGAGGGAAGATGAATCAGTGTAGTGAGACAACCCCTTTAAGCATGCATGGATACAAATGGCAGACACTTACACCAAATGTAGTGACTTAACTTTAACTGTCAGAGTAATGTATGCGTATTTCCAGTTCATTGCAATACGCTGAATAGTTTACAAGTTACTTGCGTTTTTGGGTACCACATTGCTTTACACTACAGCTCTGCTTATTGGCTGTCAAGAATGAACACCCTAAGTTCATCAGTAAATTTTAAATTACCATTGCTGTAAGGACAAAATAATGATAGACCAAAAGCATCTAGGGAAAAATAAAATATTACAGTTAACTGCTACACATGTATATAGGTCAGAGAGACTCATGAGGAGATGGCTAACACCCCCTTTAACAACTTCTTTCTCCAGGTCAATAAAAAATTGATATGAGAACATTCGACTAGAATATTAATTTCTCATAATAGGTTGTAACCTTGATTGTAGGGAAAGTTTTTCAACTTCTATTTATACCTAGTGATAAAACAGCTGCAGCTTTCCAACGAGGTATACTTGTAGAACAGAAATGACAAGGCTCATAGCTACATAACAAGAGATGTGTTTTATTAAAATGTCCTCCACGATTATTAAACTGTCACATTACAAACTATTTATTCCCACTGCAATATAGTAAATCTGCAGCCATCAGACACTGTTAATCTATGAATCTGCTAAACTCTATTACCTTTAGTATATTTTTAATAAATATGTTAAACAGTTTTAAAATAACCAAATAACTGCTTCTATATAAATACATATGTTCTGGACATTTAGTACAGATAAATTGGAGACAGAAAATGGATCATAGCATCAGCACCAAATATATCATCCTTCTCCTTGACCACGTTCAGCAACATAAGACCCAAAAATAAAATCTGAAGGCATTTAAAGGGAATGCGTCATCAAAAAATTAGTCCTTGTTTAAGTCCCATTTTTATGTTAAACACATTTTTAGGAATTTTTTTGTTTGTGTTTTTTTACATTTTTCGTATCACTTACAATATTTTTTAATAATTCTTAAGTCTTGCAGTTTTCACTTTTACCACTAGGCCTTGTTTGCACTGCTTTAACAGCAGTCAGAGAGATGCTTTACAGTAGCTTCCTGAACATAGGAGACTTAAGACTGACTCAGTCCCATTGACTTCTATAGGAGAGTTTTCTAGTCATGCTGTGTGACCTGGGAAGAAATCAGCATGCAGGGAGGTGAAAGGGTGAACTGTGACTATCTCCTCTTGTGACTGGGGGAACCTGTGTCATCTATTCACACTGGTGTCTCCTTTCAGTTTGACCCTGCTAGTGCTACTAATGAGCAGACAACTGAGAATCTTTCTTTAAAGAACAGGAAGTGTCAGACAATTATTAGGCTTAGCGGCCAAAGTGAAAACTACAGGACTTAAGAATTATTAAAAAAATATTGAAAGTGATAGGGAAAATTAAAAAAAATATAACCAAAAATTCTTAAAAAATATGTTCAACATAAAAAACGCGAGTTAAACAATAAGTCATTTTGATGACACATTCCCTTTAACATCACTTCCTCTGTGTAGAATATTCGGACATTAGTTACCGAGCACAGGGTGCGGCAGCGTGCTGCAGCTAAAACATCCTCCCTTTACCGCACCAGCACTGGTGACCAAAGCCATAAACTAGTCAAACTAAAGAGGCGCCAAGTGGGAATTATCTGATATTTTGTGAAATTTTATAGCACAACATTTTCTTATAACTACAATCCATCTAAAATGGATTATTTCTTAGCAGCCTACAAATACATGTTTACGGTAAGAGAGGAGAGAGTAGAACAGAGGACTCAGGGTTTGCTAGTAGTCTTACTATAGAGAGAAACAGGTCTGTGTATGAGCTATAGACAAATTTCTATAATATTTCAAATTAAATGGGTTGTCCAATGAGACATTTTGCTACCAATCAGGCATAAATTTGCATATGAACTATTTAAAGTATTCAACTTGCTAAAAATAATTTATTTCATTTTTTTTCGTAATTTGCCATTTTTTTTTTTACCCCTCCCATACACACCAAATAGGAACAGTTGTGGCACTTGCCAGCTATAGCACGTGAAGTCCTTTAAATCAAAGTATGGCTGTCATGGGCCAATGGAGAGACATTAAAGTTTGAATCCACGTGAAGAGGCAACCTTGGCTTGGTAGGTGTGCATACGCAATTTGATCAAAATGCTAAGGGAAAGAGAATAGAATGAATAATTTAATTACCACTTTAATGTATGGTATTAACCTGTTTAAGTGGCTTCATTTTTATTTTAGATGCATTCATGCAATAAAAAGAAATAATTTGCCAAGTACATATCCAGAACCTATTTTTTTAAAGACATGGAATGCATGTTATTTCAATAGAAAGGAAGAATACACAACTGTCATACTCCTCTCGCACCATGTGTGCGCATACATGCAGGAGGGAAGGTGGTGGAGGGGAGTGGGGGGGCCCAAGGGTTCAAATCCAACCTGTCAGCCACTTGTTCCTCCAGATCATAGACACTAGGGATCTGCTTACCAGTCCCCACAGACATTAGATTGGTGCAAACCACACAACTTATTTGTGATACTCTAAAACAGACCTACAGGATTTTGGGGGCAGACATGTCGGGAAGGGGTTTACACAAGCCCACACCTTTCTGGGCCACCAGAAGTCCTTTGTTGCGTCATATGTTGCACAGGCCTGCTCTAAAGCATTGTTTTGTTGCATATTTATGCCTCTAGAACGGGAAAATGTCTTTCTTTTCTGAGTGGAGTGTCAAGGACCTGAGGAAAATCCTCTCTGGGGAGAGACTCCATCCAGATCTTGACATTTTCAGGTTTGTGGGGAACCTACCTAGGAGAGCTCTCTGATAGCTGTAAGAACTTTAACCTGGGGAAGAGGAGATGTGTCCAGCCTGTGGGGCAGGACTGTGGGTAGGGTCAATTCATACTTACCAAGTCTCTTGGGTTGTGCAGGAGACTGCCACAAATAGGGGAGGCCTTCCGCTCCCCTGAGAGAACTGGTAAACCTCCCACAGTCACAAGATTGCTGGAGGCTCTTTTAGAGTAGCGGTGGGGGATCAGCATCATGAGACGCCGCTCTAGTAGGGCGGAAATAGCCTTTTCAGCATGTGTGCACTACCTCACAGGAGAGGAGAATCCAGTACCCCTGCTCCAAATGCTCCCTTCCACTCACTGAATAGCCTATCTAACAAAGCTGGGTGGCACTCCATCGCCCATAGCTGGCACCCAGTTTCAGTGTGAAACAGATCAACTGGCTTCACCTCCATGGGAAATGCATATTAAAACCATCCTTTTATTAAGTATAGGTAAAAAGAATGACATCCATGAAGATGACTACAATCTTAGAAAATGAATACAGAGTTTAAGTAAAAATACGCTGACTCGTTTTGGGGATATAGTCTCCTTAGTCATAGTTTCAGTGTGACACTCATCCCACCATTGTTTTCTATATGCTGGTGTCTACCATCATGCACTTTAAAATGAATACTTCATTTAAAATCAATTATGCTGGCACCTAGAAAAACGGCCTAGCTCTTTTGTGGATACCCACATTCACCTCAGACAGTTGGTTCACAAAGTTCTTGTGCATTACTGAACTTACTGAATTAGTCTTTGATTTGTTTCTTGTCACATGAAAATGGAATCAAATCTTTTCCCCGGCAATTGTTATTATTTGGATGCTCATTATGTCAGTGATTGATCTGTTTACAGTCTCTCAGCACATTTTATGCATTTCTCTTCAATAATATATTTGTTTTGTGGTTGTATAGATAAATCTTTGTGTTGGGTTTAGAATATACAATACTCATTATACCAAAGAGATCTGCTGAAGCAATGTACTTTTTCGATGCATAAATACTGTATGCCCGCCCCTACGTTCTAGTTTTGAAAAGTACGGTAACTCCCCACCTCTGTAAACTCAACTCTTCCTTGTAATGCAAGTTGAAGCCTTGGATTTTGTGGGACTTAAAAGAGTTGTCCAATTTATAATCTTTTTATTTATTATGTAAATTATTAAGTTTCATTTATATTTGTATTAAAAATTCTGCTCCTGTAACTTTCTTTATACCAATGCAGTAGGCCCCTAAAAAAAAAAAAATAAGTGGTACAGCCCCTATTCCTGTCCATACTAATAGCTACTATGGACTAACTGTATGAACTAAATAAGGCAGTCATATGACCTCCTGGAAGTCCGTCAGTAACTATTACATAGGGTAACTGCATAAGAATAATTATGAAAATGATTATTCCAGCAATTTCTTCACAGACACTGACAGACATGAAAAAATTGCTGCTGGAGGTAGTAATACTGGAGAAGTTCTGCTTCTCAACCTACTGTTATATATCATGTGGCTCCTGGTATGTGTGGTGGCACATGATTGGTTAGTCCATAAATTAGTACATGGGAGAAATAAACAAGGAAGGTTTAATATATGTATATTATAAAATGTTTTGATGCCCCTCCCCCCCCCCCCAAAAAAAAAGCAATTAGAGGGTGAAATCTTGGCCATGCAGAATTGTGTAGTGGCGATACCATATGGAATTGCTTTATATATGCTTGCACTGCTGATTTCAGCGAGTATATGGAATAAAAGGGTGTTGATTCTTTAAAGGTTTTTTTTATTTGTTATAGGGCTCACAACTGTATTATATTAAATGTTGTAGTTCATACTTAAAAATTATTTACCAGTCCTCCTGTGGAGAACCAGGTAAATAGCTTTGCCTTCCCCTTCCCCTATTCCATGCAAACCACCTGACGTTCATTGATCACATGACCTAAGTAAATGTTTTATCATCATTCAGTGGGTGGGCTTTGAAGCCAGGCTCAGCTCGGGAACACTCCACTGTAGTGGGTGTGACCTGAGCAGAGAACGATCTGGCTCCATTTATCCTTGCCAGCCTGAAGTTTGCAAGTGAATAGAATTAATCAGAGTAATTTCAGGGGAGGGAGAACAATTTGTCCATAGTAATGGCTGCCATGGAAAAACTGTATGGACAGTCATTTGACCACCACACGTGTTATGAGACCCTGGTAGCCAGGTAACAGCAGCGTGAGGAGGAGCAGAGCTTCTCCAGTATCACTACCTCCAGCAGCGTCTTATGTCAATGTCTGTGGAGAAGACGCTGCACATTTCTCTTGCTTTGTCAGCTATTTTGTTTTTCTATCTGTACAGTTAACATTATTAACATGACAATTCCATGAGAGACGGCAGTTATTCAAGAAAATCCACAGTGTGAAGAAGTTGTCGGTTAAACATAATTACGCTACCACTGTTCCTATTTATGTACCTCAAAGAAGCCACGTAAACCCGTTACTAACAATGCCAGCAGGTCACATGACTAACACTATGTTTAGTCCATACAGCTGCTCCATGGGCTTTCTACATTGGTATGAGAGGGGCACGGGAGTAGAATTTTAAAGGGGTTGTCTCACTACACTGATTCTTCTTACCTCAGTCCTGTTTTCAGTTTCATTTTTAAATTCAGAGGCATGTGTACTGGCTACTACTGGCCTGCAGGCAGGAGCTGATGAGGGCACCAGGTCTGTAGCTATAGCGACTAGCGCTGGCAACCTATCAGGAGAGACCAAACAGGTCTGTAGTTATAGCGACCTGAGGAGCAGATGCAGCCCATACAAGAGGGGATGTCTAGGAATAGGTAGAACACTGTTAATCGACATATACTGCAAAGTGACTTGTTTTCGCAAGATCTTTAACATGAAAAGCAATCCTTGTAGTGAGACAACCCCTTTTAAATAATTTTTGCAGACAAGATAAAGATTTGGTTACATCCAAATAAGAATTATATTTGAAACCAAAAAGTTTATGTTTGTAGAGCATGTTTCAACCGCCCAAAGTTAATTGTTTCAAAGTCTTACATTTGTTTGGTTAAACAGGAGATCAGACAATTGCGTGAGGAAGAACATTTGGTTTCTCTTAGATCCAATGTCTCTCAGCAGGAATGCTGTGAATTGGAGACATTGGTGCCAAATAAAATGATCACCATTAAGCCTGCCGATAAGGGAGGGGATTTGATGATAATGGATATGGATAGATGTATTACTGGTTGGTTATAAGAAGCAATACATGAGAATGTGGAGACTGATCCCACAAATAGATTATTGAATAAATTTTTCATTCTTCGTAGAGGCAGCTAGGATATAGGTGAATTCTTGTCCTATTGAACCTACCCTGTATGCCTTCCAATCCATAATGATTTGTTAAAACCACATGGGTCACTTAAGTAACCACGCAAATTTTTGGACTATTGAGTGAATACAAAGTTAAATGTAAATCTTATATACAGGATACTACTGGTTTTCTTCTGAACTTAGGTGAATTAGAATTGAATAATAAGCGGATAATTGTGCCCTTTGATGTGGTTTCTTTTTACACACCAATAGTGCATGATAAGGATCTTTTGGCACTGGAAGAGACTCCCGCCAAAGCAGATTTTCCCCTGGGTATACACGATTTGCTGTTAGAATACATCCTACAGAACAATTGTTTTGTTCTTGGTGATGATTTCAAGCAGTTCCATGGGACAGCCATGGGGTCTAATGTGGCCCCCACTTATTCTATGGTCCATGTAGCCGTCTTGCAGGACAGATTTGTGTACAACATAAGGTAATGGAGACATGGCTGTTGCTGGCTTCAATGCATCAATTATATTTTTGTGACATGGAGTGTTACTATGGAGGCGTTACATTGTTTTCGGATTGAGTTGTATGGGAGACATTTGGAGTTAGAGTTCACATTGACAGTTTCTATGGTGAAAAATATGTTCTTTGACCCCAGTGTCTACTAAGAGAGTAACATTCGGAAATCCAATGTACTTGTGAAATCGACTGAACAAAATAATTTACTTCCTTTTCAGAGTTTTCACCCAGGGTGTATGGTAGAGTCACTACCATGGAGTCAATTATTGAAAATATGTTGTCTGATGATAAATGAACATTTTGTGGACATCAGACTAGATGAGATGTGTGACAGGTTCATGAAGAGGGGTTATCCATAGCTACTCATTCGTAAACATAGAGAACAGTGAAAAAGGTTTCCTAGGAGTACCCTGGTTAATAAATCAAGGAACTAGTCCACAAAGATACCAACTGTGTCTATTTTCTGAAGGCATTGGTGTTTATTATAGAGGGGTTGTTCGATGGTTGAAGATTTTAAACATCCTCCTTTAATATCATATAGATAAAGTCATAATCTAAAGGATAGATCAGATCAATTACATTTGGGATCACATAGAGGCTCAATAAAGACATATCCGAATATTGTTAGAATAGGACATCCTCCCTGTTTAAATTGTGCAAGCTGCAACATTTTGAGAGGTGGGTGCTCTACCCTTCTTTACACTGGCCAGAGGTTTAAAATTTGAAATATGTATACGTCTGACTAGGTCATTTACATAATTACAAGATTGTCTGATTTCATCTACGTGAGTAAGACCACTATGAAGGCAAGGTCAAGGACTAGTAAACAGAAGCGTACTATTAAATGGCGTTTGATGGATTTCTCTTTACCTTGTTTTATTGAAATGTCGCTTAATATCAGTCATCTTGGCTATAGGTTAACTGATCACATTCCACGTTGCAGAAGGAGAGGGGATAGACAGTCCATCCAAAAAGAAAGAGCTTAAATTGATTTATCTGTTAGATAGTCTGCAACCAAAAGGCTTAAATAGGGAATTTAAGATCAAGCCTTAGATTTTATATCAAATTTGCACATCTTTGGTTTGGCTTACGATAACACCATATTTTAATCCTCAAAAAGACCTCTGCTTGGGTTGAAACATTTCTTTGTTTTTAATAACATGTATGTTTTTATTGCTAAATTATGCGGTCAGTGTTTTTTTTTTTTAGGCCCCGTTCACACGGCTTATTCACGCCGGATTTGCGAGCCGGATTGCGCTCGCAATTCCGGCGTGAATAAGGGGCGGGTGCGGGGGCGCGGCCCGCCGGCCCCATAGACAATGCATTATCTACGGCGCGTCCGCGCCGTCCATAATGTGCATGTCACTTTCTCCCCACCCGGCGGATCCGCCGAGCGGGGAGAGGCGACGGAATCCACTGTTCTCTATGAGAGCAGTGGATTACCGTAATTACTGCGACGGATTGGCGCCATACTGCAGCGCAAATCCGGCGCGCAGTACAGCGCCAATCCGCGCCGAAATAAGCCGTGTGAACACGGCCTTAGTAGCTGCAGTATGGGTGACGGCTGTTGCATGAAATTGTACTACTTATATCACAATTTACATGTGCTTTCAATCAGACTGAGGTTTGCTGCAGTTGCATAATGATAATTGTAATAAGCGGCAATTTTTGGCATGTGTAGTGTGGCATGTATATATGTTGTGTTCTCTATGGCTTACTGGCACCTGTAATGTTCTGTAGCTTACTGTGTAAGGCGGTCTCCACTGCACACACAAAGTCAAGTTTTTTCAGTGTTTTTTGTTTTATAAAAACGCTGAAAAAACTACTAAAAAGAGTAGACTTCTATTGTAAAAACGTCCTGTTCTCTCCACAGAACGCCTTTTTTCTGCTCGTTTTATTTGCTGGTTGTTTCTTGAAACATGTTGCAAAAAACGACTGAGTAGGGTAGAAAATTCACTATTGGAGTCTATGTACAGCGCCGGACGTTTTTTGCATGTTTTTTTTTATTTGCAGAAATGCACCACATTAGATTTGCTGTGTATTTCTGCAAAAAACATGCAAAAAAAAACTGTTCAGTAGCTTTTGACAGGCAGTGGACAAAAAAAAAAACTCAGTTTTACGTTTTTAGGATTTAATTTTTAGGTCATTTTTTGTCCACTGCCGTGTAGACATAGCCTGACAGTTGTTGCCCTACAGCCCTAGCCTTATAATGTTAGAAGCCAATAGGTCTATAACATACCTCAACTTTTGTTAAAATTTGGCAAACCATGCAAAAAGTATTTCCAAAAGATAATAAAGAAAACAAAAATACTTTGTCACTCATTTACTAATTTTGCTGCAACACAAAATTGTCTTAAAATGAGCTGAAAATTGGCACATTTTTGGAGCAGCATGTCCCAGTCACATTTATTATGTGCCTAAGACACTTTCTGCCCGCTGCTCGACAGGGGTGTGTGGCTTAACAAGAAGTAGGCGTGACCTCATGGGAAAGTGGATATGGCAACAATGCGACAAGCTGCGTCAAAATGTGCGCCAAAAATGTGCCAAAATTCTGGCGTAGAAGGAAAGCAAAAATAAAATAAAATATTGGTCTAAAAGTTAGACAAGTCTAAAGCTGCAACAATTTAGCACACCACGAGCCACTGTAATAAATATTATGAATTTTTAGACTGCCTAAGATTGCATTGTATAACTTTTAGACAACGATTATGAGGGAAATTGCTTTTCTTGATATCTGCTGTGAAAATTTTTAAACAAACAAATCTCCAGACATACAACAGCTGCAAAGTACCTGACACTGAAAAGAAACGGATGCATAAAAAGCCTGATGCCAATCACTGTTTCACATGGGGCTAGTACTTAGAAATTTGAATTGCCGTACATGACTGACCAATTTATTTATTTTCATATATATTCTTTTACCATTGCTTTATTAGGCGGGCTACGTTTAACCGTAGTACGACCTACTTTAATTCCATCTAACAAATAAGCTGAGTCTTAGCGCCATTTTATGCCTGTAATTCTGTGTGCTATCTTAGCACTAGCTCATTTCTAAATAAGCTGAGAAAATATAGTGCCATTTAATGCTACTGGCCTTTTAAATCCCATAATCCTCTTAGAATGCTAATTTCCAAAAGTGAAGGCCTACAGGGCATACAAAGGAAAGGTATGGTCCGAACATTCAGTGCACGTGTAAATTAAATTATAGCCTCTTTAGATCAGGGAGTATCTGTTACTACTTTATAGATCAATATTAGTTGATGCATGTACCACACTTGTAAAGAACGCTCTGAGGAGACGAGGAAAGGACTTGTACTAATGTGAGAATCATTCGTTCCTCACATACGGCATACAGGTCAGAGTGGTTTGATAGAAATGTGCAGAGTACACATTTGCATGGTTATATAACACTGTACAAAGCAATGGAATAAATTACGGTAAAACTCATCTAGAAAGCAATCAAAATCAAAGGACTGAAATGACACAAACTTTACAAATGTAATTTATTAGACATTGCTATTATGGTCTAACTAGAAAGAAAATTATGCACTACCTTTATATTAACAAGAAAGGGAAAACAAATGGAAAATGATGTACCATAGCTATCAAACGTATCATGCTTTCCAGTTATAAGCTAAAGACCACTATGCTGTGATCTGCTTTCTCTGAAGTTTAGGGTTGCAGTACGGACACTGGGCCATACTAAACACTGGTAAACAGCCATGTGGTATGTCATTACAATGTAACATACACCAGAAGCACAAATCTGTGCACGAATATGCCACAAGTACGGAAATCTCAGATTGCACCAGTTATATCTTGAGACACTGGTCTGGGTTCCAATATTAGACCATAGAATCCATAATGAAAAAAAAGGAGTACTTTAAACACTTAAAAAAGGTTTTCTCATTTTACACATTTTAGGAATTTCTAAAATGTAGTAAAAATATTTCTAAAAATTATTATAAGCAACAAATATTCCAGCTCTTCAGCTGCTGCAGAACATGTTTTGATGAATAAGGAGGAGCTTCTCGTAATGTATAGCTCGGTAGCAGGGGAGAGCAAAAACTGTATAACACAAATTACAGCTTCTAAAAAAAAACTTTAGATTAAAAGAAAAAAAGAAAAGAAAAAACACTACATTTCAGTAAATAAATGGTTGATCAATTGTAAGGTGATGTCTTGGTCTCATGATGTCAAAATGTGAACAGCATGATGAAGAGGTCTCTAAAACCCAATTCAAATTGAATCCCTTTATTTATTGAGTGATTCAGGGATCAAAACACCTGTTGTGAATTTTGCCATTAAGCTCCTTGTTAGAGATCAACAAGTTGTGTATGTGAATGTGTGTATGTTTATGAACATAAAATTTCTTTTAAATTAACTAAATGAGACCATCATTTATATTATATTATATAATATAATAATATTATAAATTATATAATATATATATTATATATATATATAATTAATATATATATATATATATATATATATATATATATATATATATATATTATATAACAAGACAGGGTCCAATTAGAACAGGCCCCCGCCCCAATGAAGTTGCATATGTGAATTGCATGTGACCAGGGAGGCTTGTGACCGGCTGCATCACTGGCAAACGTGACGTAATTGTTGGGAGAAGCAGCAGTGCTGCAATGAAGTGAGTCTCAGAAGCGTGTATACAGCATCTACAGCCTCTTACAGAATAAGGGACACAGTGCTGGAAACAGCAGGTCCGACACTGGCTTGTGCTGTCCTCAGCAAGGGGGGCATAAACTATGTGACAGGTTCTCTTTAAACCAGCAGTTTTGTTTTTATTTAAGAACAGTCAACCCCTTTTATTATTTTTATTAAAATGGAGAAAAATGCCAACCGTCTGACTTTACTTTTACTGTACTATAATAGCGGAAAACAGATTTCATTTTATCTTCATCAACTGGTCACTTGAATAGTGTAGACTTCCAAACAAATGTGGACAAGTGGTGGGAGACAGATTCCCTGACACTGCAGAATATTATGAGGATTGAATTTGTCCATGCTAATTAGGAATCCAATTTATGAGCTGAGCACAGGATAGAAAAGCTCATTCACATAGCTAATATTTGCCAAGGCAGCTGCTTAGCTCGCTGAATACATAAACAATATAGAAATGAATCAGAAATGTAACAGCACATGATATGTATACAGCCTCCCCAATACCTGAAGTATGGACATCAAGAACTTTTTGCTGAATTCAGTTTAACCACCTGCATGACATTGGGATCCTGTATTATGTAAAAGGACATGAAGTGAATCAACATAAACCTTGGGGATTAGCCATGCTGATCTGCGATTATCAGGAGAAGCTGTCAAGGTACACTACCCTCTATTCTTATAAGGGTGCTGTCACTTCTACTTGTCACATGATAAATTACAGGAATCTCGGATCGCTTTAAATGTTACTAGAATTGCACTGAGGACATTTTTCAGCTGGCGTTCACGTAGCCACTTCATTAAAACTTTTTTAGAACCCTGTACAGATCTGCATTTCTATTGTACTGCATTGGAGACCAGTAACCATTTTTATATAAATCAGAATGACCGAATGCACCTGGGATAATGTTATAATGTGGAGCTATCATGAGAGAAGGAAAGTATTTCAACTAAAATATACTCAGTCCTGTCTGTTCTGGCCACTGCATTGTTGTCTACAGAAGTCAAATGCAATTCCTTTTGCTCCTACTTTCCTATTACGAATCCTTTCTGCACCCTAACGAAAATAAAAACAGGGCAGATTTACTTTGGTAATTGTTCCCAGAATTCTGAAGAAATTTGTGCAAAAACATTGCACAATTATGTTTTTTTTTTGTTTCGGTTTTAGACACTCTTGCTCCTCGTTCAGTATCGGACTATGGTGCTTTATGCTCATTAGGTCCACTCTACGGTTACTGCATGTGATATGTGCACTCTGCCTCTTGCTTTCTGCCTTCCTTCCAAAAAGCAGCCACAGGCCTGCCATGCCAAGAGGCCTACCAGGGGTTTCCCTTGCCAACAATTTGTGGTAAAAGGGTTGGACATGTGACACCATGCACCAAAATTTGGGCAGATTTATTGGCATACACTAAGGGCATGTCCTCACGGCAGGTTTTTCAGCCGGTTTTACAGTGGCATTCAAACCGAAAACCGTCTTAACCGCTGAAAAACCTGCCGTGAGACTGCCCTTGTGTATGCCAATAAATCTGCCCAAATTTTGGTGCATGGCTGTCAAACTTCAGCACGGAGCTCTATGCAAATTCCGTGCAGCAGGCCCCACTGCATGGATTTTCCGCCGGACGGTTTTTTAGACCACCGGTGGTCCGAAAAACATGAAACATGTTTACTCTTCTGCCCAGTTTTTTGGGCGGAACATGAACAGGTCAATGCGAAGGGGGCTGTATACACGGTCCCAAAACAGAACAAATACCGGTCAGATAATCCGACCACTATTTCTTCTGTGCCGTGTAAATGGCCCCTAAGTCACCCAATAAATGTTATAAAGTTAGACAATAGTCTCTAAACTTTGGTAAAATTTATCATAAAGAATGAGAAACTATAATAAAATTGAATCAAGTAGTATTTGTGAATCTGCTCCTGACTTGATTGCTGCAGACATGGAGCAGTTTCTAAAGTAAAATGGCAGACTAAAAGAAAATGGAAAGGGGGAAAACATTACCAAGAGGATCACTCCAAATGTTACCCACTACGGGAAAGCGTGCAGGTGCAGCACATAAGGTCCCGTACACATCACTGTTCTGGCCTCCATCAGTGGTGTCCATTAGGATAACTTGTTAACGTTATCATAACGTATACTGTGGCAGGCCAAGGGTGAAGCCACAGGGAACTATAGGGAAAACATTTGATGTCCAAAATGTTGTCCAAAAGAGAGGACGACTGCCCTGTAGATTCCCATGATTGTGATATAGCTTTTTCAAGGTATCCTGATGGATAGCATGGACGTAGGTCACACATTTGATGTGAATGTGGCCTAAAACACAAATATCAAAACAGAAAAAGCAAACATCTAATCAATGAGTTTTATTGTTCATGAGATAAAAAAAGAAGGCCGCATAATTTTAAAGCAATCTATTACATACTGCTTTAACCAACTCTTGCAAACCATCGAACTTCACTTCTTGCACCCTATTTAAGAACTGCAAATTACAAGTAAATTAGCAAGATACATGAAGCAACAATAAGGCCGCTCTATTCAACATTTGTATTCTTCACGCCTCTTAAGACTTTTAGCATTTTCTATGTTTTAACCTTAAGAGAAGAACGGTCTCTCTTCTGGCCTGGGAACATTTACAAAATTCAGTATGCTTGAGTTTTGCAGTATGTAACATAAAAGCGCAGTGATTAAAGAGAATTGGTAAATCCAATTTATATCTGCTCTTCAGATTATAACACAGAAAACTACAAATGTCCTAAAAGGGGGGAGAAGAACACAAGTTTTATATGGTTCAGCCTCATCGCTACACATCAAACTGTCCACATTACAATCTGTGAAGCAGAGGATGAAACTATGCAAAATTGCTGATTAAAAGCCAATGATGCTTTGAAATTTTATGAATTTATTTAGATTTGCAATTCATATTATCAATATTCTCTGGGTAGCAAAGATGAGGGAAACCAGAAGGGAAGAGTAAAACTACTAATTAACTTCCAACTTGAACAACTATTTGTCCCCAAAGGCACAAAAGGGAAACCCACTGAAAAGAGAGTTAATTAGTACACAGCAAGTTCAAATCCAAAATTACATATGCATTTGTGTGTATTCATGTTTTCCAAAGCAAGATTCGCCTGCTAGCAAATTATTATTTCAATCATCTCAGGACAACAACTCTGTTTGCAAATAAAATATAATAATGAGAAGTAAATGACATTTTTTCGGTCAAACACAGGGCTTTACCCAAAATACAATAGGGGGGCTCCAAATACCTTATGAATTCTACAAAATATTACTTTTTAGTCATTTTATACAATTGATTTCACATATCTTAAATGGAGAAATAACCAAGGAATGCACATGCTTCCAACTACTCAGACTGGTTAATTGGGTCAAAGCCCCAATCTATACCATAAAAATTAGCATTTACTAACTGGTACCCCATATATCCCCCATATGTACCCTATCTACACATACATACCCCCCTACATATGCACACACATACCAAGGCGCATATGTGTTTGTCTATGTATATACACACCCATATATCCACCTTGGTGTGTCCTATGTCAATTAGTAATGCAGACACTGCCAACATGTGGTTGGATGGCACATGAAACACTTATGTATGTGGACCAATAGGGGGGGACTTGACACCTAAGGCTATATTCACACGGCTTAACTGCGGGACGTAATTACGCCGCGCAATTACGCCGTGTGGCCGGGGGCCGGCACCTCGCTAGCCCATAGACTTTTATTACCAGCGGTGCGTATACACCGCTGGTAATTCAATTCAGATGTCAATTATCTCCCCCCTCGGCGTATTCACCGAGCAGGGAGAGGAGACGTAATCCATAGTTCTCTATAAGAACTGTGGATTACCGTAATGACTAGGACGTATTCAGCCCGTAATTTGCGCACTCCGGACTGAAATACGTTCACTTTTAAGCCGTGTAAACATAGCCTAATTGTTTAGATTGCGTACTCGCCAGCTCTGGGGCACACTTGATGGTGGAGGGATTTAAGTTGCCTGAAAACCCCCTCCCAGAGCAGACTGTTTGCAGCTTCTGGATGCAGACACAGTTGAGAAGTGTGGTGGGCAGTGGGAGAGGCGAACAGGAGAGCTGCAGACATTCTGAATTTTGCTGAGAGTCTGCACAAATTGCAGAAAAACTACTGAGAGCCCAGCATGACTGTCTGCACTGTAGGTATAATTAGCCCTCACAGGTCCGTCATGATGTCACTATGGTGTCACCAAAGGTTCTGCAGGTCTCATTACACAACACTGCACAACACCACAGAGGATGAGCCCTGTTTGTAGTAACATGGGGAAAGTGAACTGTGAGGAAAGGGAACATGGAAATAAGTGAGGGGGCCACAGCAACAATGTTTATGTGAAATATGAGCAGTAATCTGTACGTGACAGAGGATGACCAGAGCAGCAATCCATATGCGAGGGGCTATAAGGAGTTTATATGTAATAGAGGAGGGTACATAAGCAGCATTTCATCAATGAGGGGTTATACGCAGTCTATATTTGACAAAGGAAACTATCAGCAACCATCTATATATGTGAGGAAGGGGCATGTGCGGCGGTTCTATATGTGATGGAGGAAGACCAGAGCAGCAATCTATATGTGATAGAGGAAGACCAGAGCAGCAATCTATAAGTGAGGGGCTATAAGCAGTCTACATGTGACAGTGGAGGATGCATAAGCAGCAGCCTGTATGAGAGGAGGGGGCCAAGAGTAGGGGTATGTATGCGAGTGAGGAAGGGACCATGTAAAAGGGAAGAGGGTCATGAGCAGCAGTCTATATGTGAGGGAGAAGGGGGCTATGAGCAGTGGTGTATATGTAAGGAGGAGGCTATGAGCTGTGCTCTATATGCGACAGAAAAAAACATCAGCAACAGACTATATGTGAGAGAGGGGTAAGGTATCTGCAGCTATCTGGATGTGATAAAGGAAGACCAGAGAAGCAGTCTAAATGTCAGAGAAGAATCCATCAGCTGCAGTCTATCTGTGAGAGAGGAGGGTGCCATGAGCTGCAGTCTGTATGCAATACAGGAGGGGGCTATGAACATGCAACGCTTTATATGAGAGTGAGGAGGGGGGCTATGAACATGTGACCGAGGACACGATCAGCAGCAGTATATGTGAGAGAGGAGTGGGAAATAAGCAGCAGTAGATGTGTGAGAGAGGAGGGGGCTTGAGTGACAGTCTATATTTTAGAAAGAAGGGAGCCATGAGCAGTGGTCTATATGTGAGAGCAGTGGTCTATATGTGAGAGACGATAGGGCCATGAGCAACTGCTTGTATGTGAGACAAGAGAGGGCCATAAGCAGCAATCTCCATTTAGGAGAGGAGTGGTCCACAAGCTGCAGTCTATATGTGAGAGACAAGGGGCCATGATCAACAACCTAGATGTTAGAGATGAGGGGCCATTATCAGCAACCGATATGTGAGAGGAAGGGACATGACTGGTTAGATTTTTAGAGAGGAGGGGGGAAGCAGATGAGCAGCAGTCTATATTTGAGAGAGGAGCGGGCCTAAACAATTATAACCATCAAGGATCATTTTTTTGTTATTACTTTTTTATATATGTAAAATTGTGAAAAAAAGGTTTGTTTTGCAATTTTTTTTTTAAAGCTTTTGAATAACCACTTGGGACTTCCCAAAGACTATATATATCTGGAAGTCCACAAGTAACTACTGTTTCTGAACTCTCTCGCAAATCCTGTAGCGGACGTAAATCGTGAAGCTGCAGGAGTGGAACGCTGACTGTCAACCCCTGCAGTCAGTGCTGGAGGTTGTGTTCCCCCTGTAATTGGGGCTAACAAATTAGCTACAGGGGAAATCAGCAATAACAAAAGTGAGTTAGAAAATGCTTTCACTTTAGTGTGAAGAGTACACTTTTCCATTATAGTCACTGTCCTAAAACTATCTGGTTTGTGACTACACTGGGAAATCCTAAGAGAACATTATTCCAATATCCCAGACTGAATGACTTGATTGGATAGTTTATGCTTAAATAATTTAATACTTTATGCTCGTATAATAGATTGATGCAAAAGTAAAAAAAAAAGTAAAAACAAAACTGTTCTGGTCCTTAAAGGGAACCTGTCACATAGGTTATGCCTCCCTTTCTGAGGACAGAACAAGCTGGTGACAGACATGCTGTTTCCAGCACTGTGTCCCTTATTTTGTAAGATACAGTAGTTTCAGAGCATTTATTGCTCAAACCTGTGAATAAAGGGCAGGTGGGCGGAGAGAGCGGTGGGTGGGTGGGGTTAACAGCTGCTCATGAACTAAGTGGACTCTTCTCTGGCAGAACAGGCTGCAAACTACAAGATTTGAGCATTAAATGCTCTGAAACTCCTGCATCTTACAGGATAAGGGACACAGCGCTGGGAGCAGCAGGTCTGTCACTAGCTTGTGCTGTCCTCAGCAAGGGTGGCATAACCGGTGACCGGTTCCTTTTAAGATACATACAAACGCATTTAACTAAAGCCAAACACACAAGCTTTAAAAACTGCAAAAATAATGACCAAGTGATTCAGTACTGTAGACTGTAAGTCATCTGGATATCAAGCTGGGATATAAAGCTAGAAGACTGACCAATCCAGCCGTTACTTACTATTCTGCCTATGATCACTTTTAATCTTTACATTTAAGAAATTTAATAGACTGACTGAAAAACAAAGTATGCGCTAATATGTGTAGTGAGCAAAATATCGACCATTTATAATTAATTTCTTGCATGATATCTGACAATAGTGTCCTTTTTTATTAATTATTATTAATCAGTATTTTCTAAAAATGGAACGTGTATGTGTCATGAGAAATCTGCCAGTAGGGAGAATTCCATTTGAAATGATCGCAATATCCTAATACAACATAACATGAATTGTGCCGCTAAAAAGCAAAATATCCTGACTATTGCTTTATGATTCGCTACAAATCTATATAGAAGTCAGGGGAATAGGAGACAACAGAAAAGTACTGGTGATCCAGCATTATATTTTGTTATTTTCTGCTTCTGTGTTCCACACACAGTGTTAGAAAGAATGAAATATTTTTAAGCTGTAGAAAAAAGAATTCCCTTTATTGACTAGCTGAATAGATGGATGTTGTTAAGGCCTCCTCGCCTATCAGTTTGGATGAAAAAACATACAACAGTTGACAACCCATCAAAGAATGCCTAGGGGCTAATGCAGATGGGTACACTGATGGTACCTGCTCATAGCATGTTCCAAATGAAACATGACGGCAGCTCTCTGTAGTTCAATGGAGATCGCCGGTCTAACGTATAAATGCACATAGAACTAGAATGCACTACACTGTGGAGAGCAATTCTCACCCATCATCAACTGATCCATCCAAAAGTCCTAACTTAAACAGAAAAAAAATAAGTGTTAAAATAGCTCTCTCATTACAGAGCTACTTGTGACCAGGCTCAGCACAGAGAACCATGGCACAGCCTGATGAAAATAAATGTCCCTTAGGGCTTGTCCCCACGGCACAGGTTTTCTGTCAGTTTTACAGACTGTTTTCGGATTTGAAAGCCGTCTGTAATCCGACTGTCAACCTTTTACATTGACTTTAAAGGAAAATCCGTGCAGCAGTCTACACTGCACGGATTTTCCGTCGGACGGTTTCTCACACCACCAGCGAAAAACTTAGAACATGTTCATTCTTCTGCCCGGTTTTCGGGCAGAACATGAACATGTGGGTGTGAATCCGCAAACCGCAGACAAAAGCTGCCCCTCTACGTGTCAAAAAAAAGACATACTACCGGCCGGAAAATCTGACCGGTATTTGGTCTTTGCCATGTAAACACAGCCTTAGTGTTGCATTCCACGGAGGACGGAGTGGTCAGCTACCAACAACTACATAGTGAAGCCGTATCAAAGTGAAATGTTGTCATTAAGGAGGTTAGGAAAACCCCATCATAGACCAGTTATTTGTCAGTAAAGCTGGTCATATACTCGAGATTTTAGACACTCAAAAGGCCCAATTTAGACCATTTTCTGCATAAAATTGGTGCCTTTTTGTGACAAGAACCAGTCTGATAGATTCCACTGAAGACAGATATCTGTCCAAATTCTTCTGTTCATATAAATATCGGGTTCTGTAGCTGAAAAGTCATTCATGCTGAACATGAATGCAATAGAAAACCCAGAATAGGCTACAATCACTACAGATATTGGTAAGCAATCGGTCGTTTCAATGTCTGATATTGTTTAAGACGACAATATTCACAGGCGAACTATAAGGCCATGTTCACACGGCTTAAAATGGGCCGTATTTCGGTCCGTAATTACGCGCCGAAGTGCGCCAATTACGGGCCAAAAACGGCCCATTCATTACGGTAATTCACAGTTCTCATAGAGAACTATGGATTACGTCTCCTCTCCCAGCCCGGCGAATCCGCCAGGCGGGGAGATAATTGACATGTGAATTACCAGCGGCGTATACGCGCCGCTGGTAATGAAAGTCAACGGGCCGGCGAAGTGCCGGCCCCCCGCTCCCGTCCACACGGCGTAATTGCGGGGCGTAATTGCGTGCCGCCATTAAGCAGTGTGAACATAGCCTAAATGAGAAAGGTTTCAGAAAAAGGCCTTCTGAAACCCCTACTGTATGTTCGATATGAGAGAGTTTTAATGTAAAAATAAAAAAAAACTCAGCATAACTTATAAAGGGTAAATTAAAATGTCCCACTCATTCTGGTCTTACAGTCCGGTCAGCAAACTCAAAAATATAGGGATAACTGTCAGTAACTGACTGGGACCGCCCACTGGACTCCTAAGGCCGGAATGAGCAGAGCTTTAGATGAACAATCAATCTGCTCAGCTCTTCCCGCTTTATAACATGATGACAGCAGATCAGAATCCTGATCAATGCGATAGGTTTCTTTTAAATTGAAAGTAGGCAGGTGGTTTTTTTTTTTGTTTTTTGTTTTTTTAGATAGGAAGCAGTGTGGGGGATAACATTGTTGAACAAATGCAGTAATAATCCGAACATTTTGTTAAAGGTTTACTCATGCTGGAAGACAAGCTATTCAGAAGTCGAATAGGGAACATGTGGAAGGGGAGAGGGTTACATTACTATTCAGTTGAAAATATAGAGATAGAGGCAAAGTTGATGATTTCACAAAGAAAATCACATAAAAGCTTATGTGCTTATACATAGTTACAGAGGTGAACGGAGATCACCTTTGTCCATGGGCTCTGTCTTGTGTCTGGTATTACAATGTTAAATATCAAGGAAAGACCAATTCTGAAAAAACAGAATTCCACAGTGGAACATAAAGCATAAATAGCAACAAGGAAAATCTTCCACTAAAACTTAGCTTTTAATAATAACTATTAAAAATACGTCAAAAATAATATATAAGAAATCACACAATATCAAGGGACCCCAAGGATATTGTGTGATTTCTAATATATTATTTTTGACGTATTTTTAATAGTTATTATTAAAAGCTAAGTTTTAGTGGAAGATTTTCCTTGTTGGTATTACAACGCAACACAATTTACTAAAATGGGACTAAGATGCAATAACACACACAGCCCCTAAGCAAGAGAAGCACTGTTTCCGGGACAGAATGTCCCAGATTTTTTGCTCTGATCTCAGTCAATCTAGAGGCGCTGTGGGACCATATATACTCTAGGGGAGCAGGAATAACTTATATCCATTGAAACGCTAAGGGGGACATGTATGAAAACTGTCTTGGTCTAAGACTTTCTTTGTTGCCCATAGCAACCAATCAGCTTCCCTTTCATTCTTTCAGAGCACTATATGAAATGTAAGGGGAACTCTGACTGGTTGCTATGGGCAACAAAGAAAGTCTTAGACCAAGACAGTTTTCATAGATGTGGCCCTAAGGCTATGTTCACACAGCGTAATTGCAGGGCGTACAGTATGCCCTGCAATTACGCCGGGTGTTTGGGAGTCTCGCTGATACGCGCTTACTCCCGCGACGGGGGGAGGAGAGAGGTGCAGCGCGCATTCACCGCAAGTAATTGACATGTCACTTATCTCCCCGCATGTACAATACGATCATATTGTACGAGCGGGGAGAGGAGGCGTAATACATAGATTTCTATGAGAGCTATGGATCACCGTAATTTCAACGCACATCTCGCTCGTATTACAGTACAAATACTACGCGAAATGCGTGCCGAAATTCCCCTGTGCGAACATAGCCCAAGTGTTCTGAGCATTAAAGATGGGGGTCAACCAACATCCAATAAATTTTGATACTGTAAGAAAAAAGGACCTTTACAGGGTTTTTCTCATAACCCCCAGCTCTACCCCATTTAGTTTTACACACAAATGATCATATTTGCATTTTCATTAATGTTGCTATTTTAGTCGATTTTTGGTGGCTTAAGAGTTTTAGGATGCCATTCATTTTTTACTAAAAATTATAAAAAGTACAAAAAAAAAATCTAAAAAAAACCCCTGAAGAATCTCATTAAAAGCATGTACTCATCTCATAGTAAATGCCATCAATGTCTGATGGGGGCAGGTCCTATCTTGAGAACATGCGCCAGAAGGTCGTCATACAGAATAGAGTTGGTGTAGCTTCACCAACTCTCCATTCCGTTCTTTGGCGATTCTGAGTACAAATAAGTTGTTCTCAGAATTCATATAGAACAGAATGGAGAGTATCAGTCAAGCCGACCAACTCCATTCTGCACGGGGACTTTCAGGCGCCTACTCTCAAGATTGGTGCAGGTAGCAGAGTGGGACCCACACCAGTCAGACATTGAGGGCATATCCTATAATTCTCCTATCATTCTATGAGATAGGAACACCTCTTTAAAGGGGTTGTCTCACTACATTGATTCATCTTACCTCAGTCCTGTTTTCTTGGTTTCATTTTGAATTCAGAGGACGGCTTACTGGCTTCTACTAGGCTGCAGTAGAAGCCAGGTCTGTAGCTATAGCAACCAGTGCTGGCAGCCTATCAGGATAGATCAAACAGGTCTGTAGCTATAGCGACCTGCGGAGCTGATGCAGCCCACGCAAGAGGGGATATCTCAGAATAGGTAGGACACTGCTAATGGACATATATTGCAAAGTGACTTATTTTTTCAAGATCAAGACCACCCCTTTAATGGCAACGGGATTCATAGGATCTGATAAGCTTTGACCTGAAAAGATCTGAAAATAGAAGATCTGACACTAGACTGTTCAGAGCTTTCTGTAGCTGCTGAATACTATGTTTTTGCAATTTGTTGGATGTTATTTTGTGTTAGAAGCCCGCATTCTGGCGTTAATCTAATAATATTTTACTAGTGAAACCTAATATACATTGTAAACGGGCATTCATTTCACTATAAGCTAACACTTTACACATCTTGCTGAAGGCAATTACTGAACACGTCATAATAGAAGAAAAGGTGCAATAATAGGGTTAAAAGGAATGTAAAATCCTCTAAAATCGAAGCCCTGCTAAACCAACTGCATAAAAGAATACAAATGTAATATACTTTAGAGGTCAGTGATCCTCCAGTTTATAACACTTATTTGTAAGACACACATGCCCGATATTGCTGCAGTAAGAAAAAAATCATTATGTAAGGAGTCACACAATATATATAATTCAGCAAGTATTGCTGTATTTAGTCATTTATTTACCGTGGAAATATGATCTCAGAGTGACCCGTTGGGAATAACATGCCTTTCTGTGCGCTCAAGGAGGTTACCATCTCCTGTATGATAAAATTGCATGGACTGTACCACACATGGTCTCCGCAGGGGGGGCCCAGTACTGATGATGAGTAGGTATATACAGGTATAATGAAGACGACACAGGAGAACATGAGGGAGAACAAGCACATTGTCCTCCCAGCAGGGAGAGCAGGTAAAGGCTCTAACTGGCCATGTAATGATGTGCTGTGGCCTCATGGCACTGTTAGCATAGCACAGAGAAAGAGAAAACCAGGTGAAATCTAACACTTAGGATGATGTCTGATGAAAAGACGTGACTGAACTGCAGGGGAAACGGCACGCTATACACGAGAAGTGCAGAGAATTCTATATAATCGGGTAGGAGGCGCACTGATGGAAACTTCAATTACAGCTGGAGTGAATATTCAAATGCAAAATAAAATCTAAAAGGAGTTCTTTAAAAATAGGGTAGAAGCTCTCCATAAAAATCATGTCCTTTCAAAAGGAGAAGCCAATAAAATCAGACATTACCATGTATATGACAAAACGTGAAGGGTAAACGTACATGGGACAGATCTACTGCAAATGATCTGCAGCATATTATAGCAGCAGCCACGTGGATGAGATTTTAAAGAGGACCTGTGACCTCTCCTGACATGTCTGTTAGTAAATCCTTATGTTCCTGTGAAATAACAATTCTGGAGCATCTTCTCTGATAACTCTGTATTGTTCCTCTGTTATTTCTTCTAGAAGTGTATTACTGAATCTGTCAGCTGGGTGTAACCAGTTGGGGGTGTGTCCCTGTACAGTCTGACATTGTCTAATCAGTGCTGAGAGAGTCAGGGTGAGCAGGGACACAACCCCTTAAAACTGGAATAGCAACACCCAGCTGACAAATTCACAACAGCACAAAACGTTATAAGCATAGTTGCCAACTTTTGAAAATGAAAAAGCAGGAGACTGTAGTGGGCGGCGTGCGTAGTGCGTCGCAAAATTTTTTTTGCATGGACACGCCCATCTTGTCGGTATGCCACGCCCCTTCAAAAAGCCACACCCACTCCACCTAACTGCATAACGGCTTTGGAAGAAAGCCAGGTAGATGCCCTTATTGCCAGGAAGAAACCCCCCATAAGCCGGTAGTGCCCCTTACAGGCAGGTAGGTGCCCCCTTGTAGTCAGGTAGGTGCCCCCATGGTTTGCCAGGTAGGTGCCCCCATGGTTTGCCAGGTAGGTGCCCCCTCTGTTGCCAGGTAGATGCCCCCTCTGTTGCCAGGTAGATGCCCCCTCTGTTGCCAGGTAGATGCCCCCCATATAGCTAATAAAAATAAAATAATAAAATCCACTTACCTCACCAGGCTCCTGCAGCACGGCCGCTCCGGACGATCTCCTCAGCGACGCAGGGGGAAGTGAGAGCAGCCGCGCGTCACTCCCTGCAGCGGCGTACTCCTGCGCGCTGACCTGTATGTGCGGCGCACACACCGGCGCAGACATACAGGGGGAGGAGGGAGGAGAGGAACGATCCCTCCTGCCTCCTCCCTGCACAGCGAGACTCCGGGCGGGTGAAGCGGGCGCAGCGGCCGCTTCACCCGCCTGTAGGAGCGGCCCGGCAGCGCCAGAGTAGCGCACTAGCGCTACTCTGTCGCCGCGGCCATTTAAAGAACCCCCGCCGCCTGCTGGCGGCGGGAGGAATGCCAACTCCCCCAGGAGGGCGGGAGGGGATCCCAAATAGCGGGACCGCCCCGCCAAAAACGGGAGAGTTGGCATGTATGGTTATAAGAGAAGATGCTTCCGAGTTATTTTAAAGGGAAAGCAAGTATCTAATAAAACAAACATGTCAGGAGATGTCACATGTCTTCTTTAGAAAATCACATCGCCCGAGTGCAAAAAAAAAATAAATCTGTTTAAAGGGGTTTTGCCATGATCTAATTTCACAGCTCCTGCATCCAGCTCTTCAGCTCTGTGTGCTCAGAAGGGTATGTGTGATTTGTTTGAGCTGCATATCATGTGACCCAGCAGGATAACATCACCATGCCTTTCATCTCTCTAGTCAAAAAAAGGTCTGTTTATGTGTTGAACTTTAAGTAGCTACATTGTAGCTCAGAGGTAAAACTTTTGCCTCCAGGCACAAGGGTCCTAGTTTCAAATCCCTGCAGGAACCTCACCTGTGTTTTTTTTTTCTCTTTATCAATGCACATCCCTGATTGTGGTTTCTTTTTTTAATTTGCACTGTTTGACTAATTACTAAAGAGCACAGAGGACGGGAGTAGAATGACAGCAGAGAAGAGGTGATGTCTGAGCATGTGCGACCAGGACTGAGAAGCTCTCAGCCCTGGTCGTATCCCCTGGAGACGAGCTGTAAACAATGGATCACTAAAGGAGCAGCTAAGACAAAAACAGTCCAGAATTTTTAATAATGATGAATGGTGAAAATGTTTATTATTTAATTTAGAAAACTTACCACGTCAATTATACTTTGTGGCAAAAACCCCTTTAAGAAATGCTGCAGATTTGTCCCAGATTTTGCTTTTTAAATTCAATGGGGAAGTCGAAATCCGTGGCAAATCCATAATGCAAATTTATTGTCGATTTTTCGGCGGAAAGGTTTGCAGTATATCTTTATTACTTTTTAACATTTTATCTTTTGGTTGCTGCAGATTTACTTGCGGAAAAGTGGTCAGTTTTCCACTTTGAACAATCCGGAGCACTTCTGCCCTGTGTGCAGAGACTTGAGCATATACATTTAAAGGGGTTGTCTCACTACAATGATTGATTTTTATGTTAAAGATCTTGCAAAAACAAATCACTTTGCAATGTGTGTCCATTGACAGTATCCTACCTATTCCTAGATATCCCCTCTTGTATGGGCTGCATGAGCTCCTCAGGTCGCTATAGCTACAGGGGAAAACAGCAACAATATGCACTTCTTAGCTCACCCATATAATGCCAATCTCCGGATTGTCCTTGCCATCATCCCGCTTGGAGCAGGCGGTACACACAGTCCTTATATAGAGAAAGATTGATGAGGCGTTCCAGGACCGATCTCCGTTAAAAATACATCCAAATTTATTTGTAAATAAAGTTAAAAATACATAGATCCAAATAATGGCATCTCCTCACAAAAAGATGGTGCCCCGAGTTATAGCTATAGCTACAGAGCTGTTTGATCTATCCTGATAGACTGACATTGTTGGTCGCTATAGCTACAGACCATGTATCTTCAGCAGCTCATTACTGCAGGTAAGTAGAAGCCAGTAAACAAGCCCCTGATTTCACAAATGAAACCGAGAAACCAGGACTGAGGTAAGATGAATCGGTGGAGTGAGACAACCCCTTGAAATTATTATGTTTCTGAACTTCCAAGCAACTTAAAAGAGCAAAACAACAGATATATCAGAAAAATAAACAAGCAATCACTCTCCACCATCTGAACGGAGTTGTATTAGGGACGTCAGCACTTCACATGGGTCAGGCTGTTAACCCGTCTTGATATTTGCTAGAAGCACAGGATAATACAATAGAGCACACTCCACTGATCCCATCCTCCTCGCAGTGTCAATGGCTGACATTCTCATGTACCACAACATAAGAGAAGATTAGCCCATCTAGAGCGTACTGTGTTACATGACTAGGTCATGTGTACAGAAGACGAAACCGTAGACTGCTATAGACATCGTATACAGCTCGGCGAGCAGGTACTGCTAACCAATCATTTATATGGGATTTAATACGGCCAGTCTCACGTTTCGTCAGCTGCTACAAAGCAGAGCGATAAGAGAAGCAGGGCATTTTTATCCAGGAGGAAGATGTCGATCTAGAGAAATATTGCCAGTCACTTAATTGTTTGCATTGAAGGGGGAGAGGAATGGAAGGAAAATAATCTTACTTGATAACTGTGCCTTTGGTGCCCCCTGCTGTTGTAAGCATGACCCGTGTGGTTAGACTGACTCGCAGATCATCCTCGTCCAGACCCAGGAGTGCAGAGCAGTATTCTAATGATTGGCTGGATTTGTTCTTTAGCGTGCAGCCACCTGGTGTTCGATACAAGATAATTGTCAGTAAAATGCAGGTCTGTAGATAGGGCCATCAGTGCATCTAGCCCAGCTCATAGGCGTTTGTCTGGAACATTCTATACAATCTGCTCTCTTTTTCTGGCAAAATAAAAACACTGTTTATGACAGTCAGCAGGCATCTGGAAAACAGCAGAGTAACAGTTCTGGGAGAAGGAAAGTGCTGCATGGGATGGGAGAGCAAGGATTCTCTCCTATGCATGAAAAATAAAACGTTAGGCCCCTATACCGTGATGTATGCTTTGCATACATTAATTGGAGACAAGTAGGTTGCTTTACTTCCTACTGCTTTTACTGCAGCAACGTATTCCGCTGCATATATAATCCCCCCTTTCATCAGATTAAACATTAAAGCACCCAAGAGGGGGCTCACATCCAAGGGGCCGGTAAATCTTTTAAGAAAATAGGCGTCATAACCTTAATGGGCATGTACCTGAGGAGGTACATACTATGGGACTGTCTACCTAGAGGAAGACCCAAGGAAGTGTAACTACAGTTCATAAACAGTATATGCTCAGGGATGCCCCAAATTGGATCATAAGAAAGTAGTACTACCTATAATCTATTAGCTAGGGGGATGTGTACCTACCTATAGATCTAAATAGCTACCGGGGGATGTACCTACCTATAGGATGCTATATAGCTACAAGGGGGACTAGTGTACTACCTATAGGATGCTATATAGCTACAGGGGGATGTGTACCTACCTATAGGATGCGATATAGCTACAGGGGGATGTGTACCTACCTATAGGATGCTATATAGCTACAGGGGGATGTGTACCTACCTATAGGATGCTATATAGCTACAGGGGGGATGTGTACCTACCTATGAGCTAGGGAGGGCTATATAGGCTAACAACAGGGGGATGTGTACCTACCTATAGGATGCTATATAGCTACCGGGGGATGTGTACCTACCTATAGGATGCTATATAGCTACCGGGGGATGTGTACCTACCTATAGGATGCTATATAGCTACAGGGGGATGTGTACCTACCTATAGGATGCTATATCGCAACAGGGGGATGTGTACCTACCTATAGGATGCTATATAGCTACAGGGGGATGTGTACCTACCTATAGGATGCTATATAGCTACAGGGGGATGTGTACCTACCTATAGGATGCTATATAGCTACAGGGGGATGTGTACCTACCTATAGGATGCTATATAGCTACAGGGGGCTGTGTACCTACCTATAGGATGCTATATATCTACAGGGGGCTGTGTACCTACCTATAGGATGCTATATAGCTACAGGGGGCTGTGTACCTACCTATAGGATGCTATATACCTACAGGGGGCTGTGTACCTACCTATAGGATGCTATATTCCTACAGGGGGCTGTTTACCTACCTATAGGATGCTATACACCTACAGGGGGCTGTGTACCTACCTACAGGGGGCTATATACCTAGAGGGAGCTGCGTACCTACCTACAGGAGGCTATATATCTACAGCTGACTGTGTACCTACATAGAGGGGGCTATATATACAGATGACTGCATACCTAACTACAATGGGGAAATATACCTAGCTATCTACAGATCCTGTGAGTGGTTGCCAGTGGCCCATAATGCTGTTAAGACAGCCAAGGCCCCAGGAGCTGGTCACAACAAGAACAGGCGAGTGCTTCGAGAAAGGCTTAGATAACCACTTTACTACTAAATAATATTAATACTTAAGCAGCATAATAAAATGTCTAGATTCAATCTGATGGCAACTTTAAAAAACGGGAATGAAATATTCCTTTAGGGCAGATTGGTTCTTGCGTTTTGGTTTCCAGTGGGGGAAACAAAGTTTAAAGATTCCCTCTACCGCTCCTTTAATCAACATCTTTCCCAACCCCTGGCTGAACTCAATAGACTTTTTATTCAATCGTATTATGTTACCTAGTCTTGCAGTTAGCAAAATATCTATTTTTTTCCCAAGAAAAAATAAAATTACATATGTTTGCCAAAACTAGTGCAAAGCACAATTGTTGAAATTGCCCATATACAAAACCAGAATTCCGCTCTTATTTCTGCAAGGCCTACTGGGCAACTACTTACTTTTCCATTGGCCTATATTTCACAAATCTACCCCAGAAGATCTTTTCTTTTCTCCCCAGATAGATGTAAAAAGTCATCAGTAATAAACTGAATGATGACATTTTTATCTTAACGGGAGATACCATATCTGCATGCTAAGTGTCTTTTATTTCTATAAGTTTTGTAGGACACGTATAAAACATCAGCTACTTCTGTAATCACAAGTGCAGCACAAACACTTAAGACAATTAAAGTTTTCAGAACATTTCGGAGCTGTTCAAAAGATCCTTCTCCCCACACATAGCTCTCATGTCGAATTACATATTCTGCTTGTGCTTTGTCCTGCCCTTACCTTCTCTACTTAAAAACTATCTAAATCCCCAAGCGAGCAAGTGATCAAACTTTTACTGACGTACACATCTGACTTCAGGAATAACTCCATTGCAAGGCATATTACAGCCTGCGTCCATCAAACACAACTTTATTTTTTATGAGTCCCTGTGTAGTATAATGAATAATTCCCTTAGTTCTTAAAGCAACCAAATAAGCTGTCTTTCTTCTTTCACCCAAACCCTAGCAAACCAAAGGCGAGAACCTGGCCTCATAAACATGTTATGAATCTACTGACATCCATTAGGACGGTAAACCATATACAGTTGAAACCAGAAGTTTATATACACTATGTAAAAAGACACCTATGCAAGTTTTTCACACTATCCGACATGAAATCAGAATAAACCTTACCCGTTTTAGGTCAATTAGGATTACCAATTTATATTTGCCAAATGCCAGAATAATGAGAGAGAGAAAATTCTTTAAGGCAGTTTTATTACTTTCTGCAAAGTCAAAGTTTACATACGCTAGGATTACTAAGACTTTAAACAATTTGGGACAGCCCATATGATGTGGATGTATTTTTTAATGCACACCAGAAACACCCTGCTTCTGTGTGTAACATCATGGGAAAGTCTAAAGAAATCAGCCAAGAAATCAGGAATTGTGGACTTGAACAAGTCTGGTTCATTCTTGGGTGCAATTTCCAGATACCTGAAGGTGCCTCATTCATCTGTACAAACAATTATACTCAAGTACAAAGAAGATGGGAATGTCCAGCCATCCTACAGCTCAGGAAGGAGACAGGTTCTGTGTCTTTGAGGTGAATGTGCTTTGGTCCGACATGTGCATATCAACCCAAGAAGAAAAGCAAAAGACCTTGTGAAGATACTGGTGGAAGCTGGTAAGATTGTGTCATTATCCACAGTGAAATGAGTACTGTATCAACATGGGCTGAAAGGCCACTCTGCCAGGAAGAAGCCATTACTCCAAAAGAAACATATAAAAGCAAGATTAATGTTTGCAAATGCACACAGGAACAAAGACCTACATTGTTGGAGACATGTCCTATGGTCTGACAAAACTAAAATTAAACTGTTTGGCCATAATGACCATTGTTATGTTTGGAGGAAAGAGGGAGAAGCTTGGAAGCCTAAGAACACCATCCCCACTGTGAATCACAGGGGTGGCAGAATCATTTTGTGGGGTTGTTGTGCCGCAGGAGGGAATGGTGCACTTCCCAAAATAGATGGCACCATGATGAAAGAAGATTATGTGGCAATACTGAAGCAACATCTCAAGACATCAGCCACAAAGTTAAATGGGTCTTCCAAACGGACAATGACCTGAAGCATAATGCCAAACTGGTTACAAAGTGGCTTAAAGGATAACCAAGTCAATGTTGTGACGTGGCCATCACAAAGCCCTGATCTCAATCCTATTGAAAATGTATGGGCAAAGCTGAAAAGGCGAGCAAGACGACCTACAAACATGGCTCAGTTACACCAAGTTCTGTCAGCAGGAATGGGCCAAAATTCCTACCAACTATTGTGAGAAGCTTGTGGAAGGATATCCAAAACGTTTGTCCCAAGTCATACAGTTTAAGGGCAATGCTATCAAATACTAATGAAATGTATGTAAACGTTTGACTTTGCAGAAAATAATAAAAATGCCTAAAAAATTCTCTCTCTCTCATTATTCTGCATTTGGCAAATATAAATAATTTTGGTTCCTAATTGACCTAAAACAGGTAAGGTTTATTCTGATTTCATGTCAGATAGTAAAAAAACATGATTATGTGTCTTTTATATAGGGTATGTAAACTTCTGGTTTCAACTGTATATATATTACCAGACTCAATTGGCAGTGGCACCGAGTATTTAACCCTATATTGTGAACAAGGAGAGCCTCATTTCTCTGTTATGATTAAGAAACGAAAGGGACACAGCAAGCTCTCGTAAGGGTGCCCATCTGTCACCTCCACCACTGACATTTGAACGAAGCCGCTCTGCAGTACACCTGCATTGCAGCAGTCACACAACAGTGCATTTTTATTGTTTCCTAAAGACCTTTACAAATCAAATGTGCAGATGGCAGTTTCATTTACTTGTAATCAAATCCCCCCTTTCCATTTACTCAGAGGGAAGAGTTTTGTAAATTCATTTTTCTTTCCAACCTTGTCCTTGGTGTACTATCTGAGGGAAATTTCCGCATTTAATTTAAAGTACATTTTATTCGCTTCCCTTTAAAAGCACATTGTGCTTTGTGACTCAAATCAAATTTCCAGCCTTTCACATGACATTTACATTGATAGAATAATAGAATAAGAGGTCTACTAACCAGAGGTACTTCCAGCTTCTTCAAAATCAATATTTCCAAGGTGGAGGACACCAGCAACCACTCGGAAAAGATCAAGCTTCTCGGTGTCATCCAAGCCAATCTTTTTCATGGCGATGCACATTCGATTGAAATCTCCATGATCATCCAAGAGAGGGTCCTTTAGGGAACCATGTTTGAGGTACTACGAAGAAATGCAGATTCATATTATAGTAAGAACGTAGTCTAAATCACAGAGTGCTTTAAAAAAAAAAAAAAAAAAAAAGGAGTTCACATGCAGAAGTCAAAGAGGTTGTACAGGATTAGAAAAATGGTCTTCCCATTTTCCAGAATTAACAGTCTTGCTGCCCAGAGGCTGTGTCTAGTAATGCAACTTGTCTCCAGAGAACTGCATACCACCCAGAACCAATGGGCAAAAAAGGCGCCATTTTCTGTGAAGTTTTTTTATTTTCTCTTTTTTAATCTAGGCCAACCCCTTTACAACAAAATATCAAACTGTACTCATAATTTACATCTCAGAGGCAGCCATCTTGTGAGCTGAATCAATATCCATGACAGTGCACCATATCTGTTTACCATAATCTAGAGGCATTAAACAAAGTGCTGCTTTGGTTTTGTAGTATACAAATTAATATTTGGACCGGTCAAAGAAGCTAAGAAATGGGAAGTCGTCTAATTAGGCCTTTACACTGTACATCCATTCTCACCTCAGCTTTTGAAATATACCCACTTTTGTTATAACCCATAAGGCTCCTTTATTTAGTCAGAGAAGGAAAATTACCAGTCCAAACAACGTCAAATGTAGACACAGTAACAGCTTTACAGTGTAAGGACCTCGATAAAAAAACTATCCAAATCTCAGATTCCCTCAAGCATACAGGCATTCTTTAGACTAGAGGGATGTTGGGGTTACCTGCTGAATTTGGCTTTAATGTACTGGGTTACTGGCAAGAATTACATGTCCTGCAAGCACGAGTGATCTGAAGCTAGGGTACGTACATTATACTCTCTACTGCCTGCCAACACTTTGTAGACTATTTTACAATAGTCTGCATCTTAGACTGCGGAAACACTATCGCATACAGGTCTGCAAGCAACTTAAGTTTCCCACAGGCTTTGTATCTCCAGATTCAGATACACCATTAAGAACTGCAGGTAATGCTACTTTAAAGGGAATGTGTCATCAAAAATGACTTATTGTTTAACTCAAATTTTTTAAGAATTTTTGGTTATTTTTTTTTTAATTGTCGATATCACTTTTAATATTTTTTAAAAATTCTTAAGTCCTGCAGTTTTCACTTTGGCCACTAAACCTAATAATAGACTGACACTTCCTGTTCTGTACAGAAAGGTTCTCAGTTGTCTGCTCATTATCAGCATAAGCAGGCTCAAACTGAAAGGAGACACCAATGTGTATAGATAACACAGGACCCACCATTCACAATATGTGATAGTTCATAGTTCACCCTCCTTGTACACCGACTTCTTCCCAGGTCACAAAGCATGACTAGAAAACTCTCCTATAGAAGTCAATGGGACTGAGTCAGTCTTAAATCTATGTGCATGAAGCTACTGAAAAGCAACTCTCTGACTGCTGTTAAAGCAGTGGTAACAAGGCCTAGTGGGCAAAGTGAAAACTGCAAGACTTAAGAATTATTAAAAAATATTGAAAGTGATATGAAAAATAAAAAACATAACCAAAAATTCCTAAAAAATGACACATTCCCTTTAAGTACCACCAGTTTGTGCAAAAATGACATACTGTTTTATCCCAAGAAACGGCTGCCTCTGTAGGTGTATATCTAGCCACAGACTTTGTTCAAAAGATACAAAAAGATCTTGCTGGTAATCTGTGACCAAAAGGTTGATATCTGGATGAAAGATCTGGTGTACTATTCAGAATTTTCAATTAAGAACATGGGAATGCATTCAAGTATCGTAGACTGGGAAATGCCTTTCAATCTACAATCACTGAGATACTAATAACATTGTAATTATTACTTAAAGGGGTTTTCTCACTCAATAATAACATGTAGGGACAGTTTATTAAAGTATTTTTCTAAATACATTGCTCTATCGATATTGCCCTGGTTAGGAGATAAGAGACTGTATCTATTCTGAGTGCACACAAGTGTCTCTAGGTTACCGTCCATATCTCCCTTCCTGAATAGAGAGAGAGCAATGAGTGACATCACCATGGTTGGGGCAGCAGAAACTATTGAAAAGCACCGATTTTCACTCCTGAGCGTTTATTTTACAGAATTATATCTCCTGCAGTCAGCTCACTGTAACAGGCTCTATGAGGAATAGCAGAGCTGATATGCTAATTACTGCTGTAGACCGGTCCACAGACTGACCAAGCAGTGTGAAGCTAAAGAGGACTGTGAAACAGCATGGTGAAAAAACCCCTTTAAGGCAAAACAAGTCCGTCTATGGCCAGCATAAGAGATGTTCTTTAGGCACCACAAAAGCAAATATATGATAAAGATAATAATGAAATAATAAAATATACATAAGAAGTTAAAAAAGGCACTAAGTCAGCTAAAACATTTTGCTTTATGGGCATATGGAATCTCCAATTTAATGACATTTTAATTTGCTCTCTCTGTACATTTAAGTACTCATTCACCCATAAAACAAATAAGCATGCAGAGCAGCTCATCTCTACTCCTACGAGATAGTTTAGGCATGCTGTATTAGGCAACAGTCTTACAAACAACAGAGAATATTAGAAACTAACAGAAAGAGGTTAAAAAAATAGAAAGTAGCTTCCTCCTATACATCATGCACTTTGAAAAGTCACCCCACGCTTGTCTACACAACATCAATGCTAATCTAAAAATAATTGCAGCTTATGCGACATATACCTCGTCTTCCTGATATTATATGGGAAAGGCAAAAAAAGCAATTTGGAGAGTTAATTGAAGTGTTCACTTTAGTAGCAGGAGATTACATGCACAATGATTAGACTATTGGTAAATGACTGGACAGCAGGTTTGAATACTCTGTTCCTTTGATGTTGTAAAAAGTTCAGTTACTTGAGTTTAGACAACTTTTATCAGAAAGCATTGTGTGCATTATTCAGGGAACGGTCCAGTTTCCAGTGCAACTTGTCAATGCTTCAACTATTCCAGTATGTCTAAATTATATGACATTCATAGTTTATAAGAGAAATGGTTAGGGGTTAATTGTCAAAATGTACTTTAAGAGTTCAAAGTAAAAAATGTTAACATTGCGACACTGCCCGTAACTTCTTAGCTCCATTTTATGGCTAGTGGACTTATGACAAATTACTGGCATACACCAGCAATGCTAGTAGCCATAGAAGAAAGTATGGTGCAAGACGTCTGAAAACCTTCAGTTACCTATGTGTTAACCTTCAGAACACTTTGGCATATTACCATAGGGGAAAGAGATGTGCCCCTGAAATTCCCACCTGGACCCAGAAGAGTGCATAAAATAGTGCTCTGTTCCACCAAAACTATCAAATGTACTTCCAGTCTTTCAATCCATGATTTGCAGAAGTCTCATTAACAGAAGATTAACAGAACAATTTGAAAAAAAATAGAAACTGCATATCTAAATTGTACCATCAACAGAACAAGAAAAGTAAACTAAATATTCTGCATCCCTGATGTAAAAGAGGACCTGTGGCCATTCTAGATAGATCTGTTTTAGTACATAACAATTCTGGAGCAACTTCTCCTAAAACTCTGTGTTGTGCTCTTCCTCCGTTATTCCTCCTAGAAGTGTATTACTGAATCTGTCAGATGGGTGTTACCAGTTAGGGGTGTGTCCCTGCTCAGTGAGATTGTCCAATCAGTGCTGACAGAGTCAGTGTGTGCAGGGACACATCCTTCTAAAAACTGGAAAGGCAACACCCAGCTGACAGGTTCTGTAGTGAATTTCTAGACAAAACAATGGTGCAACAGCACAATACAGAGTTATAAGAGAAAATGCTCCAGAACTGTTACTAAGACAGAGATATCAAGAGAGGTCACAGGTCCCCTTTAATCCATACAGTGGAACTGGAATGCTGATTTTCATAACATCTGATAGAGCTGGCTTTCTTCATGGACACTAGAAAAATTAAGGACCCCATTGTAATAACTGCCCACTAGAAAGTCATTCCTTAATAATTAACCAACGATTAACTGCATTCAAACACTTCCCATTAAGCCAGCAAACTGATCCACTTCTATGTACTTTCTGATTAGCCTGCAAGGGTATGAAGCACTAGGTAAAAACAGCTGCTACATCCATTTACAAGCTATTTTACCAAGTTCAATGAATCCATCACTGAGCTTGCATGTCAGGATCATTCAGATGCAAAATATGGGCAACACTCCTGGACCAAAAGGAGGTCATGGAGGTCAAGGACATACAAAGCTCTATTACATCTGAAGCCAACTGGGAAGCAATGCAGAACAGCAACATAAAAAGATGACTGACATCTCTTATCTGGAAAGGATCAGGTGGAAGAAGAAAAAGCAACACATTAATTATAGGCTGAGAGTGTTCAGAACACAACCAGCGAATAACACATGCCGTCATCATCTGACACTGTAAACATCTCTACCAAGGTCCTGCTGCTACAAAGAAATGGTGGAATCTATAAAATTATACAATGATGGTAACTATTTCACCATCATAGCCTACCGACAAGAAAACAGCTATAGCTACTGCAGGACAGACTCTAGTTGGGTTTCCTCTTTCAACCTTGTGCATTAAAATACTTGGGTAGATGTATCAACACTGCCTATGGGGATGTTCACACAGCATCTTTCAGGAAGTATTTCAAGGTGTAACAGCTACGATTAGGCAATGTTCACACGGCTTATTGCCGGCGTAATTGCGGGGACGGATGTCGCCCCGCAATTACGCTGGCAGCTGTGCAGCGGGGGGGGGCCGGTAGCTCGCCGGCCCCATAGACATGCATTATTCACGGCGCGTACACGCCGTAAATAATGTGCATGTCACTTTCTCCCCGCTCGGCGGATTCGCCAAGCGGGGGGGGGAAGGAGACGTAATCCATAGTTCTCTATGAGAACTGTGAATTACCGTAATGCCCGGGACTGATTTCAGTCGTATTGGAGCACAAATACGGCGCTCAATATGGCTGAAATCAGTCCCAAAATAAGCCGTGTGAACGAGCCCTTACCTGCTGTCTTCCCTGCCGTGTACTTCTTTCTGGCGTACACGTGGCAGGGATAATGAAAGTGAATGGGGACGGCCAAGGACCGCTCCCTCCCCCCTGCTCTTTAGAAGAACGCACTGATCATGCTGTGTGAACATACCCTAAGCATACGTCCAGACAATGAGTAAAATTAAAACCATGTCAAACCATGTGGTTTTTAATGCATAGTTTCAAGTGGATTTAGGTCCTTTTTTTTTTTCCCGCCAGATTTCGGGTCCCAAGTCCCATTCATCTCTATGGGATTTGGGATCGATATCCAAAATGACATACAAATGTTTTGGGACTTTTTTAAAATTTTTTAGAAGCCCAAAAAAAATTTTGCCCTTTTTATAAGTTAAACATTTTAATTTTTGTTTAAAACGAATAAAAAACCTAAATAAACTTTTTTATTAAAAAGGGGGGGGTTTTTTTTCTTTTTTAAATTTTTTTTTAAAAAAATTTTTTTAAAAATTATGGGTTGGTTTCAAAATTTAAAAAAATGCCAATACCGGTTTTCAAAGGGGGGGGAAAATTTTTGGGTCTGTAAATTAATTTTTTATTAATTTTTTTTCTTATGCCCCTTGCCTTTTAGTTTTTTTTTTGGGGAGTAAATTAAGACATTTTTTGGGGCCCAAAATTTTTTTTAAAAAGGTAGGGGGAAAGCTAAAATTTCTGAAAAAAAAAAAATTTTTTGGGTTGAACCCAGTTTTTTGGCCAAATGACCCCTTTTAGGGGTTTTTCCATTATAGAGAAGTTTATTTTGACTTTAATTTAAATTTTTTTAAAGGTTTTTTTTCTGGTTTTTTTTTTGTCCTAAAAAGTTAAAAAAAAATTTTACAAATTTTGATTTTTTGCAAAAATAGTTTTTTCCCCTTTTAAATGAAAAAATTCCCCCAAATCCCCAAATTTAAAAAAAAGTTTTAAAATCCTGGGGCTTTTTTTTGGGGAAATCTTTTTCTTTCCCTTTTTCAAATAAACCCTTTTTTTTTAAAAAAAAAAAATTAAAAATTTTTTAAAAAACTAACTTGTTTTTTTGGTTGAAATGTCGGGGGGTTAAATCTTTATTTAAAAAAATTTTTTCTTTAGTTTTCAAAGTTTTTCACTAAACTCCCCAAAGTCTTAAAAAATTTCTTCAAAAATAAATCATTTTTTTAATTTTTAATTTTTTAATTTAGGTCAAAATTTTCTGTCATTCTTTTAGGTTTTGATTTTTTTAGCAAAAACAATACTTTTAAAATTAAATTTTGCAAAAAAAAAATTTTTTTGTTTTTTTTTTTTAAAAAATTTTAGGTTTTGGGGTAAAAAAACCCCCTTTCCCCCCCCCAAACCCCAAAAAAGGGAAAAAATACTTTTTAAATTCAAAACACCAAATTGGAATGACCCCAAGGAAACAGTTTTAAAATCTTGGTTGGGTTCTTTCTAAGCACCATTTTTTATTTTCATGCATCATGGGCTATAAAGGTCTAATGCAATGTTACAGTATATTACGCGGTCTTTAATAACTGTGGTAGAAAAGCAGAATCCCCAAAATCGTTTTCTGTGAATCACCCTTTACGGGGATGCCTCTGAGGGAAAACGGAATTGGGCGACTATAAACTTGAAAACCACAAATCTAATATATTGCAAATTACAACATCGCTTATATAACAGATATGGGATAAATGCACAACAGTGAAATTAAAAGCTGTCATCAATTCGCTGTGCCCCTGAGAAGAGACGTTTTTGGGGGGTTTACTGGGGCTGAGCCCGGAAAAAATTGGTTTAAAGGTTTAGTAAACATTTAGCAGTGTCGGTTGGAAACAGACCTAATCTTTAAAACCCTGTGAAGAATCTGCAATTAAAACCATATCTCAGCCAGCATCATTCTGCAGGAATCCAAGTGTCAAAGAACTGTAATAAAACGGAAGGTGGGAATCAGCACATTATTCCCGGTGATGCACCTAGCAAACTCATTTTGGGCTTTAACGGCACACAGGGAGAATAGATTATTCTATATCAGCAGAGATAACTACAGCACTGGAAAGTAAAACATCTCATTCATAAGCCTGCCTTCAATTTGTCTTGAAAAGTAATTGCCGTTTCAATAGAGCTGACATTTCTGTTTTCCGTCTTCAGCCCACCGAGACAGAGCGTCAAAGAGGTTTCAATGCAGTTTGAATCATTTAAGAGGTCTTTTTTTTTTCCCCCTCGCCACCAGACACTTATATAAGAGCAATGTTCTCGGACTGCTCAAAGCACACATCAAGCTTTCGAAGCTTAGCTGATACAACCTGACTGCTCTCCCGATGGGCAACCGCCAGGGTCAGTCCTCAGCAGGAGGGACTGTGGGTTTATTTATGAACATTCCCCAATTTTCCAAACTCAAGGGGTATTTGACCCTATGCCGTGTGGTCTGTACACACAGAAAACAGATGTTCTGGAACGTGACACTGGATTTTTTTCAGCTCAAGCCGTTGCTTCCCAAAAACAATAAGAGTGTTAAAAAACAGAAGAAAAATTTTGACCCGGGTTTGAAATTTAAACCCCGTAGCATCACTTGTCTATGTTCTCACTTTTTAATTGGGCGTATTTCGGCCCCTATTTTGCGCCGTACTGTGCTCATTTGGGGCGGATAGTCCCAGCGTTTGGTAATCCCAAATTTTTTCATAGGAAATTTGGGATTACGCCTCCCCTCCCCGCTTGCACAATTCGTCTGGGGGGGGGAGTAAAATGACATGTAATTAAGCGGGATTTTGCGCCCCTGTATGATGTTTGGCGGTGGGACTGCCGCCCCCCCCCCCACCCCACAGATTGCCACGGTCCCGAATCCCCACAATTTGGCCCGGGGATCAACCCCTTAAATAACCATTGTTTTCATGTGGAATGCGTAATTTTAGTAGGTTAGATACAGTTCTTGGACTTGCAATTAGGAATGGACAAATTAAAGGGGTTTTCTCAATAGGCTGGTCCACAGAGCAGACAGCTTCAGACTCACTTCCTCTATGCAAAATGATCGGGGCATCTGCTTGTTTCCCAGCGGAACTGTTACAGGGACATAAGAGCAGATGGTTTGTAAACATGGCTCTGAAAGGTTAAAGCTGGTCAGTAGCTACTGACATCACCATGGTGGAACAGGGGGTGGGGGCAAAGAAGAGAGAAGGGAAAACTGTAACTAGAGAAACTTGTGTACACAAGCAGGAGATAAAATCTCCTCTATCTCCTAAACAAAGTAGAACCGAAAAAGTCAAATATTCGGCAATATTCTCTACCGTTGCCTATATGTTTAGAGCTAATGAGTGTGTTGAGAAAACCCTCTTTAGGTCTCTTAATTGTTTCCCTGCTGATGGTGCTGAATCTAGTTAGGTATCTAGATTGCAGATAGGTCGACCAATGAACTCAGGATTTTTCTTCTACTTTTTTAACAATAAAACTCACAAATTACTATACTACAATATCAGTTTTAACTAAGGTTTTTCAGCAATGTGCAATAAGAGCAGTATGGCTATGCTATTAGACCTGCAGACGTTTAGTATCCTCCAGGGACTTCCATTTCCTCCCACATGATTTTAGTGGAAATATTTGCAGTTGCCCCTTGTTTTAAAGTTACATATGCAGCTCTACTGAAACTTTCACTTAAAAATGGCTGCGTATATGTAACTATCATACTAACTGAAACACTGCACGATTATTAGGTGGTGTTAAAACATTGCTATATGTAAATTAAGCTATAAAATCAACTGAAAAGCAATAAAAAAAAAGTTTAAGTCAAGAAACATTTTAAATTGTAATACTCCAAAGGGTGGCAAATAAACTTAAAGGAGCATTACTAGCAGAGACATTTGCCATGAATGGCTTTTAGGTGAGAGTCTTGGAAGTGGAATCAGGTCCTACCAGGAGACTGGGCAACCTTCTCTCCATCTGTTACACTAAAGAAAGGAAAACGACCATGCATGCGCCTCTCTCCATTGCAGTTTAAGAGAGCTGCTGAAATAACCAAGCAATTCAATAACCTACAGTAAAATCAAGCATAATCATGCATGAGTTTCACCTTATGTATTCTTTTCTGGAGCACCACACAGAGGTCAGAAGACCCCATTTTCCCAATATATGTGGGTCCCAGAGACAGCCATACGGTTTACTGTTAGTACTAATCCCCACTATCATACTCTTTTCTCACTGACAAGATAGTTGGGGACAATACAAAATGTCACCATGGTCTGCAGGTTGTGCACTCCTGATCTATAGTATTGAGTATTCCCAGCAATACAGCAATAAGCTACTCCCTCAATGGTTTACCATCATGGTTTGCTATGTAATAGCTCGAATACTGTTTTCTTGTGGAATGGTCAAGTAACAAGGATCTACGATGTCCATTTGTAAAACCCCATTTAAAGCAGGGCAGAGACGAAGAGACCCGCAGAGGGAAAAAACGTAACAGCACTATTCATGGCCATATACACACTCCACCAAAAGCCTAAAACACATATCCCCCACTCCCACTCACTACAAAGTCCAAAGTGAACAAGGCAAGCTGCTGGTGTCCAGCATGTTCAATAATTATGCCTATTTAACACGTACTGTATGTGTGAACTACAAGCTGGCATACTAGTCGCAAGAAACATATTATACATCCCCTAAAGTGATCAGGAGAAGTCAACAAAAGCTTCTGCCGAATCTCCTCTGGGGCTCCAGCACACAGCCGGTAGAAAATATGGTAATTCCTCTCATCTTGTCCTTGTACACAGATTCGGGACTTCTCCAGAAGATAGTGAGAAACAAATCCCCCTACCACTGAATGCTGAGAATAAAAAGCAATATAGAGAGATTAAAACAGTAACAACTAAATCACACAATTATTTAACAAAGTAAAAAAAAAAAAGTCACAAAAAATAAATTCTGGCTACAACAAAAAGCCTTTAAAGGGGTTGTCTCACTACATTGACTCATATTACCAGAGTCCTGTTTTCTTGGTTTCACTTTGAATTCAGGGGCATGTTTACTGGCTTCTATTAGGCTGCAGTAGAAACCAGGTCTGTAGCTATAGAAACCCAGTGTGGCAGCCTATCAGGATAGACCAAACAGGTCTGCAGCTATAGCGACCTGAGGAGCTGATGCAGCCCATACAGGAGGGAATATCTCAGAATAGGTAGGACACTGTTAATGGACTCATATTGCAAAGGGACTTGTTTTTGCAAGATCTTTAACATAAAAAGCAATCCTTCTAGTGAGAAAATCCCTTTAAGAGCTGCTCATTTAACCTCCTAGAAAAGATAAATAGGTATATTAGCAGAGTATTGCGCACTAGATATCATGTAAAGATATCCTTTTCTCCGACACCTTGTCAAAACAATTGAAAGTGAACAATAACTATAATGTAAGTGCATGTAGAAAACTTAGCCTCTGAACAGAGATCTCATAGATGCCAGAGAAAACTGCAGCCTCGTGTCACTCTGCTGGAAAAGGTTACTCTCATTATCAAAGTTGGCTTCTCCATAAGCGCTCACTCAGCAGTGGGATAACCTTTTCTGTGATTACAAACCTATGCATGGCACACTGGGGAACACAGATATTGTTTGTTTTCTATTTATTGGGAAAGGGTAGGTCAGGAGATCAGTTTTGACAAAATTAAAGGTTGCCACCTCAAACTGCAGAGGCAAATTCAGGAGAAAGGTCACAAAAAGGTGGAAATTAGTCATCTCTCATCTTCCTCTGTTTTTTTTTCCCCGTCTCAGCTGTTCACAAAACCCACATTTATCACAGTGGTGATAATACAAGTATAACCTCGAGATTCTGGGTGAATGCCAAGATGTAATTGTTAAAGAGTGCCAGGGATTACGAAGCAAAAACACAGTATTAATGCAGTAAACTATTTGCCTTCATTGTGCACTATACAGAGACACTTTCCAAAGTAATCAACAGTTACCATATTACGGTATGTGTGTGACCATGAGAATATATAGGGAGTAAACTGAATGATATATACTTTTTTTTTTTTTTTTTTTTTTTTAAATATAATTTCTCTTTGATAAGCAACCAATGTATCCAAGTATCAAATGTACTTAAAGCAGTATACACAAGCATTGGAGAGATGGGTGAGCTGTGCTGGGCAGGGAGAAGCCAACTGCTCATTCCAAGAGAGCCACTATTAAAAGCGAATATATTAGAATTAAAATTTTACCTTCGTTATTACATGCAGAAGAAGAATGAGACAGATTTAATTAAACTGTATAATATTTAGACAGTATATGACACGATCCGGTGGTGTCGGTATACACTGACCCGTCGATTTTCAGTATATGGCGGATCCTCTGGGACCCTGCGAGCGTAGATGATGTAATTCGGCAGAGGTAGCCGAAGTGCAAGACAGGACAGCAGGTGCTGGTACAGGTGACAGGATACAGCGGTGTAGCCGTAGGCATGTAGCACAGTCCCAGGATAATAGCGGGCTTGGTACAGCGACAGGTATACAGCAGTAGAGGCAGGTAGCGGATTGGTGCAGCGGCAGATATTCAGCAGATAGCGCACAGGTAACACAGAATACACTAGATATTGTAACAGTAGTAGTGCAGCAGCAAAGGGTCAAGCTCTACATAGTGTAAGTGACCAGCAGGGAAAGTAGTGGATGGAAGATATGTCCCTAGTAGGATGATGCAAATAGTAGTGAAGTTCCAGGGATGTCAGAGAGCCCGATCCATTGGTACGTCCCAGCCTTGTCAAATGTCTGAGTGGCAGCAGGAGAACTGCACTAGTGGGGCCACCAAGGAACCGGACCTTGGTGGTGGAAAATACAGCAGTCTAGTTAAGTAACCATAGGTTACTAAGGATTTAGTATTGTAGTATAGCTGCTATGCAGCTTTAATTGGGTTGCCTTTTTTCTGAACGGCTGTAGCGTGGGTGGGAGGCCATTCACTCCTCCGTTCCGGGCTTTACCGGTATCCCTAGGCCTTTAGAGCCTGTGCAGGAGGAGACCAGGTGAGAGAGTCAACCTGATGCTAAACAGTGTTTGGAAGCCCTTTTTTCCAGAGGGTGCTGAGCAGGAAGGAGCCTGCTACTGTCCACCAAACCAGACCAGGGGGTCTGCTACACAGGGTCTTCACCAGCCACACGGTGGAGTACACGTTTGTTCCTTTTGATGCTGGACTTGATCTTTGTTTGGATGCATGTTACACGGCTGAAGTAAGCCTGCTGCACTAGACACTGTTATTTTTGCCGGTGAAAATAAAACCCTGTATTTTTGTTGCAACCTACCCGCTTGTGCCTGCATCTGTGACCGCTAATCCTCACACTAGACAACAACGAATTGACCAGGAGCAAAGGCAGGAAGGTCCTTTTATAGCCATGGGACAGGTCATCACGTAGGTAATTGGGACACTGTCCCTTTGAATACTGGGTAGTGGCACACATGCGTGCACTGGACGCCAGGGAACCAGAGGAAAAATGTCATCTCATATCTGCTGGTTTGGACAGCCGCCAGCACCAAAGCACAGACAGGAGCTGGGACAGATGAGTAAGTTGCGTGGACACTGGTGGACGCCGCCGCAGTGGCTGGGGCACAGGCATGCCCCACGGGCATGAACCATGTGACAGCATAAACTTGGACTACACAGTCTAACAGACAAATTGAATCACAGTAGCTCATGCTGTATAATAAATGTAGCACATTTTTAGTCATTATTGTCCAATCTCTTTGCCACTTGTTTGTTGGCTGAGTTTATTCTAGAAAAAAAATCATTTAAAATGTTGATGGATTTGGATTCACAAAGTATAACAAACCCATATTCCCTCAACCTCTAACCTGCTGAATGAGCCACAAAAGTATCTAAAACACACAAAAAATATGGTGTAAAAGATGAACAGCAAAACTTTAGTGCAAATGCCCCAGTAAATCTGCTCCATTGTGTTAAGATCATTTTCAAATGTTGTAGTTTCATGTTTTTTTTCTCTAGGGGCTGACATGATGGTGACACAAAAAACTTTCTCCCATTGACACTGTGCTTTATGGTAGCTGTAATGAAGAAGCAGTACAGTACATCAGTCATTAAATCCCCCACCCTATAATAAGAATGAGAGGACTCCGATGACTCTTTGCCAGTATAAACTATAAAGCTGAAACACTACCTGAGAAAAAAGGAAATGCCAGTCTCTTGTGTTTTCTCCAGAGGGTAGTATGGAAACTGGAAGGTTTCAAGGTTATTTTTAGACCTTAATTAACATAGAATAGAAGTTTAATATAAAACAGATTTGGATATGTTAAATGGATGTAGCAGAGTTAAGCTTGACCATATATGATGGCTTTCCAGGCCATCTGTTCTTAGATCATATCAAAGGCCACTGAAAAAAGTTGAAATCATGTGCAGTGATACCATGGTGCCTTATCTGTAAGGTTTACTTTTGCTACATCTGTAGTCTCCAATGATACACTCATTTTAAAAACCGGATTTGTCCACTAGAGCTATACAAAAGGTTGAAGTTTCCAGGTTTCTATGGCTGCTGTCAGCTTTGCAGTATAGATGAGTAGAAATGTAAAAACAAATTACCAACAACCCCTTTATTGCTGCGGAGGTGTGAAAAAATAACCTTCCTTTTGGTAATCGATCCTCAGAAAAGCAATTTATTAAAAAGGGCACGGGGTTAGAACGATCCTTTTTATGATTTTTTTTCCCATAATTTCGGCTAAAATCCCAAAAAAGGTGCAGCAAGCAGACATGACACATTCATTTATCTTGGAAAACTTCTGCCCCTGGAAAACTTGCATTAAGAATCAACACACAAGTACTATATATTAATTGCAAATATTTAATTTTTATATTATATGACATTAAGGATTTTAAAAAGATTTTTTTTAATTTGCAATACAAAAAACAGACACTCCATTAGAGATGAAAAACAGAATTGTTATTCATAAATAAAATAAAAAGGATTGACTAAGACCAACATTTCAAACACAAACTACAAAATAAAGCTGCTCTAATAAGATGCAATAAATATGTTGCATCTGTGGCTGTCTGTTCACCACTAGATAAAATCTTTTTCCATATGGAGGGTATAGAATACCTTTAAAATGCCACTTTTTGGGTTTTAACTGCGTATAGCAAGGGGTGCGCCCACGGCAAGGGAAAAAAAAAGGTCGGTTTATCCGAATGGTTGTTCCCGTTTTTTCAGCCAAAACCACGGCCGGGGGGGAGGGCTTTTTCCGCAAATGAGAGAGAAAAGCCCTTCACATTCCATGCCAATTCCCTCCAAAACCCCGGGCGAAAAATGTGCTTGTAGAATGTTTTGGGGCGGCCGGGGGTGGAAAAAACCGGGAGGTGGAAAAATGTGCAGGGGGGAGTGCTGCCGGGTTTTTCCATAGAGCAAATTGTGCCATTTTGGACGATTTTTAGGCGCTTGCCAAAAAATGCAAACCCCCCTGAAAAACCAGCCAAAAACCGGCCATTTGGGCATACCCAAGGCTATTTCACAAAAGTTAAACCCCCCCCAATTACGTTTGGGAATGGGGGCGGGGGGGGGCACCCTCGCCCGGCCCAAGACTATCATTCTCGGCGAAAATACGCCGTGTAAAAGGCCCTTTACTTATCCCCCCGACCCATTCCCAGCAGGGAGGGAGACTTAGCCCTAGTTTTCCCTTTTAGAACGTGGATTACCGAAAAGATGGGAGTATTCGCCGTATTCGCGCACTACGGGCTAAAAACGGACGAAATACATCCCATTTTTTAAACCCTGTTAAAAATACCCCAGTGGGTTTTTGGGGCACAAAACAACTTTAATACCAAAAAAGCAGTTTTTTGCCTTAGGTTTTATGCAAGATAAAAAATCTATTTTTGTAACTGATAAAACCATGTAAAGAAGGTAACAGCTTCGAGGAGCACACAAAAAAAAACAGACCTAACTCAAGCCAACTTTTAAGGTGCCCATACACATTTAATAAGTGTTGTTCAGACAACAGTGATCCCTCCTGATTCCAACATACAAATGCACGCTCAATTCACCCATCACCTATATAAAGAATCGGGTACTGAAATTAAACATGCCTGAGGCTATGTTCACACGATGTATTGTGGCGTGTACAGTACATCGTGTGTTTCGGGAGCTCGCGCTAATACGCACATACTCCCGTTGCAGGGGCGGGGGGTGGGGGGGGGGGGGTTTAGCCCCAGCCTCATTGACATTCATTACTCGCGGCGAGTATTCACCGCAAGTAAGTGACATGTCACTTATCTCCCCGCACGTACAATACGATCGTGTTGTACGAGCGGTGAGAGGAGGCGTAATCCATAGTTCTCTATGAGGGCTATGGATTAACGTAATATCAGCGCTAATCTTGCCCGTATTAGAGCGCAAATTCCCTGCTGAAATACGTGCCGAAATTACCCCCTGTGAACATACCCTAAATCCTTCCCTCCTCTGAGATCAAGTATTTGGGCTGGGTTAGGAGACCCCCTATCCTTCCTCCCCACACACACACAAAGCACATAAGACAGCTGAACAGAATGGGGCAGTAAAGCTGGCTTTACACATAAGGAGAGTTTACTGAAACGGGCAATATTCACCAGTGTCGATCACCATTTGACATTAGCTAAAACGAGATGTGTATGGCAAGATCAGCTGATTATGGGTGATTACTTACCACCTCGAGCAGCCTGTAGTTTTACCCTTTTTTTTAAAATGATTGATGTAGAAAAAAAATTACCTCCGCTATGTATTAAATAATCTAGAAGAATGACGACACCACTGCCTACATGCATGCTACTAGGTTGTTGTATCTCAACCACCCACAAGATCAGCATATTACATGTTATAAGACCCTAAGTGAGACTTAAAAGGTCTAAAATGGCCAATCATGAAGCTTTAGGCTAAAGAAAAACACTTACCTTTTCATTAAAGTGAATTTCTACAAATTTTCCAAAGCGACTACTGTTGTTGTTGCGGACAGTTTTTGCGTTTCCAAAGGCTTCTAATAAAGGATTAGCTGTTTGGGTGTAAATGTAATGTATTACTTTACAACAAAGAGGAAAATTCCACAAATACACACTCACTACAGTGGGGAAAATAAGTATTTGATACACTGGCGATTTTGCAAGTTTTCCCACCTACAAACAATGGAGAGGTCTGTAAATTTTATCGTAGATACACTTCAACTGTGAGAAACAATCTAAAAAAAAAAATAAAAAATCCAGAATATCACATTGTACGATTTATAAATAACTAATTTGTATTTTATTGCATAAAGTAGTTGATCCCCTTCCAACCAGCAAGAATTCTGTCTCTCACAGGCCCATTAGTTTTTCTTTAAAAATCCCTCCTGCTCTGCACTCATTACCTGTACTAATTGCACCTGTTTGAACTCGTTACCCGTATAAAAGACACTGGTCCACACACTCAATGACATGCCAACCTCTCTACCATGACCAAGATCAAAGCACTGTGTAAGAACACCAGGGACAAAATTGTAGACCTGCACAAGGCTGGGATGGACTACGGGATAATAGGCAAGCAGCTTGATGAGAAGGCAACAACTTTTGGTGCAATTATTAGAAAATGGAATAAACACAATATGACCGTTACTCTTCCCTGGTTTGGGGCTCCATGCAAGATCTCCCCTTGTGGGGTAAGGATATTTTGGCCAACAACCTCCTTCGGTCAGTAAGAGCATTGAAGATGGGTTGTGGCTGGGTCTTCCAGCAGGACAATGACCCAAAACACAGGCCAAGGACAACAAAGGCGTGGCTCTGTAAGAAGCATTTTAAAGGTCCTGGAGTGGCCATGCCAGTCTCAAGACCTGAACCCAAATGAAAATCTTTGGAGGGAGCTGAAACTCAATATAGCCCAGCGACAGCCCGAAACCTAGAAGATCTAGAGAAGATCTGTATGGAGGAGTGGGACCGAAAGCCCTGCTGCAGTGTGTGCAAACTTGGTCAAGAACTACAGGAAATGTCTAAGTCTGTACGCCAAACTATAGATTTCTTGTACACAAATATTAAAGTTTGTTAAAAAAATTACAGACCCCTCCATTCTTTGTAGGTGGGAAAACTTGCAAAATCACCAGTGTATCAAATACTTATTTAACCATGGAATATAATTTTTCATACATTCAGCAAAAAGTCAAATCTTTCTGAACAGATCATAATGAGACATTTGCACATCATGTTAAAAATAACGTTCCTGTCACAGGGTAAAATGAAATGTGACAAGCCCAAAACTAGTCATTTTCAGAGCAATATCTGAGTTTTCTTCATGGGTAATGTTAGACAAAGAACAAAAGAGAGCTAATTTGCAGACACATGGGGAGAGCTGTATTTTACAGAATCCTTTGAGAAAGCAGGAACATAGAGGTGACCTGGTGAGTCATTGTGCAGCTTGGGACAACACATCTTACAATAAAAAGACTAACTTCAAACCCCACATCTAAAATCTGTCCCTTTGATTCCCCCATGTCTTGCTAACTTAGCAAGCAACACCTCGGGCATTAGACAACAATAAGGTCTTACAAAAAATATAAAAGCAGCTTACGATAAAGATGAGCACTTACACAATAAAATAAGAATAAATATTAAAGCTCTTCAACTGGCAGCTGGGAGTGATTTCCCTATTAAAGAAACATGCCCCTTACAACATTTGTGAGAAATAGTTTGGTATATTCATGCTAGAAAAAAAATTATGAGCAGTTCTTCTTATTCAGCAAACCTTACAGTGCAACTGACATAATACAGAAAAACTTAGGACAAAGCCATCTGCAATGGGGAGTTCCCTCCTAAAACTATCATCTCTCAAAATGAAACTACTCATCAAGTTTGCTTTTTAAGATGGCAGAGGCATCCAATCTTCGAGACACAGGTTTTGGGACAATGGGGCAAGAGGTTCCGTTTGGGAGTTGTATTTCCTAATTGGAGATTCCTCCATGTCCTTCTGTCATTTTCATTTGTCCACCTCATTGGATAGGTGGTTGGTCATAAAATTCACGGATGCTTGACAGGTCATGTGCCGCAATAGAGGTCATAGTTAACTGGGAAGTCCTGACCGCAAATCACCCCCTAGGTCATAAAACTATGAATTATGGTGTTTACAGTGAGCCTTTCTAGTACCAATTAATTCAATCTTTAAATGTGAAAGTTTACAGTACACCCGTCTCATTACAGATTAAGGCTGCATCCCCACGGCAGAGGACAAATACCGGTCAGTTTATCCGATCGGTATTTGTCCAGTTTGTGTGCAGTGCACATAGCCACAGGAGGAGGGAAGGGGGGGGCTGCTTTGATGACGATGAGCGGAGAAAAGCCCTCCCCCTTCACATGCACACAATGTGCTTGTAGAATGTTTTGCGGGTGGAAAAACCGCTGGACGGAAAACCCGTGCAGTGGGGACTGCTGCACGGTTTTCCATAGAGCACCATTGTACTAGTTGTCGGCCGTTTTTTCCAGACGGTCTGCAAAACCGCCCGAAAACCCATGCCGTGGGGACATGCCCTAAAGGGGATGTATCGCTTCATCAGTTCGGCTGTTTTCTTGATTCGCTCAGTTCCTGAAATCCAGGGGCGTTTCTTCCCCTCCCAGCTGGATGTTTCTCAACTGAAGGGGGATGACATCATCCCCCCCTTCACTGTTCATGCTCACTCCCAAATCGTGTGCCCCCCCCCTCTACGAGTCCACATGTCACTGTCCTCTCCCTATGCAGTCTTATTTTGTAAGAGCTGTTTACATATCACAGGCTTGCATTCCGTCTAGACAGCCTTCTATGAACTCAGAGCACTGAGCTCTTCTCCTCTCACAGCTGGAGATTTGTTACAGTTGAATCCAGTGTTCTATGAACTCATCCAGAGCACAGATCCGTCTCCCTTCTATGTTTACACAAGGCACAATTCTGCTGTTTTCTGATTGTAGAAGCAGCTTCAGTGTCACTGAGGAGCTGCTAGCTGTATAGAGTGAAATTGTTGCTGGCCCCATACACGCAGGAGCATTAGGCACATTTCCTAATGTTTTCTGATTGTAGAAGCAGCTGCAGAGTCAATGAGCTTTATAGAGTGAAATTGTTGCCGGCCCTTTGTTCTGAGTGAGAGAGGCAAGAATGCACGCTCCCGTGAATACGACGGGGCCAGCAGAATGTAAATTAGTAGAGCCGTCAGCCAATGAAATGAAAGGAGGTGGAATCCGACCGGCACTGGGGAACAGGGTTTACAGAAAACGAAGATAAAGCAGACTGTGAAAACAAGACAGCTTTGCATATGACATAAAATTGCCACTGTCTCCTTATTCTGAAGACCGTTTAATGTAATGATACAACTCCTTTAAGGTTAATACAGGTATAGGAACTAAATCCCTAACATCAAGAATCCAAAATCAATGCTAGGTCACGGAAATTAGCTTCCCCGAAAAGGAATGAGATAATATCACCAACACTAACACTTGTAAGTTTTCTGCCCAGAAAGGAAGAACAGTATCATACCTTCTACAATCCTCTCATCAATGTCTTGTCCAGAACCATAGGATTCCGTCAAATATCTGTAAAACAGTAGAACATAATGATGCAAGAGACTTTTTATTTAATGGTTAGAGAAATACTGGATTCACAACTTGAGCTGGCCACACACACTGATAAAGCTTCCAACTCCTGCGAGACCCCCCCTAAACTCCCATCTGAATGAGGGTGGTTTGACAGTTCACCATCTTCTATTGTGTCTGATCTGTCAGTAGCTTTTTACTATTAATGTTTGTTATTTGTCTGTACTTAGACCCTCAACACTGTAATGTTCTGCAAAATAAGTTGGCATTCTATTCTCTCTCTCTAAATATAAATATATATATATATATAAAAAGTTATATTTCTCATATTGTAAATATATTTTGTAAAATTTGAAATATAGTTGAAAAATCAAAATATCAGGATCTTTTTTGCAGACTGTTTATAACTAAAGTGAAGTTATAATCTGCAAACACTTTAGGAATTAATACCAGTAACAATGGCAATACAATTTTAAATTTACTATAAGAAGAACAGTATAAAATTCTCATTGTATTTACTGCACACAAACCTCAGAACAAACTTTGTGTTTTCTGTCTTGCCAGCTCCCGACTCTCCAGACACAATGATTGATTGGCTCATCTTCAAAACCTTCATGTCTCTGAAGGCCTTATCAGCTAGAACAAAATGCATTGTAATAAAATAAACTTTAATGCTTCACAATTCCCAAATTAAG